>OY757017.1:151620392-152045403 GCA_963580285.1 Lucinisca nassula
AACAAACAAATCAGAATTTTAAACCCCTGTCACACCAGGGTTGCGTTCTCACGGCGTCCAAAAAAATGCAGAACGCCGAGGTGCGCGCAGTACGATCGCAAACATCGCCGTAGCAACGCAGTTGCGTCGCCAGTAGACGCATTGGGATCGCATAGAACGCCAAACGGCGTGCATTTTGAGCATGCTCAAAACAAACGCCGTCGCTTGGCTTTCTGATCAGAGCGCAGTGAGGTCGCCGTAAGGTTGCCATAGCAGCGCAGTAAGATCTCCTACAACGCTACAGGAGCTCAGCAGGGACGCACAGAGGTCTCCTACAACGCCATATAAGCTCAGCTTGTATAATTGATTAACTGATTTGATATTTAATGTTCGAGTCAACACTGTATAGGTCATTTTGGAGACGTTGCTTCCAATTTTGTGGGACTTTTATCCAACTTTGAGATGAAATGACATCTCAAGCCCAATGAAACCAAGAGTTTACACGTATAAGCATGTTTACACCAATAGAGTTTACACGTATCTCGCACCGCTTTGCCTGGGCAGGCTAAGATCCTCTAAACGGTTTACCAGTACTCGTGTGAGGTCGGTTTCAGCTCTGCGTGGAAGCATCATGCAGCCCATCTATTTCTTCCAGTCCCGATGAGAGGGGGCCACCCGTTTGTATAAACACTGGCTAGAGTAGAGTTTGATTGTGTAATGTCCCGAAAAAACCTACTTCTGAGGTGACTCATTCCGGGTTAGAAAATGGCGGTGGACTTGCTCCTGCTTGCGGTGGACTTGCTTCCGACGGCACAGGAGTACTGGTAAACCGCTTAGGGGATCTAAGCTTGCCCAGGCAAAGGGGCGCGAGTCGGACCATCCGTGCTTATTAACCCTATTTGTTTCATTGGGTGACAGAGATTGAGATGTCATTTCATCCCAATGTCGGGTAAAAGTCCCACAAAATTAGAAGCAAGGTCTCCAAAATGACCTATAATGTGTTGATGGGACATCAAACCTTAAATCAAACAAAACTGTTCGAATGATGAAGATGTCTGTTTACACTTTGAGAACGTCTTCAACATGTGAGCGCCGTAAAAGCGTAGTGCCCGCATTGAGAGTGCTGTAAAAGCGTAGTGCACGCATTGTGAGTGTCGTAAAAGCGCAGAGGAAGCGCAGAGGAAGCGCCGTGAGAGCGCATACAATCGCCATCAAATACACCAAAGGATCGCGATAGATCGCCATGTAAGCTCCGTAGCAACGTCTTGTTCGCTGTAGGGACGCCATGACAGGTCCATGTTCACAAAAATATCCCATATTTCTTGCGATCTCGCGGCGTTCTGAAAAATTAAACAACGCCGTCCCATCGCAGTGAAAACGCGACATAGTGTGACAGGGGCTTAAGTAACATATTTACGCTAAATATTAGGACACTTTTAAATGAGTTTTACAATAATTCATATGTTATTAATTATAATTTTTTTGTTGCAAAGACTATTGCTGAATGGCAAACAGTGTAGACCAGATCAGACTGCTCCTCCAGGCGCAGTGTGATCTGGGTCTACACTGTTTGCTCAGGCATATATTAATGACTTTTTGGTGTCTGAATATTTAGGGTAAATATGGTAATAAAAGTAATAGTGGCAAAAAACTTACCAATCCCCAAAGAGAATGTATGCCCCAGCCACCGAAAATATAGAAATTTTACTATTCCAGTTATAGTACAATCATTTATTAATTAACTATGCTGAATGACATCAGGTTAACCAATATTAAACTGAAGTCATAAATCATGATGTTTTTTAATCAGGTCAATAAATAAAATTGTCATAAATCAAGTTACAGGTCCTCCATGGTCCCCGTCCATCGTGACTTGAAGAAATAGATGGGCTGCATGATGTTTCCGCGCAGTGCTGAATCTGATCGCACATGAGTAGTGGAAAACAGCTTAGAGGATCTTAGCCTGCCCAGGCAAAGCGGAGTCGAACCGTCCATGCTTATAAACCCTATTGGTTTCATTGGGTGACAGGGCTTGAGATGTTATTTCATCTCAATTTTGGGTAAAAGTCCCACAAAATTGGAAGCAATGTCTCCAAAATGACCTATACAGTGTTGACGGGGACATTAAACCTCAAATCAACCAACCAACCAACAGGTCCTTGGTCAATTGTATTGGCCTCAAACAGACCTCTGATCTGTAACTGGGCCAATACATAATTACTTGATTAATAACATTATATGATCTGAGCTTTACGAACATGCCCAACCTATTATACCAGCTGTCATGCCAGTTGCAAAGTGTACTCATGAGAACTGAAGAAGATGTAGAGACACAAGAAGTTGTATCTGATATGTTTTGTTGTTATCCACTAATGCATCTGCGTCTGGACTGTGGCCTGTTACATTTATAAGAATAATAGAATTTGTTTTGTTTGTCTATAAAGTGTGATGGGCAGACACATGTACCGTATGTTAATATCAAGGTTGACAGTACGTAAATACAGGTGGTGGAAATTGCCAGTTGTATGAAAAACATATTTCCAACATTTAATATAGTAAATAGTACATGGTTAGTATCTTTAATAATATGATAAAAAGATAAAGATAAAAAAGCTTTATTTAACGTCGGTGAGCCTTAGCTTTAGCTTTATAAAATTGTCACTGCGAACCAATTATATTTTATTACTAAAGACACTAATCATGTATTTAGTTTATACCACAATTTAAAACAACCAATGGATTTTGCAATAATTTAGTAAAAACAACAACAGACATAGCACAGTGTAACGTCAACGACTGCAAAGTTTCTGACGTCACCGTGCCACAAAGACGTAGGAAACAACATAGAGGCTCGAATAAAAGTTTCTCAGCCCTTTACATTCTGTATGAAAATCTGCAAATAAATAGTTTATTTTAGCTTAATAAATTATTTTCGAGGTTGACACACAACCGCAATAGCAGGGTTCAATTAATTCCAACGTACCATTCAGACCAGAAAAGCCCAAGAAGGTAAGAATTTAGCTAAAATTTCTGAAAATCTTTGAAATAAATATTGCAAATATTTTAACTTGCAGTTTCGTGGTTTTCCTGTGTATAAAAGATTGCATGTTATTGTTTAAACTTGTAAATTAGTGACCTGAAAATTAGGTGCAGTCTATGAACGGTCACTAGACGTATTATAGGTAAATAGAAGATATTAAAGGTCACTACCAATAATAGCGTGCAGTTATTCAACCCCCTTTATTAGGTTACTAGAATGCCTGATTGCGGTATAAATTTGTGTTTCTGTCTTCAAGCAGAGAAGGTTAATTGTGTATCAACAGATGTTTCATCTGTTGATAGAATGATGAACACAGAGCTCTAGATAAGAGGGAGTAAAGGGTATTTCTGCACTGAATTTTTGAAAATCAGCATTGAAATTTAATTTTGGAGTAAAATACTCAAATTAAATTTGGGTTTTCAGCACTGAAATCAAAATTACGAGGTAAAACTTTTCAGTGTACTTGATATCGTTTAATTATCACACTAATTCTTTTGTAAGCATTAGCAATATCCTGGAACAGAATGGGTTTAACCTGCACAGATGATAAATTGAGCCCCGCCAAGCGAATTTGTGTCTTCAAGCATTCCGTCATGACAAATTTTAACTGCACATGCCCAGGCATTCAGAAGGGCCAGGGATATGGCTTTCTGTCTGAAGGTTCCTCTTGATTCACTGCTTGTATGAGCGAGCAGCGAAGGTTCTGGCGAGACTGTGCGGATGTGCAGGCTCGCCTGAACCTTCGCTGCTCGCATAGGCGATAAGTACCAAAATCGCTTGATGGGGCCCAATTTATGCATTCTAGGTTTGTTGTTTTTTTTTTTTTTTTTTTTTCAGAGAAAAAAAAGCTTGGAATTTCAAGTGCAGACAATTACTTACTATTCACATGAATGCCAAGCTTTCCTTTCTCTGAAAACAAAAACAGAATTTTGTAAGATATACTAAAGTAGAAGTAAAACAAAGATCAGGAATTGATACAATTAACTTACTCCACCCATAAAAGACACCAAAGGGAAAGAAATACAAACATTAAGCGACCAGACCATAATGGAAACCTAAACAAAGGAAGGCCATAAGGACAGCTACTTTCCCACAAAATGGCCATATGGCCATCCAAAATTAAAAGACACAAGTGATAACACAGTAAGTAACAAACAACAACATAAATAAATCGCCACAGAAGAGCCGCCTTGGAACGGTCAGTGGAAGATTTCCACTGGGGGGCTTAAATCGACTTTACGTGGCCACAATCCTCGTCCTTACTTCAAGTTTGGTTCTTTAAAAGTTAAGCATTGCGAACGGGCATTTATGATTTAAATTTTAAAGCAGTGAGTAAAATACTCATTGTACCAAAATCTTATCTAGAGCACTGTGAACATCTCTGATCCTGATCAGTCGGCTCTTGTTATTTTTATATAGTGAACAATCTGATACAGATGACTGTTCAGCCATTTCGGCCTTATCCATATTCATAACTTACAAGCTGGTTCTGAGCTGTTGTAGACATGTCAGCTATCTCTCCCCATGTAACAGGAACCGAATCAAAACACTGTGCTGGCTCCCAGCCATACACTTTAAGAAAATCTTTAACACCACTATATAAACAGGAACCATCTGGATCAAAATATACACATCTGAAAAGTGAAACAGACATGTGAAAAGAAAAAAACTAGATATTATATATCTCAGATTTTAGAATTTATTGATGAAAATGATTTATTTCATTCTTACATCAGTGCAGCATTAACCCTTATCTTGCTGTTCACGACAACCCCTATCTTTGCAAACAGTGTAGATCCAGATCAGATGGCTTCTGAAGAAGCCATCTGATCAGGATTTACACTGTTTGGCATTCAGTTTATGAATTTGTAGGAATAAATTACATCAAGTAATTTGATTGGTTGATATGCAGAAATGGGTGTGGCTTAAATGAATATTCAGCAAGAGAAGGGTTTAGCCTCTAACTGTCAATCAAGACAAGCAGACAGCAGCAGTTGTTTATTTTTCACTATTCTTCAGAGACCAGATTGTTCTAACTGATATCTACTAACCATTACATTGCCAATCATGACATTTGCAGACATCATTTTCAAATATTTTCTCATAACCCTTCTCTTGCTGAATATTGATTTAAACCACACTCATTTCTGTCTATCAACCAATCAAATTACTTAATTTAATTTATTGCTACAAATTCATAAATTGAATGCCAAACAGTGTAGATCCTGATCAGATGGCTTCTTCAGAAGCCATCTGATCTGGATCTACACTGTTTGCAAAGATAGGGGTTGTCGTGAACAGCAAGATAAGGGTTAATTGTCAGGGGAATTAAGGTTTGACATAACAAGAGAATTGTGATATTTAATTTCGAAAATGTCATAACTTTTTGCAAACAGTGTAGGCCCTGATCGGCATCTTATCTGGGACTGTGCTGTTTGCCAAATACCCGTTGTGGGGTTTCCGGTACAAAATGGGTTAATAACCATTATCTTGATTTTACATGTAATCTACCCAACACATGGACAATCACAGGAAAGTTTCTTGATCATTTTATAACAAAACAAATAATGCCAATAATTTCACGTCCCAGTCAACACCATTTAGGTCATTTGTGAGATGTTGCTACCAAATTTTGTCAGACTTTTATCTGAAACTGAGATATGACATCTCAAGCCCTGCCTCCCAAACAAACCAAAGGGGTTTATATGAAGGGACGGTCCAACTCACACCACTTTGCCTGGGAGGACTTAAACCCACTAAGCTGTTTACCAGTTCTCATGTGTGGTTGGTTTCAGCTTTATGCAGAAGCATCATGCAGCCCGATCTATTTCTCCGAGCCCAAATAAACAAAGAAGGCTGAGTTCCCAGGGGTGTAAAATTCCACTCGCCCGCTCGCATTTGCGAGTAAGTTTTTAGTCAGGGCGAGTAAGGTTTTCAAAACTGACCTTACTTTTTCTTCATTTTTAGCACCTAAATGAAAAGTTTAGGCGATAAGGGCGAGTAAGTTTGAGGGAAATTTTACACCTCTGGTTCCAGCATTAACTAGCCTTACTATAGTTGTTGAGAACCAGTCAACCAAAGTCTAGCCATCCTATGGTTGACTGGTTCCCAGTTTTCTCCCAAAGGACAGCAGAATACTAGAACCAGTAATTTTTTGTCATCAGCATTGACTGGTTGCTTCTTTTACAAGGGAGTAAAGTCTAATAAAAGTGACAGCAACTATAGTCAGATTAGTTAGCACCCACCCTTTCTCAAGATCTTACCTGACTGGACTAGCATCTTGGTCTGTACTGGAGACTAGCTGGAAATTCTCTAGATCCCAAAATTTTACTGTTCTGAAACACAAAGGGTAGACAAATCACCACTGAACTTCTTCACAAACATTTGTTAGTATTGGAGTTGTTTTGGCCTGTCAACACTATTAAGTTAATGTTGAGCCAGTCACTTAAAGGAATTTATTCTTGATTATTGAGGACTATCATTTCATTACATAATATTATGTAGCCCTCAGTCATGACTAAAGATAAGTCCTCTGTTTCAACCGGTAAGGGGCCTCCTATGGGAAAATCAATAGTTTACTAACTGTTGACTAGAGTGTATGTTATTGATTTCTCCGCTTCAGTCAAGGAATTCAACAAGAACTATACTAATCACACTCTTAAGGGCAGCCTTTGATCTGCTATAGAGAGCAATAAAACAATTATTAACACACAATGTGTGCTACTGTTGCAAGCAAATATACCACTGTATTCAATATTGTACTTGGGAGAACAGTTAACATGTTGACCACTTATGAGCTTGTAAAGCTTACAATGCTTTGATCAACTTGGCTCAAGCAAATATACCACTGTATTCAATATTGTACTTGGTAGAACAGTTAACATGTTGACCACTTATGAGCTTGTAAAGCTTACAATGCTTTGATCAACTTGGCTCAAAACATTCAATGTCACAGACACAGATCTTTCATGAGCATCGGATCAGGGTCTACCCTAATTGCAAAAAGTTTGGCCATTTTCTGAATCAATGTCTATAACTCTATCGGACACCTATAAAATTGAAAATGGACTCTTTCCAGTCTGCAGTAGGCATACCGCAAGGATCAGTTATCAGTCCAGTGCTTTGTAATCTGTATACAAGTGATTCAATGAAAGAAGTGGTAGGTAATCATGCAGAATTTGCAGATGATAGCTGTGTTTGGGGAAAGTAATACATCAGTGGCGGAAAGTTGTGCTGTGTTGAATGATAAACTGGCATCTGTGGTAGATTGGTGTAGGAGATGGAATATGTTGATTGTACCGGATAAGACAGAGATAATGATATTTAAACATAACAGCAGAGATTCAGAAGTGAAGGCAGAGGTGAAGTTAGGCGAGAGTGTTTTAAAAACAACCAATTCAAAGAAAATTCTGGGTAACACAGTAGACGATAAATTAAACTTTCACGAACATATTCAACAGAAAACAAAGGCTGGTTTCAGTGCCTTGAAATGTCTTAATAATTTCGTTCAAGGACATAGAGGATGCAGCCAAACAGTGTACATGAGACTCTACAAATCCTTGGTTCTTCCTGTGATGGAATATGGAGCAGCAGTGACAGTCGAGTCCCTTGAAGAAAGCAGTAAGGAGTTTGGAAAGGTTCAGAGGTCAGCGATGCTAAAGGCATCAGGTTGTTTGAACAGTACCAGCACAGAAGCTTTGAAATAAAAATAAAAAATGAGTTCCTTTAAGAGCAATGAAAACATTCATAAAAAAAAAGATGGGTCATACTACATAGTTTCGGCTAATAAAGCCTCATCGGTGACCCTGTAATGATCCGGCAAAGAAAGCCAGAGGAAACATACTGCAATTTTGCGAATTTCGAATAGGCAGTCGATACAAAGACTGATATAAATCAAAATGGGGTCCAAATAATTAAAAACCTGTCTAGAATATGAGTCTAAACCAATAATTTACTTCTGATTTCTCAGAATATTCACGCTGATCTCAAAGGACCAAAAGTAAAATATAAACTGCACTATGGTAGATGTACGGGGAGACGTTTTACGGCCGCCACACAGCACAACACCAGCTGCAAAGTCTTGAAAAACACCATGCCTATAGACCTACAGCTGATGATAATACAAGCACAAGAAGTCATCAGAATCAGTGCCAAGTATGAAGATGATCCTCTCAGGGAAGAGTTTGATGAATGGATACAGGGGGATAAGACTGTGGGTAGAAGAGCTACTATTTTTCATTTATTGATGTCTAGGTTTAGGGAATTGAAGGGAATGTTAGAGTTTGAGAACATTGAGAAGGAATTCAGATATACCAAGGAATTGATGGGGCTCATCAAAGAGACAGGAAGTGTACACAAGGAAGAATTCACATTTTCCAAGGAAGAACAGAAAGAAAATATATTAGAGCTACTAAGCAATTGTGATAAAAACGATGTATTAATGTTCACAGATGGATCAGCATTATGTAATCCCAGTCCGACTGGAGCTGGTGCTGTGGTCTACCTAGAGGGTTACTCCAGCACACCAGTTTTGATGAACAAGGGAGTTTCTCCTATAGGTAACAATTATACTGGAGAATTGGTAGGTATACAGATCGGGCTAGAATTCTTGGCTGATCTAGACTTCAAAGGCAGAGTAGTCCATATTCTGACCTATTGTCATCCAGCTATTAAGACTGCTTTCAGTACTGAAATGCCAACTAACAAGATTGAAACAGTTCTCATCATCAAGGAGAGTTTAGCAAAGGTAAGGTATAGGGAGAATATTGTCAAAGTTCATTGGGTACCGGGACACAAAGATATTGAGGGGAATGAGTTGGCAGATCAACAAGCGAAGGCGGCAGCATCAGAGATGATTAAAAACAATGAGGTAAAACCAAACCTGGACAAGAAAGAAGCAGTACGGGAGTGTAAATCACAGGTAAAGGAAAAATGGGTAAGAAGATACAAGTGCTCAGACAAAGTGAACGTATTGCAGGAAATATTTGGGGAAGTGGAAAAAAAGGATCTGTCATGGAGATAGGGACAGAAGGACTTTCTCTGCAGTAAATCAGTTGCTGTGTGGACATTCAATCTTAAATGATCACCAGGCAAAGGTAAACAAAGATCTGTCAAGTTTGTCCGAGACATGCAACATGAAAGAGAATGTTCCACTGTCAGAGATTTAAATCAGAAAGGGATACTTTAGAGTATAATGTTGAAGAGATTCTGGGCAGGGAGGAGGTGAAATTGGTAACAGACATTAACTTGAAAGTGTTGACAGGTATGATTGAAGACATTAGTACCGTAAAAATTCGGCTATAAGGAGATTCGGCTATAAGACGGGACCCCCTTTTCAGCTTTTCTTAGGTGGGATTTTGCTTATACTCTTTTATAAGACGGGTCAAATTTTTGCCATATCTGTCGGGGCCTATCTGCTACCGCCAGATGCCATTTAGATGTGAGAAATCGGCCTTTTTTCGTTAGAAAACCCCTCTACTTACCCCTAACATGGCTTGTTTGGCCGCTTGTTTATGTCTGTTGACATTCTGTGTCTTCGTTTGTAAGAGTTACAAAGAGAGACAACTCTTATTGAATCTGAATAGGTACGTCTATTAAGCGTTGGGAAAGGGGGGAAATTCATTTTCATCCACAAAAAATAGAAATATTTGTTGCAGCTTTTTTATAAGTAACTGAACGTTTTTTTTTTTATCGGGGATCACAACACCTAGCTATTCAGTTTCAGAACCAACGCCCAAGCTAGCACAAAATAGCGGCAAACGTCGGGCCGATACGTCGTTTCGTTGTCGGCCCAATAATGCTTTGCTGGCTTAGGCTACACAGACTCCTATTTAATAGACGACAGAGGCTGACAAATCCATTTCCCGGCCGCCCGGGACAAGACCGAATTCACGCCGGGCAGGTGCACTTAGACCTTATGACGCTCGGTCGGGACAAGTGCAATAAAAAAAAAAATCGTCTACAACCGCCAGTCTTTTTGAGTCCTTGAATACGTTAAGCCAGACCAGTAAGTAAATCGCTGTCAAGTCAGAGACAAACCATCTGTGTATTTATTACGGTTCAAGTATGACACAATTGTTAATCCCTGTCGTATAATTGCCACCTGCGGTGCGTGTCGATAAGGTGTGAAAATATGGTCAAGTTATGTCTCTAATTTGCGTTTATCCTCCAGTCATAGAATTTAATCCACAATCAATGTGAAAATGATTTAATTGCTCCTCAGACTATTAGACACATCTCACGGTAAATGTTTGCATTATAAAATCAGACTATTCTACGATCTCATGAATGGTTATGTTTTGGCGCCAAATAGCAGATGTTGGCAGGAAAAAGCCGAACGCTGTTGTTGGTTATTGACACGGAGCTTCTGGGGATAATTCGGGAGCTGTGCAAAGCACTGATTTTCTATCCACCTCTTTTCACAGCCGCTTAGCTAGCGGGAAAATATTTTTTACCGGTTCCAAACATTTTTTTTATGAAAGAGATACATGCAATGACATTAAACAAGTGTGGGGGTAATGGCGTCGGATTACGTCATTTACCGATCGCGTGCAGAAAAATCGTAGCGGTGGTTTGTGGGCGGCGATTTACCGGTATATCAATTCAAAAATCACCGATCGGCTTTTTCCGTATGTCCGGCTTTCAAAAAGCCTGCAGTCCCTGACCTCGGCTATAAGACGGGGTCATTTTTTTGGGCTCATTTTGGAGGGAAAAATCCTCGTCTTATAGCCGAATTTTTACGGTAAGCAAGGAAGGAAGGAACTGACAGATGCACTGATGGAATTCATCAAGAGCACTAAAAGATTTTGAAGGGCATTGTAATATGAGCATCATGTGTTTTTCACATAGGGAAATGCACAAGTGACTTACTTAAGTACCAGGAGTTTAAAGGCAGCGATAAAATGCCTTATAGATATATAACAACAACAACAACTCTTTCAATATTTTGTTTGTTTGTCTGGGTCCAGTTGTTCAAAGCATTGTTAGCTTAACAAGCTCTTTAGTGGTCAAATTGTAAACTGTTCTAGCAAGTACAATATCTAACACTGGTATTTTTGCTGAAAAAATTTGAGTAGATTTTGCAATGCAAAAGCTACTCAAATTTTTGCAGCAAAAATATTAGCAAATTTTCCCTATTAAAGGTGCATTATTGAGCTACCGGGTCTCAATTTTTTTTTTTCTGGTTTTTATCTTCAGTGCATACTCCTTTGTCATGTGTACACTTTTGGAGCCAAATACAGCTTCAGAACTTTGTGAAAATGGTCGTTTTCATTCGTGTTTACCGTTCTCTCTGAACATGTGTTCGGAATTTCTGTTCTAAAAATAAATCTGTCACTTTACACATACATGGCGACAGTATCGTCTCTGAGTGTCGTTACTTATGGCATGGTATTCAGCGTCATATTTTTTCCGATTCAGGCATGGCCTAAGCAAACAAGGCCAAAAATGAATGTCGCATAACATCATATATGGGGATTCTATTTTTGTCACGAACTAAAAATAGATCTAACGAGTGTTCGAAACCCAGTTAGGGAATCCCTCTCAAACTCGTTTACCTGTCATCATAATTGTTCGCATTTTTGCATAAAATGCATTCATTTGTATTGTTTTAAAGAAAAATACCGGCTATATGTATTTTATTTTTGAAAGCATTTTTTCCAGATAGCTCAATAATGCACCTTTAAATGATCAAAGTTCTAACAATTCCTTAACTAACAACCCATTTAGTTTTGAACAACAAGCACCTTGTGTTTAATGGCCAAGTCAACACTATTTAGGCTATATCAAGCGGGTCAGTTTACCTAACCATACTTTTTCCTGGGCATGCTTATATACATAAGCTGATAACTGCTCAGTACACATTCTTTTGCCAGAAACTGACAAATTCCCTTCTTGAATCAGCGGAAGGGTGAAAATGACTGAAGAAAAGAACATCAATTTGCACAAAAGAATTTTACTGATCCGGCAGGTACTGAACCTGCTGACTGCTGATCACAAGATATTCATCTGAGGCCTGCCTTATTTGTTATTTGGTAGAAAATGGGTTTATTTTGCCCATTAGACTTCCAGAACCCTTAAGATGCCATGAAAAACTGCATCTGTAAAAGTCGTCTGTTTATATTGTCTGCTGCATCTACATGCAAACTTTTAAAACATATTTTTGCATACAGGCAAACAGTGTGGACCCTGATCAGATTGCTCCTAGTGGAGCAGTCTGATCTGAGTCTACAGTGTTCGTAAAAGTGACTTTTAACCCTTGTCCTGCTGATCCCGGATATGTATTATTTTCCAAACAATTAAGATCCAGATCAGATGGCTTCTGAAGAAGCCATCTGATCAGGATCTACATTGTTTGTCATTCAGCTCATGAATTTTTTGCAATAATTTGCATCAAGTTATCTGATTGGTTGATAATCAGTAGTGGGTGTGGCATATTTAAATATTCAGCAGGACAATGGTTAAAGTTACCAGTAGACGACAATTGTTGTAACTGACATCTTGTGGTTTAACTCAAGCTTTAAAAAAGGGGAATGGGAACACTTCAGGGGAAGCAACTCCTGCAAAAGTATTTTTGGTTCCCATGTCAATAGGGGTCAACTCTTAAAGGAAAGAATTTGCTCCTGAGGAGCAAATTCTTTCCTTTAAGAGTAGACCCCTTTTTCAGTGGGACGGGGCTTATAGAAAGGCGAACTGGAAGTCCCGAAAGTTATCTCCCTGTGAAAAATGGCGGAAAAATCTGCCAGGTGTTCCCATTCCCCTTAAGAAGGCATTTCGTACTTTATAGCCAACTGCCTACCTGTCAGAACTTCCTGAAGAAAGCAGCAGTTCATTAGGATGGAATTCTACGACATTAACACCAGCTGTGTGTAGTCTCAGGTCAGTTAACAGTTTACCAGCAGTAAGATCCCATAACTGTAAGAATTCAATACATGTTAAGAATTTTGTATTAAAGAACAACTTGATTTTTTTTTTCCCTTTCAAGATTATTTCACTTATATTAATGAGATCATTAAACAGAGGTACACGAAAACTGGAGTGCCTGGAGAAAAACCACCTGACCTTCCGTTGTAGAAGTTGGTGCCTCACATGTGACCCCAGCTAGGCTTGAACCACAGCGATAAGACCTAATGATTAAGAGTCAGTGCTCTTATCCACTAGGCCACGGAGGCCTGTTACAACTTGTATTAAGCAAGAACCTTAGAAATATTCAAAATGTGCTTGTGAAATATAGGTGCTTTTCAATGCATTTGCCTTTTTCAAAAACTGAATGCATATTTGCTAAAGACAGGTTGGTAACTTGATGGAAGTGGCCACTATAATAGGTTTTACTGCATTCTGGTTAAGATTATATCACTTTTGTCAATCCAGCTCTTTTCACAGATCAGCAAATCAGTTTAGCTGGTTTGAGGATTAATGTCCCCGTCAACACTACATAGGACATTTTTGAGACATTGCTTCCAGTTTTTTGGGACTTTTACCCGACACTGAGATGAAATGACATCTCACGCCCTTTCCCAATGAAACCAATAGGGTTTATAAGCATGGACTGTCTGACTCGCACCCCTTTGCCTGGGCAGGCTAAGATCCTCTAAGTGGTTTACCAGTACTTGTGTGCGGTCAGACTCAGCTCTGCGTGGAAGCATGGAAGCATCATGTAGCCCATCTATTTCTTCAAGCCCCGATGGGCGGGGGCCGATCAGCAAATGAGTACTTACTTTTATAAGCCCATCCTCTCCAGCTGATGCTATCCATCTACCATCAGGGGAAAAGCGAAGACAATTTACACAGTTTGTATGACCCTGTAAAACAAACAAAAACAATTAACCCATTTAGTACCGAAAACCCCAAAACAGGTACCAGGGCAAACAGTGCAGGCCCAGATCAGACGCTGCAGAACGCGGCATCTGATCAGGGCCAACACTGTTTGCAAAAAAAATTCAGCCATTTTCCAAACGAATTTTGAAGAAACCACAACCTGACACCCCTAAATCTTGAAACGGACTCCTGCTATATATGTTATAAACTTTTCCCCAGCTCCTTGACCCTAACACTGCTTCCCCCTAATAGATTTTGTGATACCTTGCTAATACAAGGTTGCAATACTCAAAATTTCGAAGGGTCAACTCAAGAAAAAACAAGCAAATTCCAAAGAGAATTTATGTCCCCCGCCTTATTTTCATTTTTGAGGTTAAAAAATAAGTAAGTTAACCAGGCAACCATTGGTATCACTTAATGCGGAAAGTGAAAAACAATAATTAAAGAATTCTGTAAAAGGCACATGCACATTTTCAGTCCATATCAAAACACCTGTAAAGATTCTGAAGGATCAGTTTTAAACTGTAGGAGGAGTTGCACTCACAATGTACCTACTTCATATCCAGTTTCATATTATAGATGGGCAAAAATAAACTCTTAAGTTAAAAATGTGAAAAAAGTAAAAAAAAAATTATTTTAAGATTCTGTAAAAAGCAAATGCATATCTTCAGACCCTAATTCAACCAACTTTTAAGTTTTGGAAGGATTGGCATTAAACTGTAGGAGGAGTTGCGCTCACAAGGTACCTACTACATTATACTCTTTCATAGAATTGATGCATGAAAAAAGTCTAAGTTAAAAATGTGGAAAAAGTGAAAAAAATTCATTAAAGAATTCTGAAAAAAGCATATGCACAACTTCAAACCATGATAAAGACACCTGTCAAATTTCAGAAGGATCGGTATAAAACTGTAGGAGGAGTTGCGCTCACAAGGTACCTACTACATTATACTCTTTCATAGAATTGATGCATGAAAAAAGTCTAAGTTAAAAATGTGAAAAAAGTGAAAAAAATTAATTAAAGAATTCTGAAAAAGCATATGCACAACTTCAAACCATGTCAAAGACGCCTGTAAAATTTCAGAAGGATCGGTGTAAAACTGTAGGAAAAGTTGCACTCACAAGGTACCTTCTATATTATACTCTTTCATAGAATTGCTGCATGTACCTACTATGAATTGGGAACCATGCAAAAAAAGTCTAAGTTAAAAATGTGAAAAAAGTGAAAAAAATTAATTCAAGGATTCTGAAAAAAGCACATGCACAACTTCAAACCATGATAAAGACACCTGTAAAATTTCAGAATGATCGGTTAAAAATGTAGAAGTTGCGCTCACAAGGTACCTACTACAAGCTCGGAACCACGCATCACGAACCACGCACCACAGAAAGCCGAATACTATGTCCCCTCGCTTTTCTTCGAAAAGGCCGGGGAAAAAAATTCAGATTTTTCAGGTCATCTACTAATCATACCCTATCAGACTATCAGCCCAAGGCAATAGTTTAAATAGGTTTAATACTGATTTTGCTCAAAGAAATAAAATGCTGAAATTTTCAAAGGGCCATAACTCAAGAAAAAAAAATATTTTTCAGATAATCAGGTCATCTACCTATCATTCCCAATCTATTCACCAAGATTCAATTTTGTTGACAAGATTTCATCAATATTTGTTTCAAAGAGCCTTAACTCAAGAAAGGGGCATAATCCGGATGAGAGATAAAAATATGTCTGCTATTTTTTCATGAAGAACCCATACACGAAATTTCCAACACCCTGGCATGCATGGTTCGAAAGTGTATGTGTGAACAACCAAGAAGGAATATAACCCTCCGTTCTTTGAAGTTGGGGGCATAATAAATCATGCAGCAAACCTAGTCAGTTACACAAAGCTCTGGGTGCAATAGTTCAAAGTCTCATCAGCTTAACAAGCTCGTTAGAGGTCAAATTGTTAACTGTTCTAGCAAGTATAATATCTAAAATTCTGGTCTTTTTGCTGAAAAAAATGATAGTAGCTTTTGCGCTGCTCATATTTTTGAGCAAAAATTTACATCAAGTCTGTGAAATAAAGACCACCTGAACCCCACTTTAAATATGGAAAACTGGGGTTTTAGGGGGTAAACATTATTTTCCTTATTCCTGCTCCAAGGCATAGGTTGTGGGTACTAGTTAGAACCGCCTCAATGAGGCGGTTCTAACGAGCACCCAAAACCTATGTTCTGGGTATAAATAAGAAAAATATCACAAAATTTCATCAGAAAAATTACCTTTTTTGAGGTATGAAAAAATGCTCTATATCACACGGATGTGTTATCGTAATGGTAATTCTAACGATTCGTTATTAACTAACAACATCATTAGTTTTGAACAACTGGCCCCTGTTTGTGTAATGATTACACTGTTGTTTTAACAAGTAATGAGGCATGATTCTTTGCAATCAAAAAAGTTAAATCAATAATAATACCCTATTTAAAAAGAAATCCTTTATTTATTTTTATATAAACTTATTTATTCCTTGGTTGTGCTTCTGTTTAAATCTTTACTTCACCGAATTAGCATTTCATTTCTGAGACACAGACAAACAGTGTAGGCTGAGATGTCAACTGTACAGTTTACGGCATCTCATCTGGGTCGCCACCATTTGTTTACAGACTATTCATTTTTGTAAAGCTTACCACAGACAAAACAAACCTGACACTGCTGTCACCTTTACACAGAATTGTTATGGTTTACATGATGTTCAAGAAAGGAAACAAATCTGTTTAAACAAATGTTTTACATCCATAAATAGTTTTTGATGGATTTGAGATGCCCCCTGCATGTTTACTTCTACTCAAAATCAGTGCTCTAATAATAGGTGAAATTTATGGGGTCTTCTCTAAGATATTTTTGTTGCAACATCTTGGGCTTCTGTTTCACTGGTGCTTATGGTATGTCGTTATATAAGAATCTTATATGGGGCTCTGTTGTAGATAAGCATTTCCAACCCGAGGGATGACCGTGCTGAGCGGAACCGAGGCTACGCCGAGGTTCCGCTCACCACTGTCATCCCGAGGGTTGGAAACGCCCATCTACAACAGAACCCCATATTGGATTCTTTTTCTTGCACAACACCTCCGGTTAGTTTTGACAGCTCACACATGTATATTGTTTACAAAATAAAAGTAGTGTGGAAGTAGTTCCGGCAGTTGAATACAATTGAAGCGCATTTATGTTAGTTGCCTGGGTTGGAACACCAGGGTCAGAACATAAATTTCTATCCCAGGGTAAAATCACGGACTTCCTTGTCTGGTGTGAAAGAATATCGCTTCCGCCTGGTCTTGTTACCTTTTGGAATAATGACCCATTAAGTGACTTCCCAACAGGAGTGTCTGACAGGTAAAATAGCTTTAGAGCTAATGTTTGAATGTTGTATACTTGAAAACCGACGTGTAATAAATATTCTTATGTCTTATTCTTATGACAGCTCTTCTGAGATGTGTGTGCAGACAATTTTTGTTTGCTTTATTTTATTGCTTTGCATGTGTGCAATAATAATGTCAGTTTTTATTTTAAACACATATGTCGGCTTTTCTTTGATCACTATGAACAAGACAATTCACCTTTTTTGCATTGTCTGCTGGTTCCTAGTCTGAAGATTATAAGTGTTGGAGAAACAGGTAACCAGACCCCACTGACCTTAAAAGGTCAGGGGGGTCTGGTTACCTGTTTTTCCAATATTGACAATGTGCAAGCTGGGAGCCAGCAAATAATGCAAATATGGTGAATGGTGCAGCCTTTCTTTCTTTGATGTAGTAACAGCTGTACATTCTGCACCATTCACCATATTTGCATTATTTGCTGGCTCCCAGCTTGCACATTGTCAATATTGAAAAAAAAAAAACAGGTAACCAGACCCCCCTGACCTTTTATGGTCAAGGGGGGGGGGGTCTGGTTAACTGTTTTTCCGACACTTATAATCTTCAGACTAGGAACCAGCAGATAATGCAAAAAAGGTGAATTGTCTTGTGCATAGTGATCAAAGAAAAGCCGACATACGTGTTTTAAATAAAATGTTTTTACTATAATTTCACATACAATACAAGCTGATTTATCACTGCCAGTGGCAAGAGAAATTTTACAACTGCTCTGAAATCAATTCGTTCTTTTTCGACTCAATACGAACTTGAGAAGCCAACTAACCTTGCATCCAACACAAACTGTCATAGAAGTTGTTATTTCTAAAAACACAGTTACATTGAAACACGTTCTTGAACAATTTCATCCCTATTGTATCTTCGCAAAAGTGATTGGACTTCTATCATGCATTGATCATGTGATCGTTTATTAAAAATGTGCGTCATTTTTGTAGATGTTTACTCTGCTGACAAGAAACGTGTCCGTGTAAACATGGTAGCTCTAAAATGGACCATGCCAAACCTATTAAAGTGGAAGATTCTATTAACATTTATGGGTAAATATAGGAAAAACAGTACTAAAACTATACCTTATAAGTGTATATACATCCCTTTCTTCTAATGTCCCAAAGCTGAAAAATAAGAAACACAAGATGTCAAACTGCTGGTAAATTGCCACTGAAATAGTTTTCCAGTATCTATTGCCAAAATCATATAACACCAAGGAACATTTCAGTGTTAATTCCTCAAGCTTCTGCAACATTCGTGAATTCAAAACGTAACAAATCTACCATAGTGATCCTAAATATTGGGAGAGACAGGCTTAAGCAAACAGTGCAGTCTGATCAGGATCTACACTGTTTGCCATTCTGTCTGCAAATTTTGGACTCCTTGCTGGATTGGGAAACAAATTTGTAAAAAATTTAGGAGAATTACAGCAAGTCCTCAAGGTGTCCGAATTTTTAGGATTTTTACAGTGGTGCATGTACACTTTCTGTAAGGCTTTCTTTTTCAAGCAAGTGGATACAGCTAGGGACAACTGTTAAAAACTAATGATGCTGTAGGTTAATGTTTTGTTAAAACTTATCTTTCATATGGCAAATACGCTAACTTTTTGCTGAAAAATGTGAGTAGCTTTTGCAAATGCAAAAGCTACTCACATTTTTCCAGCAAAAATACCAGAGCATTAGAAATTGTACAAGCTAGAAAAAAAAAATAACAATTTGACCTTTAACAAGCTTGTTAAGCCAACAAAGCTTTGAAAAACTGGGTTCTGACATGTTTTTTTTTTCATTGTTTTCCAGAGACAACTTTCATGTCTTCATTTTTGTTTTCCAGCAAAAAAGTTGCCCTTTTAAAAGGGATATATACAGTAAAAGTCCTAAAAAGTGGGACCCCTTTAGAACTTGCTGTAATTCTCCTAAAATTTTAACATAGTTGATTCACAATCCAGCTAGGAGTGCAAAAGGTGCAGACGGAATGGCAAACAGTGTAGAACCTGATCAGACTGCTCCTTCAGGAGCAGTCTGATCTGAGTCTGCACTGTTTTCTCGGGCCTATCTGTCCCAATACTCATTCATTACGATACTCTTACAGGAGAGAATTTCTTTCCTTTATAAGAACAGACCCCACTTTAAAAAGGAGTAACAAGGGATGATTTTCTTAGTCCATGAAATGCCAATCACGACAATTGTCATCTGCTTTGTCATCTGTTGGTTACTTTAAAAGTCATTTTTGGAAACAGCGTGGACCCAGATCAGACCGATCCTCGTGGAGCAGTCTGATTTGGGTCCATACTGCCTGTATGCAAAAATGTTCTTTAAAATGTTTACATTCAGCGAGTGATTAGGCAACAAGACATATACTACTGGTGCCTAATCACTCCATGTAAATGTGCTAAGAACCCAGTATGTATGATGCAGGTTATGTGATATTAAACATAGTCATTTCAAATCTCACTTTCACAGTACAGTCAAGTGGCCCACAACTATGTGTGCCGAAGCAAATATTTGACAGATGCAATCTTGCCGGTCGGAGCCAGAACTTTTATGTCTGTTGCTTGGTCAAACAGGGTTCAACTGTTGGTTTTCTTTTGCTCCAGTGTTCCTGTGGCATTGCACTGGATGGCTCAGCGCGTTTTACTGTCGACTGTCAAGCCCTCATCCTTGTGTCAACTTGGCTTTAATTGTGATTTCTTTGTTTACTGAGTTGATTCATTGATGAGTCAGAAAACCTTCACGCCGACCAAACAAATACTTGGTTGAACCACAGTGAAAGAGACGGTGAGGGTTTGGAGCCCGCAAAGTTAATTTAAACCCCCTAGTAATTTTTACCGACGGTTCTAAGTCGGTGCTTTTGCTGGAGTTCCTTCAGGTTTTGTGTTGGTGGTTCCGATTCTTTCCCTAATCATATATGTTGTTACGTTGATTATTATGGTTCTTCCCCATTTTTGGTTGTTCATTTTTAGTAACGTTTGTCCTTTCTCCCATTATGTATATTGCTCCTTTTTTAATTTTAGTTAGTTTTGGATATTATGAGTCACCACCAGTTTGGGAAAGAGCTGCTGACTCGGTTTATCTGTTGTCTGTTTTGTTGACTGTCGTCACTCCATGTTTCGACTTCTTCCCCTAGTGATATTGTGGGAAGAATTTGGGATCTGATTGTCTCAGTTCCTGATTGTTTCTCTTTTTAATCGGGCTAAGCATTCTCTGTATGTAAATGTGATAAGAACCCACTATGTATGATGTAGTTTATGTGATATTTATATCACTTTTATTTATTAGAAATTTTATGACATACATATACATACATACACAAGTACATAGTACTTGGAGAGGATAAAGATAGGCCTAGCCTAATATCCAATCCACTGACATATTAGTACTATGTACTTGTGTATGTATGTATATGTATGTCATAAAATTTCTAATAAATAAATATTTATATCACAATCACTTCAAATCTCACCTTTATATTACAGTCCAGTGACCCAGAAGCTGCATAATCTCCGTAAGGATGGAAGTCTAGACTTCTGATACTTGACTTGTGGCCTGTTAGTGTTCTCATTACTGAAAAACAAACAATAATCACTCAACCTATTGTAAAAATCCTAAAAATTCAGACACTTTGAGGACTTGCTGTAATTCTCCTAAAATTTAAACAAATATGCTTCACGATCCAGCAAGGAGTCAAAAACATGGAGATGGAATGGCAAACAGTGTATATCCTGATCAGTCTGATCTAGGTCTGCACTGCTTGCTTGTGCATGTAAGATAATTAATTTATCTGGGAGAATTTTCAGCTACCGTATTTCTATATGGCACACAATTAAAATCATACTTCATCTTCTTCCACGAGTTCCAATGTACAAGGAGAATAGTTACACCTGACATATTCGCTGCTAATTTTTAAAAGTGAAATCATTTTCTGGGCTGTCCTGCCCGCTTTCCTCTATTATGAACCCCTCTAAAACAGCGGTCTACTCCTAAAGATAATAATGTGCTCTCCAGAGTTGACCCTTATTTATTGATAGAATATTTTTAGCTAGAAATCAGCCACAGGTTATGACCCCTATGGCTGTAGTTTTTGAAAAATGGACTTGAACACTGTGTTGGGGTTTAATGGCACATCACCACTTGTGGGTCATTTTGCATTGTCTCCCAAAGAAAGAGAATAAAGAGATAGAAAGGACAGTAGAGAAGAAAATGAAGGACAGGGGAGAATATAAGAATCTTATATGGGTGTGAGGGGTGGATAGAAAAATCTGTCCCAAGGGTCACTGTCCGGCATCACGAGGATTGCCGAGTGATGCCGGACAGTGATCCCGAGGGACGGATTTTTTCTATCCACCCCTCATATCCATATTGGATTCTTTTTCTTGCATACCTTCCATTTCTTAGTGCGGAATTTCAATGCTGCAGTCACTTCGATTACCAACGTCCGCCATATTGCGTTGACACTGCAGGAATGTAAAGTGACGTCACGGATCATGCATGACGTCAACCTTAATGACGGCACACACAAGGTCTTAATAAACCAGTGCATTTATCAAACACGCGATTATATTCGATTTGGGGTCGGAACACCAGGGTCAGAACATAAATTTCTATCCCAGGGTTAAATCGCGAATTTCCTTGTCTGGTGTGCAAGAAAGAGAAAGATGACTGGTAGAGAAGAAACTGATATTGCAACTTTCTCCCTCTACCCTTACCTGCTGCAAGGACAGTTCGTCTTGGCTAAAGACCAACTGTCCTCCAATATCAGTTGGACGCCCCAATGACACAAGATACACAATATCTTTGCCAAATCCAACCACCCACATAAAACATTTGGATTGATGCTACCGTTGACAACTGATGATGGATTGACAAATGGATTGGATGACGTGATGAGGAATGGAAAACCGACTCCTATATTGTGCCATGCTTCTTTCTGGCACAACAAAAACAGTATCCATTCCCATTAACCCTTTTTGTACCAAATGGAATCTTCCTCCTTATATACAACAGGAGCCCATTTCAAAATTTAGGGGTGTCAGGTTGTGTTTTCTTCCAGATTTATTTGGAAATTCAAAATGGCTAAAATTATTGCAAACAGTGTAGGCCCTGATCAGACGCCGCGTTATGCGGCGTCTGATCTGGGTCTGCACTGTTTGCCAAGGTACCCGTTTTGGGGTTTCCGGCATACAATGGGTTAAACCAAACTGTTCTCTACAACTTGTAAGCAAGGAACTGACAAGCATGAAAACTCACTTTTGGCCTCTTCAAGGTTCCATATTTTCAGAGCACCAGACATAGAACCAGCTACCACCATTTCTTCATTATGTCCAAATCGTACAGACTCTATTGGTGTGGTGTGACCTACTAAACTCTGGAATGAATCAAAGGAAACATATAAATTCATATAGAGTATTATTACATGAAGTGTTGGTTTCAATGTTCACCTTTATTCTAGTGAAAACCCAATATCAACTTTTATCATATGACGTCACAGCTGAGAATGTAATAACGCCATGCATTAAATTTGGAAAACAACTTGTGGATTAAATATGCAAATTAGTGTTAGACGTTATCAGGACCTGTCAAATCCATTGCCCAGCCGCCCGGGACAAGCCCAAATTTTGGCTGGGCAATTGATTTTTCATTTCACTTGCCCAGTAAAATGTATAGAACATATAAGGAATATTGTAATTCTAAGTTATTTTCAAGATGCTGTGGACTGCCCGGCAAGCGGTTGAACTTTGGATTTGTCGGGCCGTATGTTATGCAAATTAGTGTCAGATGTGTCCCATAACTTTACATGAACGACATCCTTAACTACGTCGCATTTACTAATGGTGGAATATTGGCTTTTTTTGTAAAAAATATTGTAAATAAAATGCTTTTAAATGTCATATGATAAATAGAATCTGGCATTTGTGTTCCTGTATTATTAAATCTATCAAACTTGTTGAGGAAAAGGGAAAAAATGCTTGGCAAAGCCTTGCATATTATCCCTTCTCCTCAACTAGTTTAATAAGAGTCAGTGAGTTTTAGTTTTACGTCCCACCAACAGCTAAGGTCATATGGATACGGGACCTCAGTTTAAAGACTCATCCGAAAGTCTGGAGAAGCCCGGGATCGATCCTGCGATCCCTGGTTTACAAGGCGAGTAGCGTAACCACTGCACCACGGAGGCTTCTAGTTTAATAAGAACACTCATGCAAGATCCTCTATATTTTAAGCTGAATAGAATCTTCCACACCATCTAAGAGTTCTTTCATAGAAAATTACATGTAAATAGAAACTTTGTGCAAACAGAAAAGGCTATGATCAGATGCTGCATACGAGGCATCTGATCTGGGCCTGCACTGTTTGCCTATGCCCTGTTTTGAAGTTTCCGGTCTGAAATGGGTTCAAGTCACTTAGTGTGATATGCCCCAACTCCAGCCACAACAGCCTTCGCCACAGACTCAACAGCTATTTAACCCTTCTCTTGCTGAATATTCATATATGCCACACCCACTACCGATTATCAACCAATCAGATTACTTGATGCAAATTATTACAACAAATTCACAACCTGAATGACAAACAATGTCGATCCTGATCAGATGGCTTCTTCAGAAGCCATCTGATCTGGATCTACATTGTTTCAAAGAAAAAGCATATCCGGGTTCAGCAGGACAAGGGTTAATAGCAATAAACTGGCAGGTTTTTCAAAATGTTTGTACAGGTCACTGGTACCCCATCTGTGACCAGTTGTTCAAAGCCTTGTAAGCTTAACACATATCCCACTGTTCACGACAACCCTTACCTTTGCAAACAGTGTAGATCCAGAAGAAGCCATCTGATCTGGAATGATTTTTACAAGACAATACCTACCATTATGCAGTTTGGTTTTCCAGCTGTCCACAGGTTGACTTTCCTGTCTTCGCCGCCAGTCACCATAACCCGTCCCGTCTTGTGACCCACAGCCAAGCAATTTACATTGGCCCCATGAGCCACAAACTCCTCTGAAATAATAATAAAAGTAACTCACAGAATTGTGAATACTACGCTGGGAGGGGAGCCAAATCTTTCAGAAATATTTTGTTGTGTCTTATCTATAGTGAAACTTCAATGGTTCATATACCATCCTTGATTTTAACGCATTCTTGAGTCCCACAGGAAGTTCTTTCCACAGCCCTGTTCACCCATTTTGTACCAAATAGATTCTTCCTTATAGATAGCAGGAGTCCATTTCAAAAGTTAGGGGTGTCAGGTTGTGTCTGCTTCAAAACTTATTTGGAAAATGGCTGAACTTTTTGTAAACAGGGGAGGCTCTGATCAGACGCCGCATTCTGCAACATCTGATCTGGGTCTGCACAGTTTAACAGTCGCCCGTTTTGGGGTTTCTGGTACCAAATACGATAAGACAAAACCAGGTACATGTATAAACTAAAAGCCAAGCAGGGTGCTGTACAAGATGATTGGCAACAAGCAGATGTTACACTGTATCCTGGTCTTTAACCCATTTTGTACCGAAACCCCAAAACACGCACCCTGACAAACAGTGCAGTGGCATCTGATCAGGACCTCCACTGTTTGCTAAAAGTTCAGTCATTTTACAAATAAATTTTGAAGAAAACACAGCCTGACAACCCTAAATTTTGAAATGGACTCCTGCCATATATAAGGAGGATGATTCCATTTGGTACAAAAAGGGCTAAGGAACGAAAAAAATATGATGCTGCAAATTAGAGACAGGTGTCGCTTAAATTCATCCGTTGCAGAACCCTAGAGCATCTATTAGTTAGCAACATAAACAATCACCTAGCTTTCTGACTGTCAACATGGCAGGGTTCTCAGTCTCACTAGGATTTTGAAAATTGGAGTGAAAATGCTGCCCTCCAGAAAAAGTTGGAGTTTTACCATACTTTTCTGTTGAGACTTTCCGAAATGTTGGAGTCAGAAATAAAAAAGTTGGAGTAAATTACTCCAAATTTGGAGTTAACCAGAACTCTACATGGTTTTCGAAGTCAAAGGTCATGCGAAACTCAATTTTACCATGACATCGTGAGCAATCTGCAGAACTCTCACTAGGATTTTGAAAACAGGATCCCAGGAATCCTTCCTTGTAAAAAGTTGGATTCACGGGTAAAAAGCTGGATTCCTACATAAAAATGTGGAGGTCTGCTCTTGATCGCGCATAGAACATAGACAAAAAAAACTCTTATTATCAGGCTACACATCTATATGAATAACTGTATGCTTTCATGGCTCCCAAACTATCTTTTTCTGATAAATGCACTTAAAGAGCAATTATAAAGAAATTTAAAAAATTCTTAGTATGAAGCAGGATGAAAGCAGACATTAGGAGGGTCATTTTATTGAAAACCGCATGAAAAAATTCCCATTCGTTCCAAAGTTATGCGCATTTATATTTGATACATGTCTATTTTCCTCTGAGAGTAGCCTCCCCTGAAATATCTGTGATTTTAACCCACAATGCAATATTCTGTGATGTCATAGTGGCTTTAAACTTTTTAAAAATAATTTTAAACTACCATATTTTCCATTTTGCAGTTGCCTAATAAAGTTTTCTCATGCCCTTTGATTACTGTGTATCTTGTTCATAATTTAGGATAGAAATGAGAAATATGATTTCAAAATTCAAGCTTAAATTCACAATTAAAGTATTTTTTAAAAATGTTTAAAACTACCATTTTAATTCAAAATTTCATTCCAACTAGCTAATCTAAGTGTTTTTACAAGCCTTTTGAACAGTTCATTAAGTTCTGTATGTTATATCATCCTCTTACTAAAATAGAAACTTGAATTTAAATTATTTTAAAAAATATTTAAAATTTGAATTTAAGGTTTGCAATTGAAAATTTGGGAAAACTTGTTTAGCATATCAGTTGAAATCAGTTTAAATAATTCAAATAGGTGATTTTACAGTTCCTTAGGTCTATAAAACACAAGGTATTTCATATTTAAAAAGTTTAAAAATTTTAATGTGCATCTATGACATCATAGAATACCTCATGAATATTAATGAGGCAGTCTGAAGCTGCTCTGTTTCCATGAAATATTTCACACTTCAAATTGTAATATCTTGGAAACTAATAAAGATAATTTGATGCGGTTTTCGCTCTTCGATTCCTATAATCAATGTCTTTTTAAATTCAATGGATTTCTATACCTTTGTATATGACCTTTAATAACTTTGTTCCAAATGTGTAGATTGTGGGTACTAGTTAGAACTATTTCACTGATGTGTCTATGAAGCACCTGCAATCTGTGTTTTGTAGAAATATTAGGAAAATAATGTATACCCCAGTAAACCTCCACCCCCACAAAAAACATGCAGTTGCTCAGATTTATTCTCACACTTCTAGTCAAATAATGTCAAATCATAAAAATCATGTTGTATTAGGATAACAGAAGATAATGTAAACCCAGACCAGAAAAGCAGTATTCTATACAGCCATATTTGTGCTTTCAAATTGGGACGTATATGTATGTGACACTAGCTCATAATTTTTAATTGGTGTAAACAAATAAGTAGGGGAAGCAACCTACTAAGCCTGACTTCACGTAATTGTTAAAATGATTGTATTTTGAAGAATTACAGACATTTTTGTCACCACACTCTTTGATCGTAACTCTGGTTGAACTAAATGTGATATTTTACCAACTAATGTTAATCAGTTGATGATTCATGCTTACATCAATCAGTAAACTAATCAATTGTAATCCGTAATAACACGGGAATTAGTGCCATGAGATTAAAAAGGTACAATCATTATTAACATGTGCCGCAAACCGACCACTTTCCAATATCATCTCTCCCACTGGCTGGTGCAAAAATACCTGTCAATATAGGACAGGCCTGCTGATTTGTGGCACATGTGCTTTCAACACAAAAGCGAGGCCACATTTGATCTTTTACTGGTATTGCGTAAGCGGCCTACATTAGCTTCTGAGTTTAACGCTTCTGTAATTTTGGATGTGTGTCGCAATAAAAAACATGCATACATAAGAATCGCTGATAGTGAATTTTACGCATACAACGACAAAAAGTTGGAGTCAAATACCGGTACGCAGAATCCTACGTTTCCGAGAGCTATGATCTGGATGGGGCAATGATGCTGCCATTAATCATAGCCACAAACAGACTGACCTTATTAACAAAGATATCGCAAAGACCTTTAACAAGGTACCATAAAGGAGGTGATTGTAAAAATTGGATTATTATGGGATAGCAGGATTCACACTCAGTTGGATTATCTCATGGCCCTCTTGGTGCTAACAACAATCTATACTTGATAGCCAAGCATCTGATCCAGTCTCAGTTTATCTGGTGTCTCCCAAACTTCAGAACTTGGAACTGTCATTTTCTTGGTATTTATTAATGGGCTGACTGATAATATAAGGTCATCTGTTTGTTCGCTGATGATTGTGTTGTGTATAGGAATTGATACAATGCTTCTGTCTTATCTTACAAGATGACCTGAATAGCCATGCATATTGGGGGGCAGATTTGCAGGTGAAGTTCAATGTGCCCAAATGCCATTCATTCAGAGTGTCACGACATCATCCGTAAGAACAGACTAAAGTCCACTACTCATTACACCAGCACACCTTGGAGAAGGTTCAATCCGGAGTGTATGTAATGGAATGTACACCTGCAAGTAAAGGTCAAATGTGACCGAATCACAGTATCTTTCTTTTCTTCTCTTTCTTTATATACTGCAACACCCTCTCGTGAGGATTACGTGCAGGTATATATTCCATACACTCTGGGTTTGCAGGATGAAAGCCTACACAGCAATCATGTAATTATGGTAGGAATCTTTTACCTGCACAGGGGGCCTTTGTAGTCTGTAGATTTAAAGACTCACATAAAAGTACACAAGGTAAATCACAAGGTAAAGTTTTTCGACCAAAAACTGGTTTGATGAACAGTATCATTTGATGGAAAGATACATTAAACCAAGTGGTCTTACGGACCCTGCACATCAGGGCTTGAAGAAATAGATGCGTTGGACGATGCTTCCGCACAGACCTGAAACCGACCTGCACACAAGTACTGGTAAACCGCTTAGAACTAAGCCTGCCCAGGCAAAGTGGTTGGAGTTGGACAGCCCATGTTTATAAACCCTATTGGTTTCATTGGGCGACTGGGCTTGAGATGTCACTTCATCAAAATGTCTGGTAAAAGTCCCACAAAATGGGAAGCAATGTCTCCAAAATGACCTTTACTGCTTTGACGGGGACGTTAAACCTCAAATCAAACAAAACAAACCAAGTGGTCTTCAACCAAATGTCACGAAAGTCTTCCAAGCAGAGCTGCACGAGTACTGGTAAGCTACTTAGTAGGTTTAAGTCTGCCACTGGATGACAGGGCTGGAGATGTCATTCATTTCAGTGGCCAGATAAAAGCCCCACAAAATTGAAAGCAGCGCCTCGGAATGACGTGCTGTTGACAGGGATGTTAAACCTCAACCATTTTTTCACTTCGTCCTGCAAAAACTTTTAGCCTGCCGGACAACAATTATGTGAACTCATGTGAGTCTTAGTTAAGAAGAGTCTTAGTAAAGAAATTTCTATTCTGACCAAACTACAGACTTGCCTACCCCTTGAGACAGAAAATAGTAAGATCCCATAAAAACAATCGTAAGATTCAAATTTTATTCGTAAGGGTATTAAGATATCTGATGCGAGGTCAAAATAAGCCTTGCATTTTGTTTTAGTTTGACTGCATTGAATCGGCCGATTCAGCTTTTCTTTTTTTTTCCCCATGTTTTTTCCGTTGTAAAGGCATCCATCTTGACGCTCATACCGAAACGAATTTGTTAAATGAACTGTGATTGGCTTACTTCCCTACCATTAGCCAATGAATAATTATTTAAATTCGCAACCAGAGTAAGCCAGGAACGACAACTGTTGTCTTGTTCCGGTATAAACTGCACTTACCCGAACCGAAATAATCGAGCCAATTTACCGATTTTTTACAATCAGTGAAAATCGTACGGAATTCGGCCGGGATCGTAAGGTCGTAATTTGGACATGAAAAAAGTAAGCCTTACGACCAAATCGTAAGGGTAGGCAAGTCTGAAAATATGCATTCAGTCCTACAGATACTGTTACAATCCTACAAAAGATTTAGGAAAGATGATCTAAAACCCTTGTTGAAAACAAAAACCCATTTCTTTGCAAACAGTGTAGGCCCAGATCAGATGGCTTCTTATAAAGACATTCTGATCAGGATCCAGGCATTCAGTTTGTTGTTGCTGAATATCCATAATACATTTTATCGCTGCATATAACCACTAGAAATATCTTGTGCACAGATATTCAGTTTGTGAGGCCGGCCTCAGTAGCACAGTCTGATGTTTGTTTTTGTTTTGCTTGATTTGAGGTTTAACATCCCCGTCAACATTGTAAAGGTCATTTTGGAGACGTTGCTTCCCATTCTGTGGGACTTTTACCCAACATTGAGATGAAATGACGTCTCAAGCCCTGTCGCTCATGGAAACCAATCGGATTTATAAGCATGGATGGACTGACCCGCAGCGCATTGCCTTCGCAGGCTTAGATCCTCTGAGCGGTTAACCAGTACTCATGTGCGGTCGGTTGCAGCTCTGCGTGGAAGCATCATGCAGCTCATATATTTCTTCAAGCCCCTATGGGTGGGGGCCGAATGGATTAATAAGCATGGATGGACTGTCGCACCGCATTGCCTTGGCAGGCTTAAATCCTCTAAGCGGTTAACCAGTGCTTGTGTGCGGTCGGTTGCAGCCCATCTATTTCTTCAAGCCCAAGTGAGCAGGGGCGACTCAGTCTGATGCCCTGACTGGTGATCAGGATGCGGTTTCCATACCTATTAGTTTCTGGCTAATGTGCACTGTACTGGTGAAACACTTACGTATATAAACCTGTCCAGGAAGTGTGGATAGTTAAACTTATCAGATCAAATGACCTAAATAATGTTGACTTGGCTGTAAAAACCAAAGCAAACAAAATAAAACAGTTTGTGAAATGAACAAATACCCAAGATCTATCGAGTAATGCATTGTTCACAGTTATATATGGGTGTAGCAAAATGATTTATTCAGGACCCAAAAAAAAAATCAGACGAAAAAGACAGATTATTTACATGACAAAAAGTGTGCAGAACACAGTACTGTGTGTTTGCCAGGTTCCAATTTTGTGCAGTCTTGGTTGACTCTCTTGCAGGCATTTACCCAATTTTCAAATCATACAGGATCAGCTGGAAACAGGTGAAATGTCACTTTCAGTGGATTCATCATGTTGTAATTTATACATCCAACCGGACAACAACTTGAAGGCATCTTTTCTTAAAACATTTTCTTTGTGAAACCAACAAAACAAGCGTGTTAACACAGTGCAATTTGTGTGCAACAAAGCGTACCAAGGTCAGTGGACTGCGTTTGTTGTCGCCGCAATGGTTGGTTGCTATGCGCGATGAACATCCGAAGTAATCCGAATGAGCAAAGTGCCCGGATAACGAAAATCATGAATCCATCTTGCTGCTCATACCGAAACGAATTTGTCAAATGAACTTTGATTTGATCACTTCCCTTTCATTAGCCAATGTAATTTAATTTCGCAATGAGAGTAAGCCAGGAACGACAACTATTGTCTTCTTCCGGTATAAACATGCGCTTTACCCAAAACGAACCAAAGTGATCGTGCCAATATACCGATTTTTTTACAAACACCGAAAACTGTACAAAATTCGGCCGGGGTCGTAATTTGGATTTTAAAATAGTAAGCCATATGACCAAATTGTAAGGGTAGCCAAGTCTGAAGTTCGGACACCATGATTGTCTTACCGCTGCCGGGAATCTCAAACCGGGGGGCCTCTCGCATGCTAGGCAAGGGCACTAACCATGGAGCTACCAGGCTCAGATCGGTAGAAAGAAAATCATTGATGACCGCTGTCAGGAATCTCAAACCAGGGGCCTCTCGCATGATAGGCATGTGCACTAACCACAGAGCTACCAGGCTCAGTTCAGTAGAAAGAAAATCATTGACGACCTAGCAAACACTACAATAATGACCAACCCGAGGTAATGGTCAGATATGCCTGACTCAGTATGAGAAGTTAAGACAGATAGATAACAATTTGGAAAGAAACAGTGATGCAAAAAAATAAAAAAAAAAAGAATCAAGGGCTCTTACGGTGTTTCCAGGCTCTTTTTGTTTGAGGCATTGTGTTAGAGTGATAGAATCACACGTCGGAATGATTGTTTTCTTATCTTATGTAAGGTGGCTCATTTTATTTCAAAATTATTTTGAGAAGTCGTAAAATATCTGAGAAATTCTGCACATATTCCACTGTGACTTCACTATTCGACCATTTTGGTTGCTGGTAAAGACAAGCGTTTTCATTTGTCAATTCTGAACCTAGTCTAGACTTTCAGCAAATCAAGCCCACTGTTACATTTTAGTCTACTTGACCGCACGCATGCGCTATGGTGATATTAGTCTATTTGCCTTTGTACCGTGCGAATAACATTTCACGTGCGAAGACATTTCACCGATATCTCTCAGACTGGCTGTCTCTGGTAGTTACCTACCCTTGCTCGCTCGCCCTTCTTCGCTTCTTCCCCACTGAGCCCTCTCTGGAGCTAGAGTGGCCCGTCGTGAGCAGTCCTCTTTATCCTTCTTTTATAAGATACACACTGATACAGTGTCTGTTAATAAAGATAAGTACTTGACCACTGTAACAGCGTCAGAATCAGAATTGTTACTGGTGACACATCAAATGACATTCATACACCAGGACCTGTGATGTGGGAAGTTAGTCCCTAGCTCTTACCAAAGAGGTAAATTTAGCTACACAATCATCAGCACCTTCAGCTGTCGAAATAATCAAATCGGGAAGGGCATTCCAATCTCTAATGGTTCTGCGGTAGAACGACTCTTTATTAATGTCAGTTCTTGCAGTAAGGGTCTGAAACGCCAACGAATGGTGATTTCTACAGTGTCTAGCTGGGGGAACAAGGTCATCTGTTGGAATGTTGGCAGCACCTTTTAGACCTTTGTATAAAAGGATTAGCCTACTGTCTTTTCTCCTTTTCTTGAGAGACTCCCATTTTAATTTTCCAAGTATTCCAGTCATGCTCCCAGTTTCAAAGCAGTAATTGCCTGTTACAAATCTAGCAGCTCTATTCTGAACTTTCTCAATTTCATCGTTAAGGACCACTCCACGTGGGTCCCAGATACAACTACCATATTCCAAGATTGGGCGAACAAGACCTTTATATGCTACCTCTTTTACATCCTGAGGGCACTGATGAAGATTTCGCCTCAGGAAACCAAGCGTTCTATTTGCCTTAGTACACATGTTGCTTATATGAGTATATTCCATCTCAAGTTGTGTGAGATTGTCACTCCAAGGTATTTAATGGAGTCCACATTCTCGGGGACCGTTCCCTCTAAGGTGTTAGAAGCCTCAACTTTATTAGATCTCTTCCTAGTTACCGCCCCCGCCCATAGGGGCTTGAAGAAATATATGGGCTGCACGATGCTTCCACGCAGAGCTGCATCCGGCCCGCACACTAGTACTGGTAAACCGCTTAGAGGATCTAAGCCTGTCCAGGAACCGCGGTGCGAGGCGGACCGTCCATGCTAATAAACTCTATTGGTTTCATTGGGCGACAGGGCTTGAGATGTCATTTCATCTCAATGTCGGCTAAAAGTCCCACAAAATTGGAAGCAACGTCTCCAAAATGACCTTTACAGTGTTGACGGGGACGTTAAACCTCAAATCAAACAAACAAACAAACAAATCTGCATAATATTGCATTTAACTGGCTGAAATATCATGCCCCATTTTCGGGCCCAAAATCCTAATCTTTCTATGTCAGCATGAAGTTTCAATGAGTCATCTGTATCTCTAATTTCCCGGTAACAAACACAGTCATCTGCGAACAGTCTTATTTCTGAGTCAATGGCAGTGGAAATATCATTGATGTACAGGGAGAACAAAAGTGGACCAAGAACGGTCCCTTGCGGGACTCCAGATAAAACTGGAGCCCACTCTGAAGATTCACCATTAAAAACAACCCGCTGTTTTCTGTAGCAAAGAAAGGAATCTATCCATTTGAGGGTCTTTCCCCGTATTCCATAACCAAATAACTTAGATTTAAGTAGTTCATGAGGAGGGGTGTCAAAAGCCTTCTCAAAGTGCAGAATAAATGTGTCCATCTGTCCCCCTTTGTCCAGTCATTAATAACTGTGTGCTTAGGTGAGTTTCACAACTGTGCCTTTTCCTAAATGCATGTTGTCTGTCTGTCAAAAGTTTATGTTCGTCCAAGTGGGTCATGATGTTTGAGCAGACTATATGTTCCAGCGATTTACACAGAACACAAGACAGAGACACAGGGCGATAATTACGGGCAAGAACCTTATCTCCTTTTTTGAAGAGTGGTCAGATGTTTGCTAAGAGCAATTCTTTGGGGATTTCACCCGTATCAAGAGACTGTTGAAACAAGTGTGCAAAAACTGGACCCAGCTCATTTGCTAGTTCCTTCAGGACTCTAGGATGAAGCTCATCAGGTCCTAAGGCCTTACTGGGGTTTAAGCCTTGAAGTAACTTGATCACTCCTGCAGGTGTCACAACAATACTATTCATGAATGGGGCCGATCTTCCAGTTAATGGAACCTCCATGAACTCAGTTTTATTAAATGCATCATTGAATTGACTAACTAGTTCAGCTGACCTTTCAGAGTCTGATTCAGCAACCCCGTTTCCTCCTCTTTTATTATCGACCCAAACAAGGGCATAAAAAATAAACGACTCACAATATCGTAGGTACCGGTCCTATAGTGATGCCATGAAAAACTCCTTCTTTCCCAGAACTATTCCACAATGGAATAGTCTTCCCTCCTTTGCGGTGAATGCCAAGTCCACAGAAGAGTTCAAAGCCAATGCCAAGTCCACAGAAGAGTTCAAAGCCCGTACAGGGTAAGATTGAGACTCAGAGGTATGCGTTTTAGGATGCATCTGTTATGCAGATTGTAAATAGTTTTAAGGACGCATCCAGTGCCTCTTCTTTTTTTTCTCAGCTAAATTCTAAATTTAGCCACCCAACCATCTGAGGAAATGGCCAAATGTAAGAAGATAGATAGATAGATAGATAGATAGATAGATAGATAGATAGATAGATAGATAGATAGATAGATAGATAGATAGATAGATAGATAGATAGATAGATAGAGCATCGTCGGTTAGTAACTATATACAAGGGTACTGTGAGGCACACCAGGTGCAGTTAAAACAGATGAAAACAGCTGAAATCAGTATCTCTGTGTGAAGCTAGTGGAGGCCCGATAAGCCCGCCTGGAAGACTTCCAGGGTCTGGGCAGAAGCGACATGCTCTGGCAGTTGGTTCCAAAGGTGGATTCCAGCTGGGAAGAACGAGTGGCGGTAAACATCAGTTCTGCAGAATGGAAAACGATGCTCCAGAGAGGGCCCTGCGTATCACTGGGAAGAAAATATCCGCAAAATATCTTGGTATCACCATCACTGATAATCTTGATTGGGGTCAACATATTTCTGAGATTAAATCTAAGGCAACTAGGACATTAGGGTTTCTTAGACTCAATTTGGCTTTTGCTCCTAGTCAGACAGTTCGACTTCAACTCGAGTATGCATCATCTGTTTTGCATCCTCATGTTAAAACTCAGGATCAACAAGTTGAGAAGGTTCAGAGGACGGCTGCCTGATTGTCCTGCATGCGATGGCGGAACAAAAGTAGTGTTGGTGAAATGCTCGATGAGTTGGAGTGGCCATCGTTGGCGAACCGTCGCGGGTAGTCCTCTTTGACCTTTTTTATAAGATACACCCTGACACAGTGTCTCTTAATAAAGATAAATACTTGACCCCTGTGACTACTTCAACTCAAACAAAGTCATCAAAATTAAACAACAGTCACTACCGTAGGTACCAGGCGTATAGTGATGCACTGAAGAATTCTTTCTTTCCTAGAACTATTCCTCAGTGGAATAGTCTTCCCTCCTCTGTAGTAAATGCCAAAACTGCAAAGGAGTTCAAAGCCCGCATGGTGTAGATTGGGATCCAGAGGTAGCGTACACCCCTGAAAGCAGATTGTAAATAGTTTTAAGAACTCATCCAGTGAGTTTTTTTTTTTTTTTTTTTTTGCTAAATTCTAAATTTTAGCGTACCACCCAACTGTGGTAATGGCCAAGTATGACCGACTCAGTATAGATAGATAGATAGATAGATAGATAGATAGATAGATAGATAGATAGATAGATAGATAGATAGATAGATAGATAGATAGATAGATAGATAGATTTCCTTTCTTTCTTTCTTTCTTTCTACTTATACTGCGATTGGTCATATTTGACCATTACTCGCAGGTGTACATTACACACACTCCAGGTTGCAGGGTTGAAAGCCTACACTGTACTCATGTAATTACGGTAGGGGTCTTTAACCTGCACAGAAGCTGACTCTTCCTGCACAGGGGGCCTCCAGTTAACGTCCCGATCCGAAGGACGGCGCACCTTTTGGCATTCATCCCTGCAAATGATGCCAATGGAGGGTGTTGGGACACCGAAATAATCACCGCCTCCGGGGATCGAACCGGGGGCCTCTAGCATCAGAGGCAAGTGCACTAACCAATGAACTATCTCACTTTTTCTTTCTCCTATTTCACTGTTTTTATATCTAACGCTCACTTTTTTTTCTTGCATTTGCGCATGCACCGCCACATAATATTCGAGTGTGGGTGCTTGAGTATATGAAGATAGATAGAATAAGAATCAGAATTGTTTCTGGTTACACGTCAAATGACATTCATACACAAGGACCCCAGGACCTGTGATGGGAAGTTAGTCCCTAGCTCTCACAAAAGAGGTAAACTTAGCTACAAAATCCTCAGCACCTTCATAATAAATAATCGAATCTGGAAGGGCATTCCAATCTCTAATGATTCGCGGGAAGAATGATTCTTTATAAATGTCAGTAAGGGTCTGAAACGCCAATGAATGATGATTTCTACAGTGTCTAGCTCGGGGGTGGGTGGGAGGGGGGGGGGGTTGGAACAATGACATCTGTTGGGATGCTGGCAGCACTCTTTAGACTTTTGCATAAAAGTATGAGCCTACTGTCTTTTCTCCTTTCCTTGAGAGACTCCCATATTAATTTTCATAGTATTCCAGCGATACATCATCACTAGCCTGGCGTTAGTTCTTCTCTGTTGTAGGGAGCTCCAACCAAGACTGGAAATCATTTGGCTGGTACTCCTTAGCTAGAGTCTTGTACTTACCAGTCACAAATCTGGCAGCTCTATGCTGGGCCGCCTCTAGCTGCTGGGTGTTTCTGACAGTATACGGATCCCAGGCGGTAGCTGCATACTCAACCACAGACCGAACGAGAGAAGTGTAGCACTGTGCATTGATCGCTCTGGGACATCTTGAGACATTCCTCCGCAAGAAGGCAAGGGTGTTGTTTGCCTTTTTTGTAACCTCGTCCACGTGGTTATTCCAGGATAGGTTGTCAGCCACTGTGACCCAAGATACATTCCTTGTTTAACAACTTCTAGGTCGTGATTGTGGATGTTGTAGGTGGCATTGATGGGATGCCGTTTTCTTGTTATCCTCACCACAACACACTTGGTAGGGTTAAAAGACATCTGCCAATCCTTCTCCCATTGTTGAAGGTAGTCACGCTGATGCTGTCTTGACTTGACCGGATCATCCGGTGCAAGAGATTATCATCTTCGAAGAGTCGAGCATTGGATGGTACCTTCACTGGCATGTCGGAGATGTAGAGAAAGAAATAGCAGATGCCCAAAAACCGTTCCTTGAGGGACACCTGAGGTGACAGGGGATGATTCTGACGTATAGCCTTCGACAAGTACTTGCTGGCTCAGGTCTGACAAGAAACTCTGGATCCACTGCAGAGTAGCATCGTCAACTTCAGTAGGAGTTGGTGTGGGACCTTGTCGAAGGTCTTGCTGAAGACTAGCAGAATGGAAGTGGAGGCAATGGTCAGGAATCGATACAATTAACCCACAGCTCCCACCAGAGACCCAAAGGAAAAGAAACACAAACATGAAACAACAGACCCTAATGGAAACATCAATAGCGGAAAGCAAAAAGGACAGTTACTTTCCCACAAAATGGCCAATAGGCTATCCAAAAATAAAATAATATAAGCGACACAAACACCAAAGACAAACCATTACAAAAATAAACCACGACAGAACAAATGCCTTGGAACGGTAAGCGGAAACGAATTCCACTGCGGGGTGGGGAGGGGGGCTTAAATCGCATTTACGTGGCCACAAACCTCGTTATTACTACTTCCGTCGCGATTAAGACAAATAATTTGTTCAGTCCGCATGAAGGCCTCCTAACTCATCAGTGCAAGATCTCCTTGAACACAAAAATTAAACAACCACAGAGATGAAACAACGATGACGACTCGACAGCAAGAAATCACTGAAATGCTGGAGCAAAAGAAAACCAACAGTTAGACTCCGATGGGCCCAAACCAGAGACATCTATCTGCTCTCCCTCATCTAGTTTGGCCGAGATGTTCTGAAGCGTTACCAGGACATGGCTGTCACAAGAACGTCTTTTACGAAACCCTTGTTGTTCGTCACATATGATCTTGTGGTGATCAAGGTGTTGTATTCCTTGGCTGTGGATAATGTGTTCCACTGTCTTGTTGCAAATGGAGGTCAGAGAAATGGGTCTGTAGTTTGCAGGGTCACTCTTGTCTCCTTTCTTAAAATTTGGCGTGACAAGGTTTTTTCCCAGTCATCTGGCATGGTCCCCTGGGGTAGTGAAGCCTTGAAGACCAAGGTCAGGACTGGGGCTATTTCCTCTGCACACTCCTTCAAAAATCGAAATGGTATGGCATCTGGTCCTTGGGCCTTGTGAGGGTTTCCTCTGGCTTTCTTTGCCGGATCATTACAGGGTCACTGATGAGGCCTTCATGCGGACTGAACAAAATTTTTTTTTGTCTAAATCGCGACGGAAGTAAGGGCGAGGATTGTGGCCACGTAAAATCGATTTAAGCCCCCCAGTGGAAATCTTCCACTGACCGTTCCAAGGCGGCTCTTCTGTGGCGATTTATTTATGTTGTTGTTTGTTACTTACTGTGTGTATCACTTGTGTCTTTTAATTTTGGATGGCCATATGGCCATTTTGTGGGAAAGTAACTGTCCATATGGCCTTCCTTTGTTTATGTTTCCCTTATGGTCTGGTCGCTTAATGTTTGTATTTCTTTCCCTTTGGTGTCTTTTATGGATGGCGTAAGTTAATTGTATCAATTCCTGATCTTTGTTTTACTTCTACTTTATTAGCCAAAACTACGTAGTATGACCCATCTTCTTTCTTATGAATGTTTTCGTTGCTCTTAAAGGAATTCATTTTTTATTTTTAATTGGATCCTTTAGCAGCATCAGTACCCATTTGTTGCTGATGGTAAAAGATTTCATCTTTGGGAATGGGTTTCCAGGTATGGAGGTCATGTTGTTTAGGTCTTCTTCTGTGAAGACGCACCCAAACTGCTCACTGAGGATGGTGGACTGAACAAATTATTTGTCTTAATCGCAACGGAAGTAAGGGCGAGGATTGTGGCCACGTAAAATCGATTTAAGCCCCCCCCCCCCCCCCCCCAGTGGAATTCGTTTCCACTGACCGTTCCAAGGCGGTTCTTGTGTCGCGGTTTATTTTTGGTATGGTTTGTCTTTGGGTATTTGTGTCGCTTATATATTATAATGTCGCTTATATATTATTATATAGCGATCAGCCTGGCGTCCGTCTGTCTGTCCGTCCGTCCGTAGACGCAACCTTGTGATGACCATAACTCCTATACCCTTTGAGATTCATTGATGGTTCTTGTCTCAATTGTTCACAAGGCTGAGACGGCGTGTCATGCGCAAGAACCAGAAATCTGGATGACATACTTCTTGAGTTATCTCCCCTTTTAATAAAATAGAATGACTACTTTGTGATGGCCATAACACCAATACCTTTTGAGATATATTTGATGGTACCTTTGCACAGTTGTTCACAAGGCTGAGACGGCCGGCGTGTCATGCACAAGAACCACAACTCTGGTCGCCATGGTTTTTGAGTTATCTCCCTTTCCAATACAATTGAGTGACTACCTTGTGATGGCCATAACTCCAATACCCTTTAAGATATATTGTTGGTACCTGGCACAGTTGTTCACGAGGCCGAGACGGTGTGTCATGCACAAGAAACACAACTCTGAGTGCCATGGTTTTTTAGTTATCTCCCCTTCCAATAAAATAGAATCACTACCTTGTAATGGCCACATCTCCAATACTCTTTGAGATATATTGATGGCGCTTGGTACAGTTGTACATGAGGTTAAGACGGTGTGTCACGTGCAAGGACCACGACTCTGGATGCCCTGGTTTTTTAGACAATATAACCTTGTGATGGCCATAACTCCAATACCCTTCGAGATATATTGATGGTACTTGGCACAATTGTATACAAGGTCAAGACGGCACTTCATGCCTGAGAACCACAACTCTGGGTGCTATAGAATTTGAGTTATCTCCCCTTCCAATATAACAGTGTGACCACCTTGTGATCACCGTATATTACCTCCAATACCCTATGAGACATTTTGGTGGTACTTGATGCAGATGTACATGGGGTAAAGCAGGTGTGTCATGCTCAAGAATTACAACTCTGGGTGCACTGTTTTTTAGTTATCTCCCAAGACAATATAACCTTGTGATGGCTATAACTCCAACACCCCTTGAGATATATTGAAGGAACTTATCACAATTGTACACAAGGAACAGAAGGGGTGTCATGTGCAAGAACCACAACTGTTGGTGCTGTGGTATTTGAGTTATCTACCCTTCCAATATAACAGTATGACCAACTTGTGATCACATTATCTCCAATACCCTTTGAGACATATTGATGGTACTTCGTACAGAAATACATGAGCTTAAGCAGGCATGTCATGCGCAAAAACCACAATTCTGAGTGCCCTGGATTTTTAGTTATCTCCCCTGACATTATAATCTTGTGATGGCCATAACTCGAATACGTTTGTGACATATTGCTGGTTTAATTCTGGTGCACTTTCTATTGGTGAACCATCTTCTGAAGGCCATATTGGCTTTTGGTCGGGGGATTTGCCATCTCTTCTGATGGCTATTTTTTTATTTTGGATAGCCTATTGGCCATTTTATGGGAAAGTAACTGTCCTTTGGGCTTTCCGCTATTGATGTTTCCATTAGGGTCTGTTGTTTCATATCTGTGTTTCTTTCCCTTTGGTGTCTCTGATAGAGCTGTGGGTTAATTGTATCGATTCCTGATCATTGCCTCCACTTCTATTTTACTTTTGGGTCACCATGAGTGAGGCCTTCCTTTTTTAAGCACTGAGGCGCCACTGCTATCACTTTTTTTCCCATTCACAAAATAATATAGTTTCTTTGCACTTTCAAGATCCCTCGGAGACCATGTTATTGACATAGCTGTTGTATGCCGTTTTGGATTGGTACTGTGTGTCTTTCTGGAGCTGTTTGTACCGTGTAACGTTTTCTTGCTTGCCGCTCTGCTTCGCTCTGTGATATGCTCTCTTCTTCCTCCTGGCTATGCGTTTGATCTTATTGTTAACCCAGGGTTGATGGTTCCTTCGAGATGAGGACATCTTGGATGGAAGACAGAAGTCTATGGACTCAGAACAAAATGTCTTGAAAGAACTCCATAGTCTGTTTATGTCAGTGTCAGTCGTGTGTTCAGAAAAGAAATTGTGAGAAAAGGCTTTGACTTGTTATGCGAGCTTTGGGGTAAGGCTCCTTGTAAATTTATCCCAGCCAGTTGGTCGGACTTTTTTGAGCAGCTTATTTGAAAGCAGATATCCTCTTAATGTTTATACACACGTAGCTGTACTACTGAAAACCTATCTTATGACAGGTGCTAATAGTGAAGAACAACTGATGTTAATTATATTTTGAGCTTTTTTTTGTTTTTAAAACCAAGCGTCAATAAACTCTGTATGAAAAGAAATGCGAACATTGATAGCTTAACAGCTATTGCTCATCAGAGTACGACCCTGTTTCTGTACTTATCTTCTTATACTGAGTTGCACCATATTTATTCTTAACCCGTAAGATTTCCAGGAAAAAACCATGTCGTGTGTTTATGTCGTCTGCTACTTCTTCGTGCAGTTTAAGCGTACAGGTGAACAATATAGTCCCTGATCAGACTGCCATCTGCTCCTTGAGCAACAGTCTGATCGGACTCCAGAATGTTCGCAATCAACCAACAGACAATAAAGCAGACGACGATTGTTGTGATTTGCATCCTGATGCTCGAGAGATGAGAGAAATAATTGGTCCTTATCTTTATTTATAGCCATAGTTGCTTGTCTTACCATATACCAAGAAAAGTGCATTATTGGTTATCTGTTAGTGTAAGAGAGTAAAATTTATGTTTGGCAGGTGTTTGCATGATTATTTTTTTTTACATTGTTGTTTGACATGCCATGCGTCATGACATTTCTACAACGTCACATCAACGTCGGTACAACAGCACGACGTTTATGCAACGTCATATCTACATCGGGGTAAAGTCATGCACCGGCGTTGATTTGACGCTGCCCTAGCGACTCGTGCTTGCTGGGAAGCAAACAATGAAGACACTGATTAGACACGTGTTTAAAAACTGCATTTTTGCACATTTTTCTGTATTTATCCCTTATGTTTTACTGCCCAATTTTAAGAAAGTAAACGTCACTGATAGTCCTACATAAAAACATGACTGTGCGAACTCATAACCATAAATAATTTTGCATTGTTTACACTTATGACTCAAGTTGAAAACAGCAGACGTTCTTGCCAATTGATTAATTATTTCTGAAAATAAAACGGACTCGTCCATAGCGGAATATACTATCATTTGGGATAATCTGCTCTCTTCGCTGTATTCTTTACGAATGGCGTGTTTAATGGTTTCATGACCCACAATCTTGATTGGGTCATGCAGTGCGGGACTATCAGAATTGTTACTGGTGCCACGTCAAATGACATTCATGCACCAGGACCTGTGAAATGGGAAGTTAGTCTCTAGCTCTCGCCAAACACATATATCTTCTTCTTTAAATGCAATATTATGCAGATAACTAGGAAGAGAAGCAATAAAATTGAGCCTTCTTACACCTTAGAGGGAGCGGTCCTCGAAAATGTGAATTCCATTAATAAATACCTTTGTGTGACAATCGCACACGATTTGAGATGGAATACACACATTAGAAACATGCGTACTAAGGCGAATAGAACGCTTGGCTTCATGAGGCGAAATCTTCAGTGTCCTCAGGATGTGACGGGGGCAGCATAAAAGGGACTTGTTCGCCCAATCTTGGAGTATGGTAGATGCATCTAGGACTCTAAACGAAAAAATTGAAAAAGTTCAGAATAGAGCTGCTAGATTTGTAACAAGCGATTTCTGCTTTGAAACTGGGAGCATTATTGGAATACTAGGAAAACTAAAATGGGCGTCACCCAAGAAAAGGAGAAGAAACAATAGGCTCATACTTTTAGACAAAGGTCTAAAGGGTGCTGCCAACATTCCAACAGTTGGCCTTGTTCCCCCAGCTAGGCACTGTAGAAATCACCATTCACTGGCGTTCCAGACCCCTACTGCAAGAACTGACTTCTATAAAGGTTCGTTCTTCCCTAGAACCATTAGAGATTGGAATGTCCTTCCCGATTCGACCATATCCACTGCTGAAGGTGCAGAGGATAGTGTAGCTAAGTTAATCTCTTTGGTGAGAGCTAGGGACTAACTTCCCCTATCACAGGTCCTGACGTATGAATATCTTTTGGCGTGTCACCAGTATAATTTCTGATTCTGAGTCGGTCACATTACCTTAGTTGGATGGGTGGCTAAATTTAGAATTTAGCTGAAAAAAGTCACTGGATGAGTCCTTAAAACTATTTACAATCTGGATAACAGAGGTATCCTAGAACACAAACCTCTGAGTCTCAATCTTACACTGTACGGGGTGTAGTCTTGGCATTCACCTCAGAAAAGAGAAAACTATTCCATTGAGGAATAGTTCTTGGAAAAAAAAGAGTTTTTCAGGGCATCGCTATAGGACTGGTACCTACGATATTGTGAGCTGTTTACAATTGATGCCCTAGTTCGGATTGACGCTGTTGCAGGGGTCAAGTACATATCTTTATTAATTGACACTGTATCAGAGTTTATCTATAGAAGAAGGTGAAAGGGGACTGCTCACGACGGGCCACTAGGGACGGCCACTCTATATCGTTAAGCATCGCTCACCGACGCTACTTGGAGCACTGTGGTGCAGTGGTAGAGTATCGGACTCGGGATCGAGAGGTTCCGGGTTCGAACCCCACGAGCGACAAGTGAGTGTTGTTTCCTTAAGCAAGAGACTTTATCCACATTGCTTAGTACTGGTTTCTACCCAGGAAAAGAGGGCCACATGGAAGATTAGTACTAGTTACTAAATGTGTTACCCTCTATAAATAAGGTCGATTATTATTATTATTATTATTTATTATTATTACTTCTATTTCGTCATCGTCGGCAGGTCCACCGAGCAGCAGCTGTCCTCGGCACCTTCTCCACCCGCTGAATCTGAGTTTGTGGCCGCGATTTATGGCCCCGTCCAGATTGATCACAATGTCATGGTTAAATTGAACTAGTTGAGTTTCACAAAGTAGAAGTAAAACAAAGATCAGGAATTGATACAATTAACTTACTCCACCCATAAAAGACACCAAAGGGAAAGAAACACAAACATTAAGCGACCAGACCATAATGGAAACCTAAACAAAGGAAGGCCATAAGGACAGTTACTTTCCCACAAAATGGCCATATGGCCATCCAAAACCAAAAGACACAAGTGATACACACAGTAAGTAACAAACAACAACATAAATAAATCGCCACAGAAGAGCCGCCTTGGAACGGTCAGTGGAAGATTTCCACTGGGGGGCTTAAATCGATTTTACGTGGCCACAATCCTCGCCCTTACTTCCGTCGCGATTTAGACAAATAATTTTTTCCGTCCGCATGAAGGCCTCCTAACTCATCAGTGCAACATCTCCGTGAACACAAAAATCAAAGAACCACAGAGGTGAGACAACGGTGAGGACTCGACAGCAAGAAACCACTGAAATGCTGGAGCAAAAGAAAACCAACAGTTAGACTCCGTTGGTTGGTGCCTGATGCTCTGTCTCTGGTCGGGCTCTCTCTAATTTTCAATAAGCCTTTACGTTGGGCCTGACCCACCGGCGTGCAATTAAAGAGGGAAGCAAAGTTGCCAACCGTGATTGGGTTAACTACCATGCATGCAGTCTGTCGTATAATATCCATGTTGTACCCAATCTTTTTATATCACAAGACCTTTGTCAGTTCTCCGACACGCTTACCGACACATTTGAAGACAGTTCACCGACACATCTGTCGGCAGCTCATCGACAAGCATTTTTTTCTTCTTGGTTTATTCAGGAATTGATCTATTACTATAACTATAAATGCATGCTGGCTCTAGATTCAATTTCTAACAATTGACTGTTATCCAAATCAGAACATGAGGAGTGAAAGCGCTTGTTACAGTCCTCACATTCTATCCATTTCTCGGAACCTTTGCAATATTTTTTGCAGAGTCCGCAGCGAAACCTTGGGCCGGGGTTAGTTTCAATGTCTCCGGCCAAGATTAGAAGTAACGCCAAGTTTGTACCGTGTGAGGACTTGAAGTTTCGCAAGCCCTCCGAACACCTTCTGTTCCCATTCTTCCTTGTAAAGTAGAAGTAAAACAAAGATCAGGAATTGATACAATTAACTTACTCCACCCATAAAAGACACCAAAGGGAAAGAAATACAAACATTAAGCGACCAGACCATAATGGAAACCTAAACAAAGGAAGGCCATAAGGACAGTTACTTTCCCACAAAATGGCCATATGGCCATCCAAAATTAATAGACACAAGTGATACATACAGTAAGTAACAAACAATAACATAAATAAATCGCCACAGAAGAGCCGCCTTGGAACGGTCAGTGGAAGATTTCCACTGGGGGGGGGGGGGGGGGGGGGGGGGGGGCTTAAATCGATTTTACGTGGCCACAGTCCTCGCCCTTACTTCCGTCGCGATTTAGACAAATAATTTGTTCAGTCCACATGAAGGCCTCCTAACTCATCAGTGCAACATCTCCGTGAACACAAAAATGCCAAGTACTGGGAACTTCTACTACTGCTCTCCTCATTTGTAATCTTGCACTCCTGATTTCCATCATCTGGATGCATTCTGTAAGTTGTTTTCCAAAGAGTAAACCCAAGAATTAAGCCCTGTTACTGGTGACACGTCAAATGACATTCATACAAAGAGGTAAACTTAGCTACACAATCCTCAGCACATTTAGCCGTCGAAATAATCGAATCGGGAAGGGCATTCCAATCTCTAATGGTTCGGGGGAAGAACGATAACTCTTTCTAGAACATTTTTATAAATGTCAGTTCTTTCAGTAAGGGTCTTAAACGTCATTAAATGGAGCTTTCTACAGTGCCTAGCTGGGGGAACAAGGTCATCTGTTGGGTGTCACCAGTGGGAACAAGACAATTCATCGACAAGACAATTCATCGACACGGTTTTTGGAGACAATTCATCGACACAAATGAAGACAACTCATCGACACTTTTTGAAGACAATTCATCGACACATTATTATGTTGAAATTATACACAAGTTGATAAAATGAAGACACTGTTTTGAAAATAAAATGATCTTTTATCACGTTTATGATCAAAATAACGAATTTAGAAACATTTAATTCAATATTTTGGCTTATTGACCCTTTTAACCGCATAAAAGAAAATGTATACGGAACTTGGTCAAATATTATTCAAAACTTTCATAATCAAAATAAAAAAGATGGCAAGTGAAGCTTGATTGTGTGATTGTTTGCATTTTTCCCTAAATTTTCAGCATTAAATAAGATTCTGCTCAAATCAAAACGATTCTAACGATAACGCCTAACGTTTATAGCAGCAGAAATATGAAACGTAAACATAATCCCATTTAACCCATTTACTACCATATACCCCAAAACGGGTACCCTGGCAAACAGTGTAGGCTCAGCTCAGACGCCACAGAATGCGGCGTCTGATCAGGGCCTACACTGTTTGCAAAATGTTGTAAAGAGTTGCTGAATAAGAACTGGGTTGTATTTCCCCTTTGAGAAACATTAATTTTACATTTTTAAATGGACTCATGCTATATATAAGGAGGAGGATTCCATTTGGTACAAAAATGGTTAAACTGAACTTTTACCCCTAAAGTGGGATTAATCAAGGTCCATCGCATGGGCTTATTATCTAGATGATAATTCACCAACACGGTTTATATTTCATGATCAGAATTAGGTATCTAAATGCGAATTGTACAAATCTCGAGGCTAAATTATCCTTCAACTTCAGTGGTCGCACTATCAGTACTGCCGCTACATTGCAATCAGCATCCTAAAAGCTACATGCTATCCTCGGTTACTTTGCGACAGCTCCCCGACAGTCACTGTTTTGCGACATCAAATCAGACGAGGCAAACTATTGCGGTGAAAATGGTCAATAAACCAAAATATTGAATTAATTTTTTTTTAAATTCATAATTTTGATCATAAACGTGATAATAGATAATTTTATTTTCAAAACATTGTCTTCATTTTATCAGCTTGTGTATAATTTCAACATAATAATGTGTCGATGAATTGTCTTCAAAAAGTGTCGATGAGTTGTCTTCAATTGTGTCGATGAATTGTCTCCAAAAACCGTGTCGATGAATTGTCTTGTCGATGAATTGTCTCGATTCCTCACCAGTAACAATTCTGATTCTAAATTGTCTTCGGTGAGTTGTCTTGTCGGCTCCCCCAGCACGGGTCAATTACAAATAGTATCATTTGGCAAATTCGTGAGTTCCGGTGTAAACAAAACGGACTGTCTCAGCTGTGAAGGATCAGGAGCATGTTTGTTCTCTTGAAAAACTACAATGTCATTATTCCGAGACTTTATAGATGTCTGCATTACATCCAAGGGCAAGCGCCAGAACCCAAAATCAGAGAGTATTTTTATTACATTGATCACCAAGGCCAGGTAAATTCCTCAGTATGACACGGCGCATTTGCTATAAAAAATAATCAAATTAGACTCGGATCAGATTGGATCTGCTGTTGTGTCGTGAGCTATCCAGAAACGCCGACCGGAAGGTGATGGGTTTTACCCACTTGAATAATCAATGGAACCGGGGAAGCGAGAAAAGCATGCAGACGAGACCACGCTCCTCAGTCTAGCTGAGCCACTCAAACCAACAAGACCAGAGCCTCTGCCAGGGAGATTATCAACCATTTACCCAGGTAAGACTTCTTCCTGTCCTGTCCCCAGTCCTGGTCCCGCATACGGGTTATCAAAAATACATTATTTGGCGACGAGCGATAAAACGGAAGGGGGAATTCTCCGGTCATTTCGTTAGAGGTGTATTACTACTTCACGAGTTATCCTCGGATTCGTGAGGGACGGTGAACATGATACGCGGTCCACTTCGTTATTTTTTTTAACGTTGGGGATTGTGAAGGGTTCAGATTTACTTCACGTTTTCGGACGTGAGGGACGGTGAACATGATACGCGGTTCCTTTTGTTTACAGAGGGAACTGTGAAGAGTTCAACTCTTGATAGCCTGACAGGTTGAAATTGTAGGCAGGTGAAGTTCTGAGGCATTTAGCTTCTTGGTTTGGCCTGTTTATTTTTTCAACAACGTGGAGCCGGTCAGTTTTGGGGACAACCGGTGAGTTTGGCATTTAGCTGAATGAACCAATTCTTAAGGCAGTCTTAAATTAATTTAAAATTAGCTAATTGGATTGATTTTGGCTTGTCTTCTGCCAGTTTTTCTTGGGGTAATTTTCAGTTTGGAAAAATTCTAAATTGTCCCTTGCCAGTTGGGGTTTAGTTTTGCCTGGTTGGGTGGCTGATTTTCTCCGTGGAATGGCAGAGGAATACCTGGTTGTCAATAAAGAAGAAAAGGTAATCTCTGTGTTTTCTAAACCAAGATTTACATGTACTTTTCTTCGATTGTTCGCTGTATTTTATACGCGACCATTATTATACCCCCGGCATACGAAGTATGTCAGGGGGTATATAGTTTTCGTCTTTCCGTCCGTTCGTTGGTTCGTTCGTATGTTCGTTCGTTCGTTGGTTCGTTCGTTAGTTCGTTCGTTCGTACGTTCGTTCGTCAACCTTTACGTCAAAGTTTTGCGTTAAACCTTTTTGATTGCTCATATCTCTGTAACCACAGGTTGGATTCTCTTCATATTTGGTACAGGATATCTTTATAAAAGAAATCCCTAACCTGTATCATTGTGGTATTAATTCAAGAAACCTACGTAAAATCTTTGGCGTATTCTATACACAAAGTACTTTCTTGAATAAAATTGGTGACAAATAACTGTCTGCATTTTTGAAGAAAGGGTTGGTTGGTTGGTTGCAGACGAGAAAGGGTTGTTTTCTTGAGTTTTCTAAACCGAAAATAGTCCTTTTTCTTCTATTTTGTTGTATTGAAAAGTATCGGCAAACAGCCATATATTGAAAAAGCATAGTTCTTACATTTTAGGAGTATTCTATACCCAAAATAGTTAAAAAGAACTGCTTATTACTTAAAAGAAGCCAGCCATCTATTAAAAAGCATTGTTCTAACGTTTTAGAAGTACGGTGCAGTCCGGTAACATTGCGCACATAAAGTTTTTGATAGCTACATGTGACTTTGTTCAAGTCACCACTCAATTTTCACAGTCAACAACATTGCAACTTTTCCCTATCGACCAGCTGCAATGAAAATTGGCCTCTGAAGTTATTAATATACAGGACAAAGAATACTATGAAAAGGGGTGCCCCCTTGAAATTGAACTACCAATTTTGTCGCCTAACATTGCGCACAATATGTTTGTTGAACAGTTTGAACATAGGGTTGACTCATAAGTTGTTGATTCGTTCTTCTGCAATGTTGTCAGAAGCAGTAAGTTTAGAATCAAGGGAATAGCGCCTTTGGCTAGTTTTAAACGCAGTCTTGACTTTTAAAATTTTGTATTTTGACATGTTTGAGAAAATTGAAAAGTTCCGCGAAACTATCTCATCTGCACGTGCAGGCCCATCTTTTTCGGGTTAAAGTTAAACTTAATGCCGATGCACTGAATATAGTGGAATTGATAATTAGGGATACAGTTTGTGAAAATGCTAATGCAGGGTGCGCAAAATAAACGGCCGTGCAAAGTTGCCGGACTCGACTGTAATATATTCTCAAAATTATTAGTAAATAACTGCTTATCACTTAAGACAGACTTTTCTAGGGTTTTCGCAGTATTCTATACGCGAAAATTATTGAAAAGTGTCTTGCCTGTCGAAAAGCCAGAAAACAAAGGATACATATTTTGGGAGAGAATCTCTGGAGTATTGTATACACAGAGGTTATTCTTGAAATATTTATATTACACTTTACAGAAGTTTGTATTTGTCACTCCTTGCACAAATAGGATAGCAAATGTTGAGGCAAAGATTATTGACCAGACAGATGGCTTGATGGAGCATTAGTCATATTCTAGATACACAGGCGCCGGACGACACCATCAGTCAAAGGATGAAGAAATGCTTTCACGTGAACAGAATAGATAGAAGAATGTAGTGGGCATGGCGTTGATTTCTAATCCCCATGACCCAGAACAGTAGTAGAGCAGTCATGTAGTTGATTTCTAATCCTCATGGCTAGGAAGAGTAGAGCACATTGGGTTGATTTCTAATTCCCATTGCCAAGAACAGTAGAGCAGTCATGGAGTTGATTTCTAATCCTCATGGCTAGGAAGGAACAGAAGAGGACATGCATTGGATTTCAGAAAGAGTTTAAGAATTAACAGAAAGTGACTAATTAGCCAGATGGTTCACCGGAGTGCTTGGAGTCTTCTAGACACATGCGCTTTGGTCGACATCATCATACAAGAATGAAAAAAATAGTTTCATGTGAAAAAATAGTCTTTGGTCTCGCCGAAAGCAGATATGAAAATGGACTTGATAAGAAAAAAGATAGGCCTCATGCCAGTGAATATGATTCCTACAGCCGTAAAAGACATTCATGGTCAAGATCACATGGTAGGAAGTGCGAAGAGTCCAGCAGTTTATGGTCATTGTCAAGAAGGCAAACCAGACCAGGGTTAAACTCCAGAGGTTAAAGGTCAAAACCAACCACTAGACGGCAGATTAAGCCAAGATTGGAGACACCTTCTAGAAGGCATAGATGGTCCAGCTCACCTTCAGGAAGACAGAAATTGTCAAGGTCACCTAGGAGGGAAGGTCAAGCTCACCTTCAGGAGGACAGGAATTGTCAAGGGCACCTAGGAGGCATGAAAGGTTAAGCTCTCCTTCAAGCAGACAGGAATTGTCAAGGTCACCTTCTAGAGGGCAAGAAAGGTCAAGAACGCCTTCAAGAAGGCATGTTGAGGAAATCACCTTCAAGGTCATGATGTCAAGGTCACCTTCAGGAGGGTAAGGAAGGTCAGTCACCTTCAAGAGGACGTAAAACGTCAAGGTCCCCTTCAAGAAGGCATAACATGTCAAGGACACATAGAAGGCATGACAGGTTGACTCTTCAAGAAGGCATGGCAGGCCAAGGTCACCATCAAGAAAGTATGACAGGTCAAGGTCACCAAGAAAGCATGAGAAGCCAAGGTCATGCTCCAGATATGCAAGGGCAGGGTCACAAACAAGATCATATGCTCGACACCGGATGTCAAGGTCACCAAGGACATATTCAAGGTTGAGCGTGTCAAGACACTAATGATATAGTACTAATAGTACTTCTAGGTCAAGGTCACCATGGCATACCGCACTGATGTGGGAAAAAGCGAGTGATAACATATCTCCTGAGGAGTCTTCTAGACACTCATGGAGAGAGAGGCGTGGTGATCTGAAACAGCTTCCAAAGAACATGAATTTGATGGAAATGTGTGCTGGATGTTTTTCTGACAGACACAAGTTTGAAAGCTGCTGGTCAGTTTTAAAATGGTTCGACAGAGAATGTTGTGATTACCTATATTGGTCTTTCGAGGGCAAAGCTTAGGATTTCTTCTCAATCACTGCAGGACTGGGAAGGGATTTGAGGATAGATTGGGATACAGCAAGAATGAAATTCCAGCAATCATTTCAAGATGGGAAAGATCTTTGGAAGAACAGCTGACCAAGTTCTGACCCTTGCCACTGCCACATTTAGAGACCTGCCTGAAAAGCATCGGATGCAGGAGGCTATTTCAAAATTCTGCTAGGGATATGCTGATAGACAGCCAAGCATGTTTCAGTATGAAAGCTGTTCTTAATAGAGTACAACACCAGTGCAAATCCCAAGCTGTGGAAGGAAAGAGACATTCCAATGGGTAAAGAAAAGATGTTTTCCGTTAATAGTTAGCTCACTAACAGAATCCCGGGTACAACGACTGACTGCTAATGGGATTGATGGACAAGATCTGAACGACAGAAGAATGAAACATCAAATGGAATGATCCACGTTGGTATTTATAGATCATCGGTGGAAGAACCAGTTGTCTTACTTCTACACTAAATTTTGAAATGGCTTGATGAAAACAGTTTCTTAAGTAGGCTTCTAGCCACTAGGAAAAGCTTACACTTAAGTGCAAGGCAAGAAAATAGCAAGTAATATGACAAATGCAAACTATGACCGGCAAAACTAGTCAAAAGAATGATGGCAAATAAGGCTTTTAAAACAACAAAGAAAATTTGTCCAAACCTAATGATACAGGTCCCTTTATTTTGATATGTGAATGCTTCCAAACGTTTGAAAGTTTAAAATGGAGTAGAAAGAGTATAGGCTTATAAAATAGCAGTTTCTCTTTGCCTCCAAATTAAAGATAGACACATATGAATGAAAAAAAGATTTTAAAATGGAGTAGAAAGAGTATAGGCTTATACATAGCAGTTTCTCTTTGCCTCCATAAGAAAGATACAGTTGAATGAACAAAAATAGATTTTAGCTGGAGTTGAAAGAGTATAGGCTTATAAATAGCAGTTTCTCTTTGCCTCCGTTAAAAACACATTTGAATGAACAGGAATGAGATTTTAGCAGGGTTCTCCCCAGGGTTTTTAAAATTGGAGTAAAAATGCAGTATTCCAGAAAAAGTTGGAGTTTTACCATACTTTTCAAAAAGTTGGGAGTCAGAAATGACAAAGTGGGAGTAAATTACTCCAAGTTTGGAATTAACTAGAACTCTGTTTAGCCACAGTATTGTTTACCAGTTATCTTGGGTACTATCTTCTAGGCAAGATTCTGAAAGTGAGAAAGGCTCATTCAAGTTTAACATGGTTTTTAATGTTCAGGGAGCCTCAAGGGTCAGCTAGCTTAATGGGTTGAGGGATTATCCCAATAAAGCTTAACATTGAAGTTCAGACAGTTAAGGAATTCAGATCCTCTGATGCCATGTGCAGCATACCGCACATGAGTACTAGTAATCTACTTAGGGGTTCAGGGCCTGCTTGGACGGGGTAGTGCAAGTCTGACTGTCGATGCATACATGTATAGGCTATGCTGGTTTCCTTGGGTGGCAGGAATTGAGATGTCATTTCATCTCTGGTAAGGGTCATGCAGGGTTGAGGGCGGCGTCTCCGGGGTGGCCTAGGTGGTGTTGATGGGGACGTTGGGTCTCGGGGGTCAGGTAAACAGAAAATGTATCTATCTGACACACAAGCTGTAGTTTTGCCCTGCGGTGGTTGTCATAACTGCACCAGGCCAGATGTTTAATGGGTCAGGTTCACGGTAAATGTGGGTGGCTTCATTCAGGTACAATTAGCTGGGCAGGGAGGAAAAATAATGGGATATGCCATAAGGAGACAACCACAGAGATGAAAGACAAATTGTTACTAGAAGATGCACACGGATAAAGAATTACCCGGTAACCATTACCGGTAGGTTTACTGATTACTTAAGTTCACTGGTTAACAAACTGTGCTGATGTTTTGGAAGTATCCACTAAGAATGAAGGAAAGATTGATTTTCTAGATCGCACAAATCCAGAAATGTGTCTTCTAGACGGCAGTCTATCCACGGATTTCTGTAATAGTCCACTAAATGACATTGAGCTTCTAGTTCTGTCACGATTTCTGGACTTCTAGTTCGAAATCTGTTGGACTTAACGAGATGGCCAGACAGCAAATTGAGTGTGTCTTCTTTGTCCGCTCAAGCTGTCAAATAACAAGCTAGACTCAACACAACAACTTGCAAGTGAGGCTTCTTCGTCTCCTTCAAGCCAGACAATAGACTGAGACTTCTAGTCTCGTCCAAGCCCGAAGTGTCAGTGGGACATCAGTCTCACTTGAGAAACGGTGGGACATCAGTCCCACTCAAGGATGAACCTGGCAGCTGGTGACAAGGCCTTCAAGATAAAGTGGGGAGGAGTGTTGTGTCGTGAGCTATCCAGAAACGCCGACCGGAAGGTGATGGTTTTTACCCACTTGGATATTACACAGAGCCCGGGAAGCGAGAAAAGCATGCAGAAGAGACCACGCTCCTCAGTCTAGCTGAGCCACTCTAACCAACCAGACCAGTGCCTCTGCCAGGGAGATTCTCAACCATTTACCCAGGTAAGACTTCTTCCTTGTCCCGTCCCCAGTCCTGGTCCCACATACGGGTTATCAAAAATACAGGATAAATATTTTGGGAAAAAATCTCTGGAGTATTCTATGCATGGAGGTTATTCTTGATTTATTTATATTACACTTTACACAAGTTTGTATTTGTCACTCCTTGCACAAATAAAAGATAGCAAATGTTGAGGCTAAGATTATTGGCCAGACAGATGGCTGGATGGAGCATTAGTCGTCTTCTAGATACACAAGCGCCGGACGACACCATCAGTCAAAGGATGAAGAAATGCTTTCACGTGAACAGAATTGATAGAAGAATGTAGTGGGCATGGCGTTGATTTCTAATCCCCATGACCCAGAACAGTAGTAGAGCAGTCATGTAGTTGATTTCTAATCCTCATGGCTAGGAAGAGTAGAGCACATTGGGTTGATTTCTAATCCCCATTGCCAAGAACAGTAGAGCAGTCATGGAGTTGATTTCTAATCCTCATGGCTAGGAAGGAACAGAAGAGGACATGCATTGGATTTCAGAAAGAATTAACAGAAATAAGTGACTGATCAGCCAGATGGTTCACCTTAGTGCTTGGAGTCTTCTAGACACATGTGCTTTGGTTGACATCATCAGACAAGAATGAAAAAAGTTTCACGTGAAAAAATAGTCTTTGGTCTCTCCGAAAGCAGATATGAAAATGAACTTGATAAGAAGAAAAAAGATAGGCCTCATGCCAGTGAATATGATTCCTACAGCCGAGAGTGACATTCATGGTCAAGATCACATGGTAGGAAGTTCGAAGAGTCAAGAAGGCAAACCAGACCAAGGCTAAACTCCAGGGGTTAAAGGTCAGGAACAACCACAAGAGGGCATATTAAGCCAAGACTGGAGACACCTTCTAGAAGGCATGGAAGGTCGGGCTCACCTTCAAAGAGACAGAAATTGTCAAGGTCACCTAGGCGGGAAAGTCAAGATCACCATCCGGAAGACAGGAATTGTCAAGGTCACCTAGGCGGCATGGAAGGTTAAGCTCCCCTTCAAGAAGACAGGAATTGTCAAGGTCACTTTCTAGAAGGCATGAAAGGTCAAGAACGCCTTCACGATGGCATGTTGAGGAAATCACCTTCAAGGTCATGATGTCAAGGTCACCTTCAGGAGGGTAAGGAAGGTCAGTCACCTTCAAGAGGACGTAAAGCGTCAAGGTCCCCTTCAAGAAGGCATGGAATATCAAGGACATCTAGAAGGCATAACATGTCAAGGACACATAGAAGGCATGACAGGTTGACTCTTCAAGAAGGCATGGCAGGCCAAGGTCACCATCAAGAAAGTATGACAGGTCAAGGTCACCAAGAAAGCATGAGAAGCCAAGGTCATGCTCCAGATATGCAAGGGCAGGGTCACAAACAAGATCATATGCTCGACACCGGATGTCAAGGTCACCAAGGACATATTCAAGGTTGAGCGTGTCAAGACACTAATGATATAGTACTTCTAGGTCAAGGTTACCATGGCATACCGCACTGATGTGGGAAAAAGCGAGTGATAACATATCTCCTGAGGAGTCTTCTAGACACTCATGGAGAGAGAGGCGTGGTGATCTGAAACAGCTTCCAAAGAACATGAATTTGATGGAAATGTGTGCTGGATGTTTTTCTGACAGACACAAGTTTGAAAGCTGCTGGTCAGTTTTAAAATGGTTCGACAGAGAATGTTGTGATTACCTATATTGGTCTTTCGAGGGCAAAGCTTTGGATTTCTTCGCAATCACTGCAGGACTGGGAAGAGATTTGAGGATAGATTGGGATACAGCAAGAATGAAATTCCAGCAATCATTTCAAGATGGGAAAGATCTTTGGAAGAACAGCTGACCAAGTTCTGACCCTTGCCACTGCCACATTTAGAGACCCGCCTGAAAAGCATCGGATTTGGGAAGCTATTTCAAAATACTGCTAGGGATATGCTGATAGACAGCCAAGCATGTTTTAGTATGAAAGCTGTTCTTAAGAGTACAACACCAGTGCAAATTCCAAGCTGTGGAAGGAAAGAGACATTCCAATGGGGAAAGAAAAGGTGTTTTCCATTAACAGTCAGCTCACTAACAGAATCCCGGGTACAACGACTGACTGCTAATGGAATTGATGGACAAGAATCGGAATAACAGAAGAATGAAACATCAAATTGAATGATCCACGTTGGTAGTTACAGAACATTGGTGGAAGAACCAGTTGTCTTACTTCTACACTAAATTTTGAAATGGCTTGATGAAAAGTTTCTTAAGTAGGCTTCTAGCCACTAGGAAAAGCTTACACTTAAGTGCAAGGCAAGGAAATAGCAAGTAATTTGACAAATGCAAACTATGACAGGCAAAACTAGTCAAAATAATGATGGCAAATAAGGCTTTTAAAACAGCAAAGAAAATTTGTCCAAACCTAATGATACAGGTCCCTTTATTTTGATATGTGAATGCTTCCAAACTTTGCAAGTTTAAAATGGAGTAGAAAAAGTATAGGCTTTTAAATAGCAGTTTCTTTTTGCCTCCATTTTGAAGAAAGATGCAATTGAACGAATTGAAGACTTTAGCTGGAGTAGAAAGAGTATAGGCTTGTAAATAGCAGTTTCTCTTTGCCTCCATAAGAAAGATAGTTGAATGAACAAAAATAGATTTTAGCTGGAGTTGAAAGAGTATAGGCTTATAAATAGCAGTTTCTCTTTGCCTCCGTTAAAAACACATTTGAATGAACAGGAATGAGATTTTAGCAGAGTTCTCCCTAGGGTTTTGAAAATTGGAGTAAAAATGCAGTCCTCCAGAAAAAGTTGGGAGTCAGAAATGAAAAAGTTGGAGTAAATTACTCCTAATTTGGAATTAACTAGAACTCTGTAAATTAGCCACAGTATTGTTTACCAGTTATCTTGGGTACTATCTTCTAGGCAAGATTTTGAAAAGGCTCATTCAAGTTTAACATGGTTTTTAATGTTCAGGGAGCTTCAAGGGTCAGCTAGCTCAATGGGTTGAGGGATTATCCCAATAAGGCTTAATATTAAAATACAGACAGTTAAGGAATTCAGATCCTCTGATGCCATGTGCAGCATACCGCACAGGAGTACTAGTAATCTACTTAGGGGGTCCGGGCCTGCCCGGACGGGGTAGTGCAAGTCTGACTGTCCATGCATATAGGCTATGCTGGTTTCCTTGGGCGGCAGGAATTGAGAAGTCATTTCATCTCTGGTAAGGATCGCGCAGGGTTAGGGGCGGCGTCTCCGGGGTGGCCTAGGCGGTGTTGATTGGGACGTTGGGTCTCGGGGTCAGGTAAACAGAAAATGTATCTATCTGACATACAAGCTGTAGTTTTGCCCTGCAGTGGTTGTCATTACTGCACCAGGCCAGATGTTTAATGGGTCAGGTTCACGGTAAATGTGGGTGGCTCCATTCAGGTACAATTAGCTGGGCAGGGAGGAAAAATAATGGGATATGCCATAAGGAGACAACCACAGAGATGAAAGACAAATTGTTACTAGAAGATGCACACGGATAAAGAATTACCCGGTAACCATTAGGTTTACTGATTACTTAAGTTCACTGGTTAACAAACTGTGCTGATGTTTTGGAAGTATCCACTAAGAATGAAGGAAAGATTGATTTTCTAGATCGCACAAATCCAGAAATGTGTCTTCTAGACGGCAGTCTATCCGCGGATTTCTGTAATAGTCCACTAAATGACATTGAGCTTCTAGTTCTGTCACGATTTCTGGACTTCTAGTTCGAAATCTGTTGGACTTAACAAGGTGGCCAGACAGCAAATTGAGTGTGTCTTCTTTGTCCGCTCAAGCTGTCAAATAACAAGCTAGACTCAACACAGCAGCTTGCAAGTGAGGCTTCTTCGTCTCCTTCAAGCCAGACAATAGACTGAGACTTCTAGTCTCGTCCAAGCCCGAAGTGTCAGTGGGACATCAGTCTCACTTGAGAAACGGTGGGACATCAGTCCCACTCAAGGATGAACCTGGCAGCTGGTGACAAGGCCTTCAAGATAAAGTGGGGAGGAGTGTTGTGTCGTGAGCTATCCAGAAACGCCGACCGGAAGGTGATGGGTTTTACCCACTTGAATAATCAATGGAACCGGGGAAGCGAGAAAAGCATGCAGACGAGACCACGCTCCTCAGTCTAGCTGAGCCACTCAAACCAACAAGACCAGAGCCTCTGCCAGGGAGATTATCAACCATTTACCCAGGTAAGACTTCTTCCTGTCCTGTCCCCAGTCCTGGTCCCGCATACGGGTTATCAAAAATACATTACTGCGATAGTCCCTAGCTTTCGTCAAAGAGCTTCGCTATACTGCCTTCTGCCCTTCTAGCTGTTGAGCATGGTAGCTCAGTGATTAAGTCACCGATTATGCTAGAGGTCCCTGGTTTGTTTCCCGCAGTGGTAATAAAATCGGTGTCCGAACATGCTCCACTGGCATCATTTGGAGGGTAGAATGCCACAAAGTACTACCTTTCAACTGATACTGTGATCTATCTTCTCATACTGAGTCGGTCATATCTGGCCATTACCTCAGTTGATTGGGTGGCTAAATTTAGAATTTAGCTGAAAAAAAGGGAGGCACTGGATGCGTCCTTAAAACGGTCGCAGGACGTTTCGGTCCCTGGGTAGTTTCGGTCCTGAGTCGTTTGGGCCCAATTTCGGGGATGGGTCGTTTCGGCCTGATCAATCACTTTATTTATTTGTATATATATTTTGTTTTTTTTGAAGATCAGCCTGTGCTTTTGCTATCTTCGCTCGTTTTAAGCCTTCAAAAGGTCAGAAAACAGAGTGCTTTTTCGAACTGCGTAGACTCGGAGATCAGCATATGCTTTTGCTATCTTTGCTCGTTCAGTTTTTAATAGCTAAGAAAACAGAGGCCTTTTCAAACTGTGTAGACTCTGATCACAATGAACAGATTTATAGTTTAAGTCTTTGAATGTATCACAATGACAGATGCAGGCTGATCATATAAAATAATAACATTGTTCAGTTTTAAATAGCTCAGAAAACAGGGGGCATTTTCAAACGGTGTAGACTGATCACAGTGAACAGATTTATAGGTTATTATGTTTTTGATGGTATCACAACAACAGATGCAGGCTGATCATAAAAAATAATTACATCGTTCAGTTTTTAATAGCTCAGAAAACATGGGGCTTTTTCAATCTGTGCTTTATTATATGAATATAATATTTAATTATTGACGCTTTGGAATTGGCTCAGAATTAAGAAGCGTTCGTGCAATTTAGTTTACCTTATCCGGAAATCGACAGAAATACCTTTATTTGATTGGTTAAAATAATTTCTTTGTTCAGCGCAAATTTTACCCCTTTTGTCACAGTTGTTCTTTATTGACAGTAGGGGGAAGATCACAAAGAAAAACATTTACCCGCCCGCCCATAGCCCAAATCTGTATGCCTTTAAATTATTAGATACTGATAGATGTATCAATTTGTGTTACATGTTTGTTACATGTTTTGCTAAATGTTGTCATATTTTTGTTTTAATGTCATACAGGCGGCATGTTGAATATTAATGTGCAATTAATGATTACTCACGAGTAAATTCAGTTTTGAAAAAGTTTAAAATTGTACATTCCAAGAATTCGACTTAATGATATGACATTATTGATATTTAATTTATGACATGGATTAAAATCAAAATGCATGTCATAGATTATTTGAATGTTAGAGTATAGTCCCCTACTGAACAATTATTGAAATCTATACACAATCTGTGTAGACTATGATCACAATGAACATATGTATAGGTTATTAAGTCTTTGAAGGTATCACAACGAGAAATGCAGGCTGATCATATAAAATAATTAGGCTACATTTAGCAAATATTTCGCATGCTGTTCTCAAAATGTGTGTGTCATTGAACCTAGTACAGTAGAATTCAACTTAAAGACCACTTCTATATTAGGACCACTTCGCTATTAAGACCGGTTTTCGCCAGACCCAAATTATTTCTTATAATTAATTAAGACCACCCCGCTATTCAGTATTATGACCGCTTTCAAAAGACCAAATCTACCATTACTGTTCTTTATTGAGACCACTTTTTGGCCAAGTCAAGCTAATTTGTATCTCTCAGTCCATTGGTCAATATAATTTTTTGCAGGATTCCTCATCATGGTAATGTTGACACATTTCCCTAAATGTGTGAAAAACAGCAGTTTACCTGTACTAATCAGTGTGTTGTTTTGACAAGATTTTTTATGCTAGGTGAATAAATAGTTTGTAATGTGCAGCTCTGTTTTCTTCAGTACATACACTCCAGGATTGCATTTTAAATATTTTTCGGGAGCGTATTTTGGTTTATCTATAAGAAAATAAACATCAAGCTGACCAAAAATCATTCCAAAAAACATTGTGTCGAGGTTGCAAAATAAAGTGTATTTTTTTGTTAGTACTCTTTAAAATTTCTCGTTACTCCTTTTCTAAAAAAATGACGAGTACTTTACTCTTTGGGAAATAAAATTATCTAAAGCCCTGCGTACATTTACACCGTTTTTGCACCAAAACACTCGACGCAGAAATGGTGTATCAACCCTTATATGCTAAATATTTCTTTTCAAATGTCATTTATTCAACAATAAACATCACACACAAATGAAAGAAATCGTCATGAAGTTAAGAAACCAGCTTATTGTATGGTTTTCTATGCCATTCTTTAATAAAACAGTTTTTTGTATCTCCTGAAATGTTGACATTTTGCACTTACAACGTTATTGCACTCAGCAGACGATATAGTGAGGAAAAGAACAGTAAAGTTAAATACAGCAAGATTTACTAAAAAGCAATACAATAGGCACAGTGCACATTAAAAATATTTAAATCAGTCTTGCCAGCAATATTTTTTCACCAATTCCATTATAAGGGACCACCCCGCTAATAAGACCACTTTTTAGAAGTCTAGAAAGTGATCTTAATAGCGGAATTTTACTGTAAATACTGATCATTCTCAGACAATAATCAAGTCCTAGTCGCACCTCCTCGTTGGTGCTAACTGGAAACATGGCTACGGATAGAACTTTTAAAACACTTTATTTGGGCTATCATAACCATGGCTAACGTGACAGGTCGTTGAAATAATATTCCAAATTTAAATAAAATTTACTATTCAATATGTTTTATGCAGAAAAAATGCTATCTAATAAAATCAGACGGAAACGATCCAGGCCGAAACGACCCACCGAAATAGGCTGAAACGACCCAGGTCCAAATTTGGGCCGAAACGACCCAGGACCGAAACGTCCCGGATTCCCTTAAAACTATTTGCAATCTGCATAACAGAGGTATCCTAAAACATCGGTCACATTTGACGATTACTCGCAGGTGTGCATTACATACACTCCAGGTTTTGCAGGATGAAAGCCTACTCAGTAATCATGAAATTACGGTAGGGTTCTTTAACCTGCACAGGGGATGGTTCTCCCTGCACAAGGGGTCTTCAGTTAACCGTTAACATCCCAATCCAAAGGCCGGTGCACTTGATGGCATTTATCCCTGCAAATGATGCCAGTGGAGCGTGTTCGGACACCAAAATTTTATCGCCACTACCGGGGATCGAAGTCATCGAACCTGGGACCTCTAGCATCAGAGGCAATTGTACTAACCACTGAGCTATCGACTTCGGATCGGGATGTTAACTGGAGGCCCTCTGTGCAGGTAAAATACCTACCGCAATTACATGATTACTGTGTAGGCTTTCATCCTGCAATCCTGGAGTGTATGTACTGTACATGTACACCTTCACGTAATCCTCGTGAGGGAGTGTTGCAGTATATGAAGAAAGAATAATCAAATTTAGAAGGGCATTGCTATCTATCCATATTAGGGGTCGAGACCAGGATCTACACTGTTTGCGATGTACCTAAATACAGTAATGATGCGTAATGTGGCGTAATGATGCGTTATGTAGCATAATGATGCCTAAAATGGCGTAATGTTGCCTGAAAAAGCATAATGATGCGTAATGTAGCCTATTTTATGAATTTATATATTTACTCCAGAACAGATAAGGGTTTTTTTTCGCATCCTGATACCCACAGTCAATAGCCCAACTCCCAGTGGGGTTTTCGCGATCCATGGTGGAGATAAACTAATAGAGTTTAGAATCGCCTCCTTGAGACAGTTCTAACGAGTGCCTACAACCTATATATTGGTATAAGTTGTGTGCGCTCATAAGAACGGCCTCGCAGAGGCGGTTCTAACGAGTACCCACAACCTATGTATTTTCTCTCTCGCTAAAATCCGTTGAAGTTTTCTTATTAATACTGCAAAAAACAAAATCGTGGGCGCTCGTTAGAATCACCTCTTTGAGATGGTTCTAACCGAGTGCCAACAACCTATGTCTTGGTATAAGTTGTGTGCGCTCATTAGAACCGCCTCGTTTTTTTTGTTGTTGAAGGTTTTATATATCGTTGTTACTCTATAACACATCAATGGCTCACATGAACTTTTTTCGCCATAGTAATGAAAACCCCGTAAACCCCATTTTTTTCTCTGCATCAAGTGTGGTTTAGAGGAATGTTCATTACACGGACTTATTAACCCGATGTGATAACATTCTTATGTAATATTTGCAAAATATTTCGTATTTCTATTCCAAACATAGATTGCAAATGCGTACTCGTATCATCGAGGCGGCTCAAACTGTACCACAACGTATGATTGGAGTATAACCATGGAAATAATGTATAGGCGACCTATATAAACCCCACATCTTATCAGGTTTAACAACTTAGCGAATAATATTTTAGTTTTGGCTTATTATCAAGATCTATACTTGCAATGTAAGGGAAAGAACACAAGTTATGTCATATTAATTCCAAAATGACGATAAGTCTAATATATCTTTCAGCTCATTTTAATTTTCTTTTTCTTTCTTTCTTTCTTTCTTTCTCTATTAAATGATTTTCGCACCTTCTTTAATTGGGCGCGCAATTAAAGGTGGTCCTGCTGATTTATATTAACATGATTTTCACACCTGAAGTGAGACGGGCAGGTATCCATTGTTTAACAAAATGCCATTATGGATTAACGGCATATCCATTAAAGCAGACAAGACATCATACACTATATCATTATAGACACATGCCGAATTACAAAGTCATTAAAATTCACACGTTGAAGTCTGTTCATTTGTATTTATTTGGTTTGATTAAGTTGGTTTGATTGTAATTATATCACTGTTAAAGACCACTTTAGAACAGTCCCGAAGGTGGTCTTAATATAGGAATTTTACTGTATTTCCATCATGAAAATACGCTTATATATTATGGACCGTTGTACGCCACTTTTATACAGTAAAACAGAATTGTTCTGATGGAAATGGTGATAAATTTTCAATATATTTGAATAGGCGTGTTTTCATTCACCATATTTGCATTATTTGCTGGCTCCCAGCTTGCACATTGTCAATATTGGAAAAACAGGTAACCAGACCCCCCTGACCTTTCAAGGTCAGGGGGGTCTGGTTACCTGTTTTTCCAACACTGATAACCTTCAGACTAGGAACCAGCAGATAATGCAAATAAGGTGAATAATGATTGAGATATATTGTGTGTGTCTGTTCTCTTGGTGTTCTTGAAATGGTTGTAAATATATAAGATTTTGTATCGGTCTGTTTTGTTTGTTTGTTTGATTTGAGGTTTAACGTCCCCGTCAACACTGTAAAGGTCATTTTGGAGACGTTGCTTCCAATTTTGTGGGAATTTTACCCGACATTGACATGAAATGACATCTCAAGCCCTGTCGCCCAATGAAACCAATAGGGTTTATTAGCATGGACGGTCCGCCTCGCACCACGGTTCCTGGACAGGCTTAGATCCTCTAAGCGGTTTACCAGTACTAGTGTGCGGGCTGGATTCAGCTCTGCGTGGAAGCATTGTGCAGACCATATATTTCTTCAAGCCCCTATGGGCGGGGGGCAATGTATCGGTTTGTACTGTGTTATAAAAAATATTACATTTAGATTTTCCATAGCCCCAGAGCCCTGGGGTGGGGCCAATTTGGATCCCAGGGGCATAACTGGCAGGATTTATGTAGGTGGCCACTTGATGTTGCTACATACTAAAAATCTAAGCTCTGGGCCTTATGGTTTCATAGAAGAAGATCTTTTAAGTTTTTTTTCCATTATAAGTCTATTGGAGGTGATGAGCTGGGGCGAGGCCAATTTTGACCCCAGGGGCAGGGTTAGCTGGATTTATGTAGCTGGCTATTTTATGTTGCTAGATACTAAATATCTAAGTTCTGTGCTTCACAGTTTCTGAGAAGAACATTTTTGAAGCTTTTTACCATTATGAGTCTATGGGAGCTAAGGGGCCCATTTTGACCCAAGGGGCATGATTAGCAGGAAATATGAAGGTGACCACTTGCCATTGCTACATGCTAAATATCTAAGCTCTGGGCGCTGTGGTTTCAGAGAAGAAGATTTTTGAAGTCTTTTTTCCATTATGAGTCTATGGGAGCTAAGTGGGTCCGGGGTGTGGCCCATTTGGACATCAAGGGCATGATTGGCAGGATTAATGTAGGTGACCACTTGCCATTGCTACATGCTAAATATCTGAGCTCTGGGCCCTGTGGTTTCAGAGAAGAAGATTTTTTAAGCTTTTTTTTCATTATGAGTCTATAGGAGCTAAGTGGCCCCGGGGCGTGGCCCTTTTGGATCTCTGGGGCATGATTGGCAGGAATTATATAGGTGACCACTTGCGATTGCTATGTGCGTAATATCTAAGCTCTGGGCGCTGTGGTTTCAGGGAAGAAGATTTTTTAAGCTTTTTGCCATTATGAGTCTATGGGAGCAAAGGGGCCCAGGCGCGTGGCCCATTTGGAACCCAGGGGCATGATTGGCAGGAATTATGTAGGTGACCAATTGCCCTTGCTACATGCTAAATATCTAAACTGTGGGCCCTTTGGTTTCAGAGAAGAATATTTTTGAAGTTTTTTTTTTCCATTTTGAGTCTATGGGAGCTAAGGGGCCCCAGGGCCTGGCCCATTTGGACCCTAGGGGCATGATTGGCAGGATTTATGTAGGTGACCGCTTGCCATTGCTACATGTTAAATACCTGAGGTCTGGGCCCTGTGGTTTCAGAGAAGAAGATTTTTGAAGCTTTTTTTCCATTATGAGTCTATAGGAGCCAAAGGGCCCCGGGGGGTGGCCCGTTTGGACCCCAGGGGCATGATTGGCAGGAATTATGTAGGTGACCACTTGCCGTTGCTACATGCTAAATATCTAAGCTCTGGGCCTTGTGGTTTCAGAGAAAATTTTTGAAGCTTTTTTGTTTTCCATTATGAGTCTATGGGAGCTAAGGGGCCCCGGGGTGTGGCCAATTTGGACCCCAGGAGCATGATTGGCAGGATTTATGTAGTTGACCGCTTGCCATTGCTACATGTTAAATACCTGAGGTCTGGGTCCTGTGGTTTCAGAGAAGAAGATTTTTGAAGCTTTTTTTCCATTATGAGTCTATAGGAGCCAAAGGGCCCTGGGGGGTGGCCCGTTTGGACCCCAGGGGCATGATTGGCAGGAATTATGTAGGTGATCACTTGCCGTTGCTACATGCTAAATATCTAAGCTCCACACTGGTAAAGGCAAGCGCGCAGGGTAAGGAACAAACGCACATGATAAGGAAATTTTTCCGCTCAGAATAAGGAAGAAAATGGCGGAATCGGCATCACATGTGCAGGTTTGTTGTTGTTCTAGATCTCGTGTTATGGTTACTAATCAATACGGCTGCTCACATTAGCTTCACGGAAGACACATATTATTCACAAATTTATATTCGATGGTCCGAATTCGACAGTTACAGCCAGTGAAAAGGAGAACCGGACACTGTGGAGCTACTCAACCACGAAATCTCATTATTTTACATGAAACCCTCTTCTGGGGAGATGGCATGCACTTTTTGGTTGGTGGTAGACATACACATGATAAATCGAACTGTTGCAAATACGATTTAAGGAAAATTTGAAATTAGAAGGCCCACAGTAAAAAATCCTAGTTCCATTTTCAATACAACGCCCACGGGAAAGGAAATGTGTGCAACGCATATGATAAGACACAAAATTTTCCGTAGGAAATGGTAGTTGTATGGTCGTAGCACAAGTAAATTTTCATCTCATATTAGCTTTTCCGATTTTAATAATCAGTCCTACATAGTTTAAAGCACCAATTGTGGGTTTTAGGAAACGTTCAAAGTTATATGTCTTGTCCTGGCATGTGCACTGCTCTGGCTCTATCAATATAACCACACACCCCCGCACTATGAATCTAGGGCGATTTGGCCCTGACGATGAGACCTAGGACAATTCGGCCTATGACAATTTGGCCAGCAAAAAATATTAGGTAGGACAATTTGGCCAGGTTAATATAATGTCCAGTTCAAATTGACAATTTATTGTTTTGGGTTTGTTTTCAGTAATGCTTGTGGAAGGAACATTTTAAAGAAGATTTTAATCAATTAGAAATTTTATTTTGTTTTTAAACTCTATCTTTAAACCTGTGATATAATTGATAACTATACAAAAAAAGATAATTTTAATGATTTTGTTTAGACTTGTTGGAAGACAAGATCAGTTAGCACTTGGTTAACTGGCTGCCTGACTTGTTGACTGCCATGTTTACTTACTTTCTTACATTTTTTCATGGACCCACGGCATACTTTTAGGATTTTATAAAACAAACCCTTGTTAGGATGTGTTCCGAAGATAATTTGGGATAAACTTCCTTATTTCTTGTATTGGAGTTTAACGGCCCAGTCAACACTATTTTAAGTCATTTTTGAGCCGGTCAGTGTTTACCTATCTACACTGTTCCGTGGCAAGCGTATACGTAAGCGGTTAACCAGTACCTTGCACATTCTTTTGCGAGAAATTGACAACTGCCCTTCTTGAAGCAGCGGAAGGTAGAGAATGGCCGTAGAAAGGTTTCATGATCAAGCTTCACGGAAGAATGTTGTCGAACCCGCGTCCTCTTGATCATCAGCCAGACGCGCATCCGACTGAGCTACCGAGGCCTGCATAAAAATTCAGTTACCAATATATACAAGTACATACTTTAATATTTGCCTTGTATCCGACAACGAACTGCGTACAAAGGGCCTGGTAAGATTTCTCATTAAAACTGACCCCCCCCCCCCCCACACACACACACACGCGCGCCCTGAATATTTGTTTCATAAATGTTTTATGGTGATAACCAAATTAAGTTTAACGAAAAGATACAACTTCAAAGAAAAACAAATCGATAAAAATGTTTGGTAATTCACAAATAAGGTATGTTTTAATACCATGGCTTTACCCCTACCCCCAGCTGATTTTGACCTAAATTGAAAATGTTGCCACCTTTGTGGCTTTCAAAATATACCAGCCTAGCCTTGCTTGTGCATATTTTATATTTTGTATGCAGATAAAATTTTGATATGTTAACATGTGGTGAAAATAGTAAAAAAACTGAAAGGTGGACTCTGTGTTTCTTTTTTAATTTTTTATAACTTAATTTTTGGTCATTCTCATAAATTTCAGCATAAAAATTGCCATAGTAAAGATTGTTCATAGTAAAGATAAATATATGTTGTAACTACTCAATTTTTCAGTTAGAACCCAAGGAATAATTTGGTACCTGTTTCATTTTGATCCTGTAATTTTTCCTTTTTTCGTATATCTCCATGATAATGCAAGAGGGGGGGGGGGGGGGGGGGGGTAACTAGATACGACTCACTTAGTGTACAAATGGTTAGCAGTGCTACCTGATATATTAATACTAGATACGACTCACTTAGTGTACAAATGGTTAGCAGTGCTACCTGATATATTAATGCGTCAATTGAAACCTATAATCAGGTGCTTCCAAAGTCACTTTCTATTATCTTTTTCTTTCAAAGAATTATACTTTCATCACAGTTTTCATACCATTTTCGTCAAAATTTATTAACTCAATATAGACACATCAAAAGTCAAGTGATTCTGAAAATACATGAAGACGAAACAATTTGTTTCTGTATGTTTCCATTAACTAAGCCTGTTAGCAAGTGAAATGATGCACACTGAAGAGGATTTGAGTGGGGGCCAAAAAGGAGCCAAATCATATCAGGCCCTTTAATGACCATGCAATAGGTATGTCTCGCGAATTTGGCGAAGTTATCTAACTTATTTTCAGCCAAAAGAACAAACATACAATTTCTACCAGAAAGACTGCATGGACTTATATACCATTGTTCTATTTCATGTTCGCGATGAACCCAATCTATCTACCCCCATAGGGGATGATTATATTGCTAGAACCAGAGTAATGCACATGCCTTGACATTGCACACAAACTTTGAACGTTTCCTAAAGGCCACAACTGGTGCTTTAAACTAAGAAGGACTAATTATTAATATCGGAAAACCTAATCTGAGATGGAAATTTACTAATGCTACGACCATACAACTACCATTTCCTCCGGAAAATTTTGTGTCTTATCATATGCGTTGCACACATTTCCTTGCCCGTGGGCGTTGTATTGAAAATGAAACTAGGATTTTTTACTGTGGGCCTTCCAATTTCAAATTTTCCTTAAATCGTATTTGCAACAGTTCGATTTATCATGTGTATGTCTACAACCATCAAAAAAGTGCATGCCATCTTCCGAGAAGAGCGTTTCATGTAAAATAATGAGATTTCGTGGTTGAGTAGCTCCACTGTGTCCGGTTCTCCTTTTCACTGGCTGTAACTGTCGAATTCGGACCATCGAAGATAAATTTGTGAATAATATGTGTCTTCCGTGAAGCTAATGTGAGCAGCCGTATTTATAAGTAACCATAACACGAGATCTAGAACAACAACAAACCCGCACATGTGATGCCGATTCCGCCATTTTCTTGCTTATCCTGAGCGGAAAAAATTCCTTATCATGAGCGTTTGTTCCTTACCCTGCGCGCTTGCCTTTACCAGTGTGAGCTCTGGGCCTTGTGGTTTCAGAGAAGATTTTTGAAGCTTTTTTTTTTCCATTATGAGTCTTTGGGAGCTAAGGGGCCCCGGGGTGTGGCCAATTTGGACCCCAGGAGCATGATTGGCAGGAATTATGTAGGTTACCACTTGCCGTTGCTACATGCCAAATATCTCAGCTAGGGGCCCTGTGGTTTCAGAGAAGAGGATTTTTGAAGCTTTTTTTCCATTATGAGTCTATAGGAGCTAAAGGGCCCCGGGGCGTGGCCCGTTTGGACACCAGGGGCATAATTGGCAAGAATTATGTAGGTGACCACTTGCCGTTGCTACATGCTAAATATCTAAGCTCTGGGCCTTGTGGTTTCCGAGTAGAAGATTTTTGAAGCTTTTTGTTCCATTTTTGTTCCATTATGAGTCTCTGGGAGCGAAGGGGCCCCGGGCGTCCCCCATTTGGAACCCAGGGGCATGATTGGCAGGAATTATGTAGGTGACCACTTGCCATTACTACATGCTAAATATCTAAGCTCTGGACCCTGTGGTTTCAGAGAAGAAGATTTTTGAAGCTTTTTTACCATTTTGAGTCTATGGGAGCGAAGGGGCCCCGAGGTGTGGCTAATTTGGAACCCAGGGGCATGATTGGCAGGAATTATGTAGGTGACCACTTGCCCTTGCTACATGCTAAATATCTCAGCTCTGGGCCCTGTGGTTTCAGAGAAGAAGATTTTTGAAGCTTTTTTCCATTATGAGTCTATAGGAGCTAAAGGGGCCCCGGGGCGTGGCCCGTTTCGACCCCAGGGGCATGATTGGCAGGAATTATGTAGGTGACCACTTGCCATTGCTACACGCTAAATATCTAAGCTCTGGGCCCTGTGGTTTCTGGGAAGAAGATTTTTGAAGCTTTTTGTTCCATTATGAGTCTATGGGAGCTAAGGGGCCCCGGGGCGTGGCCAATATGGACCCTAGGGGCATGATTGGCAGGATTTATGTAGGTGACCACTGGCGGTTGCTACATGCTAAATATCTAAGCTCTGGGCCCTGTGGTTTCAGAGAAGAAGATTTCTGAAGCTTTTTTTCCATTATGAGTCTATGGGAGCTAAGGGGCACCTGGGTGTGGCCAATTTGGACCCCAGGGGCATGACTGGCAGGAATTATGTAGGTGACCACTGGCCGTTAATACATGCTAAATATCTAAGCTCTGGGCCCTGTGGTTTCAGAGAAGAAGATATTTTAATTTTTTCCCATTGTAAGTCTATTGGAGCTATATGTTGCCATGGCAACCACAATTCCCATCTGATCAGCCCAAAAACCTTATGCAGCATTTCCCCCTTCCTGATGATGCTTCTCATGAAATTTGATCAAGATTGACCATGGGGTATTAGAGATATACTTATTTGAAATTGTTTACGGACGCACGAGACGGACACACGGACGGACGCACGACGGACGACGGACAAAAAGTGATCACAAAAGCTCACCTTGTCACTACGTGACAGGTGAGCTAAAAAGCAAAAAAAAAAAAAAAAAAAGGCTGGTCATTGTTGCTAGAATCGAGAGGCTAAGAAATGGTCTGCTTCCGTTACAGCAACAGGACCTAGTCAGACCTCCACGCGACACAAGAGCGACGTCAGACAAAATGAAGACTAAACTATTCATACTGGATCCTTATGCATCCTTATGCATTTATCATGAACAAAACAAATACGTTCGCTCTTGTGCGGTGCCAGCTGGAAACTATGGATAATATATTATCTATAGGCTAACATCATGTAACATGACAGGTCGCTTATTAATTGGGATGGTATCTCATTCGACATCAAATTATCTAAAAAAAACAAAAAAAACATTCCTTTCGTAGCGAAAATCGTCCGTTCGCGAAAGGAACCTTCCTTTCGCAGATCAATCCGTCTTCTTTTAGACATTTTGGAGTAACAAGTCGGTAACAAAGATAGGTGGTCATTTTCAGGCATGAATTGTTCATCTTTACGCTACATTACGCATCATTACGCTACATTACGCATCATTACTGTTTTAAGGCAGACCCCACTGTTTGCCTATATACTGTTCATAGCATGTTAGGTTTGAAATGAATTTAATGATAGATGCCCTTTTAATGACTTTTTCAGATGCGAGTTGATTCAGTGTTCGAAATGTTCCACAGCCTATTAATCAAGAGTATTATTATTCAGAATGAAACATCAATAGCAGAAAACAGAAGGACAGTTACTTTCTCACAAAATGGCCAATTAGCTATCCAAAACAAAATAATACAAGCGATACAAACACTCAAAGACAAACCATGACAAAATAAACCGTGACAGAAGAACCGCCTTGGACAGGTCAGTGAAACGAATTCCACTGGTCGGGGGTGCTTATATCAATTTAACTTGGCCACAATCATCACCCTCACTTCCGTAGCGATTTAGACAAACAACTTATTCAGCCCGCATGAAGGCCTCATGTTCGTTATGGGGCATGCATAGTCACAATAATTGTGGTGAAGAATTTTATCCCAACAAATGGAATGTACTGGAATAATTACACAGATTTTATTATCTATATAGGTAAATAAAATACTTAGTAAGAATGATGCACTTTATGTATAAAAAATCATATTTGATATATATTTACCTGTTTGAAATGCATCCTTGAGCAAGGTTACAAAAAAGTAGCCCATTGCCATCTACATACATGTACCATATACTATCCACATGCAAAGTTTCGAAAGTGTCACTTCAGTGGTTGCAGAAGAGATCCATTTACAAGAAACGCGACCTACGGACTGACGCCCACTCAACTCTGGTACCAAAACAATATACCCGATTTTTCTTCGAAAAAGCGGGTATAACAAGAGGGTGATGATGGCCCTTGATCACTCACCTGATCCACAGTGTAAGAAGTGGCGCCGAGGAGGGCCTTTATTGGCCCCATAGCTATAATTTACATAATCTTGAGGGACGTCTAAAAGGTGAAGCTTCACACCAAACATCAAAGACTGAAGCCTTCTGGTTTCAGACAAGAAGATTTTCCTTATATAAGTCTATAAAACCTGTGGGCCCCAGGGCGGAGTCATTTTTGGCCCCAGGGCTATAATTTGAACAATCTTGGTAGAAATCCACAAGACGAAGCTTCATACCAAATATCAAAGATCTTGGTCTTCTGCCTTGATAAGCAGATTTTTAAAAGGTTTTCCCAGTATAAGTCTACATGTTTGTTAAACAAGTGGGCCCCAGGGTGGGCCCATTCTTGGACCCAGGGCTATAATTTAAACAATTTTTGAGAAATTCCACCGGATGAAGCTTCATACCAAATATTAAAGACCTTGGCCGTCTGATTTCAGACAAGAAGTTTTTCACAGGTTTTCCCGGTATAAGTCTATGTAAAAACAGTGGGCACCGTGGTGGGTCATTTTTGGCCCCAGGCTATAAAATGAACAATCTTGGTAGAGGTCTAGTAGACAAAGCTTCATACAAAATTTCAAAGACCTAGGCCATGTGATTTGAGACAAGAAGATTTTTAAAGGTTTTCCCTATATAAGTCTATGTAAAACCTGTGGGCCCCAGGGAGGGGCCACATTTGGCCCGAGGGCTATATTTCAAACAATCTTGTGAGAAGTCCACAAGATGAAGCTTCATACAAAATATCAAAGACTTGAGCCTTCTGGTTTAAAGCAGGAAGATTTTGAAAGGTTTTCCCTATATAAGTCGATGTAAAATCAGCGGGCCCCGGGGCGGAGCATTTTTTGGCCCACAGGCTATAATTTGAACAATCTAGGTCGAGGTCCACTTGACAAAGCTTCATACCAAATATCAAAGAACTGAGCCTTCTGGTTTCAGACAAGAAGATTTTATAAAGATTTTCCCAATATAAGTCTATGTAAAACCAGTGGGACCCCGGGAGGGGGCATTTTTGGCCCCATGGCTATAATTTGAAGAATCTTGAGAGAGGTCCACTAGACAAAGCTTCATATCAAATATCAAAGACCTGAGCCTTCTGGTTTCAGAGAAGAAGATTTTTAAAGATTTTCCCCATATAAGTCTATGTGAAACCAAAGGGCACAGGGGCGTGAGCATTTTTGACCCCAGGGCTATAGTTTGATATAGGTCCACTAGATGAAGTTTCACACCAAATATCAAAGACCTGGGCCTTGCTGTTACAGAGAAGAAGATTTTTAAAGATTTTCCCTATATAAGTCCATGCAAAACCAAAGGGCCCCAGGGCTATAATTTGAGCAATCTTGATAGAGGTCCAGATGAAGCTTCATACCAAATATCAAAGACCTGGGCCTTGCGGTTTCAGAGAAGAAGATTTTTTTTTAAAGATATTCCCTACATAAGCCTATGTAAAACCAAATGGCCCCCTAGCTTCATCTAGTGGACCTCTACCACTATTGTTCAAATTATAGCCCTGGGGCCAAATACACCCCCGCCCTGGGGCCCTTAGGTTTTACATTTACAGTATATATAGACAAATGAATTAGCGCACAAAAATCGGTCACATCGCAACCGGGACTCGAACCACGGATCTCCTGCATTCCAGGCAGACGTGCTAACCAATACACCACAGTGGCCTTCCGACCTTGTATTTCAATTTTAACATTTATAAACCTTTAACGTCGAGACCTTTCATTTACTGCCATAGACGACCCTATCATTTTCTTCTTTTTTAACCTACGGACGGCGGCCATTTTATTCTATTTATTTATTTATTTGATTTACAAATGTTCTACTGTATCAGAGTAATTATATGAAAATCAAAGTAAAGCACAATACAGGCAATAAAAAAATTTATATAGGCAAATGAATTAGCGCACAAAAATTGGTTGCACCGCAACCTTTCATTTCCCGCCATAGGCGACCCTATCATTTTCAGTTCTTTTTTAACCTATGGAGTTGAGCAAGCACCTGTCCTAAGCAAGTACTTTTTGAATGTCACATAGGTGGTTGCTTAATACAGGTTGGACTGTATATGAAAATCAAAGTAAAGCACAATACAGGCAATGAAATAGACGAATGAATTAGCGCACAAAAATCAGTCGCACCGCAACCGGGACTCGAACCACGGGTCTCCTGCATTCCGGGCAAATTTTAAAATTGGGGTACAAGGTCGGAAGGCCGCGGTGGTGTAATGGTTAGCACGTCTGTCCTGAATGCAGGAGATCCGTGGTTCGAGTCCCTGTTGCGGTGCGACCAATTTTTGTGCACTTATTCATTTGTCTTTATATATACTTTGATTTTCATATAATTACTCTGATACAGTAGAACACTTGTAAATCAAATAAATAAATAGAATAAAATGGCCTCTGTCTGTAGGTTAAAAAAGAACCGAAAATTATAGGGTTGCCTATGGCGGTACATGAAAGGTCTCTAAATAACACTAATGACATTAAAGGTTTATAAATGTTAAAATTGGCGTACAAGGTCGGAAGGCTGCGGTGGTGTAATGGTAAGCACGTCTGCCTGGAATGCAGGAGATCCGCGGTTCGAGTCCCGGTTGCTGTGCGACCGATTTTTGTGCCCTAATCCAATTGTCTATTTCATTGCCTGTATCGTGCTTTACTTCGATTTTCATATAATTTCTCTGATACAGTAGAACGTTTGTAATTTGTAAATCAAATAAATAGAATAAAATGGCCGCCATCCGTATGTTAAAAAAGAACCGAAAATGATAGGGTCGCCTATGGCGGTAAATGAAAGGTCTCTAAATAGTGCTAATGACATTAAAGGTTTATAAATGTTAAAACTGGCTTACAAGGTCGGAAGGCCGCGGTGGTGTAATGGTTCGCATGTCTGCCCGGAATGCAGGAGATCCGTGGTTTGAGTCCCGATTGCGGTGCGACCGATTTTTGTTCGCTAATTCATTTGTCTATATATACTGTAAATGTAAAACCTACATGTAAGGGCCCCAGGGCGGGGGCGTATTTGGCCCCAGGGCTATAATTTGAACATCAGTGGTAGAGGTCCACTAGATGAAGCTTCATACCAAATATCAAAGACCTAGTCCATGCGGTTTAAGAGAAGAATATTTTTTTAAGTTTTAGTAAAAAAAATCTATGTTTGACACCTGTGACCTAGATGTGCAACGGAGTGGAACCATTTGAACAATATTGAAAGCGGACCGCCTAAGGATCATTCCTGTGAAGTTTGGTCAAAATCCCAAGAGTGGTTTAGGAGGAGATGTCATTTACAGACGCACGGACACACGATGGACGAAAAGTGACTATATGACAGGCGAGCTAAAAATTTGCAAGAAGATTCAGCAGACAACATTTTCAGATGTAGTTTTTCTCAGCATCTTAAGGCCTGCTGAACACTTTGCAAACAGTGTAGATCCAGATCAGATGGCTTCTGAAGAAGCCATCTGATCAGGATCTACATTGTCATGCAGATTGTCACTTTAACAAATATATTATATCAAGTAATTTGAATGGTAGATAGTCAGAAATGGGTGTGGTTAAATTAATTATTCAGCAGGATAAGGGTTATGGCATCATGATAGGGTCTAACATTGTAGCAACTAATCCATGACCTGTGTTTTACAGCTGTTCTTGGATGACTCGAAGATGAAGAACTTTACCTCCTGTTTTAAAGGTAACAGAATTCTATTAGTCAGGGTCTATACTGTTTGCCATTCCACCTGCACCTTTTAGATTCTATGAGTGATTGTGAAACAGATTTGTTAAAATCTTAGGAGAATTACAGCATGTCCTCAATGTGTCCGAATTTTTAGGACATGGTAAACAAGGCATTTGTTTAGTTATTGAAGTTTCACTGTAGCTGTTTCGTAGTACACATATATATACAATGTACAGTGAAGTCCTACTTCATTTGGTGGGGAGAGGGGGTGGGGTTAATGGCCCAGTTAACAATATAAATGTCATGTCAGTCCAGTCAGTTAACCTTTTTAGCTTGCCTGGACAAGGTCTGGGAAGAGCTATTGTACCGAGTCTGGCATCAGAGTTGGCATTGGGAATGGCGTCAGTGTCCACATTTATCTGAACGTTTTTAAGAGCTCATAATTTTCAATGTGTACGATGGATTTGGTTCATACTTGGTATAATGATATAGTTCAAAAATTTTATTTAGCAGTACCCCAGCCCATGCCTATGACCTTAAGATCAAGTTCACAAACTTAGAAAATTTTATGTTTTAGAGTCTTTTAAGGGCTCATATTTACCAAACCAAATGATTGATTTGGGTCATACTTGGTATGATGATAGATAAAAGTTCAAAGATTTATTCTGAATACCGATGTCCATGCCAACAAGGTCAAGACTTAGAAAATATGTGCAAGTTTATTAAAATATGTGCAAGTTTATTAACCCTTATCTTGCTGAATATTCAATTTAGCCACACCCATTTCTGGCTTTGAACCAATCAGATTACCTGATATAATTTATTCCTACAAATTCATCAACTGTATGTTGAACAGTGGAGATCCTGATCAGGTTCAGAAGCCATCTGATCTGGATCTACACTGTTTGCAAAGATAGGGGTTGTCGTGAACAGCAGGATAAGAGTTAAGAGCTATTTTCCAAACCTTGATGCATTTGGTTCATAGTTGGTATGATGACAGAATCATACCCTAAATTTATTCAGCTACCCATGACATGATCAAGATCATGGACTTACTTGGAGAATTTTTTTGCTAAAGTGTTTTAAGAGCTCACATTTTCCAAACCAAATGATGGGTTTGGTTCATATTTGGTATGAGGATAGATATAGGTCCAAAGTTTTATTCAGCCATGCACCAGCCCTCAATGCCAAGGTCACAGTCTTAGAAATTTTATGTTATCGTATTTAAGACCTCCTATTTGCCAAACCATATGATGGATTTGGTTCATAATTGGTGTGATGATAGATAAAGGTCCAAAGAGTGAGTAATATACCTATCTATTCCTATGACCACAGGGGAGATACACTGTCTTTTGACAGCTCTTCTTATGTCTAAAGAAATGAAATTTATGTATACATGTATTGGTTGATTCCAGGGTCTACAATACTGCAAGCTTGTCCCAGATGAATATGCAAACTTAAGATTTTATGCACTGTCAACTAAAATACAGTAGAACTTCGATGGCTCGAACACCGATGGCTCGTTTACCATGACTGAGTCGAACCCGTTCTTGAGTCCCTAGGGAATTTCTGTACATAAGAAATAGGGATAGTAAAAATTGGGATATTTTCGTCTTTTATCTTGCAAATGTATACTGTGTGTACTCATTAGAATTGCCTCGATGAGGCGATTCTAATGAGTACACACAGCATACATTTTTAGCTCACCTGTCACGTAGTGACAAGGTGAGCTTTTGTGATCACTTTTTGTCCGTCGTCCGTCGTGTGTGCGTCCGTCCATCCGTAAACAATTTCAAATAAGTATATCTCTAATACCCCATGGTCAATCTTGATCAAATTTCATGGGAAGCATCATCAGGTAGGGGGAAAGGCTGCATAAGGTTTTTGGGCTGATCAGATTGGAATTCTGGTTGCCATGGCAACATATAGCTCCCATAGACTATCAATGGGAAAAAATTAAAATATCTTCTTCTCTGAAACCACAGGGCCCAGAGCTTAGATATTTAGCATGTATTAACAGCCAGTGGTCAGCTTCATAATTCCTGCCAATCATGCCCCTGGGGTCCAAATTGGCCACACCCCGGGGCCCCTTCGCTCCCATAGACTCATAATGGAACAAAAAGCTTCAAAAATCTTCTTCTCAGAAACCACAGGGCCCAGAGCTTAGATATTTAGCATGTAGCAACAGCAAGTGGTCACCTATATAATTCCTGCCAATCATGCCCCTGGGGTCAAAAAGGGCCACGCCCTGGGGCCCTTTAACTCTTATAGACTCATAATGGAAAAAAGCTTCAAAAATCTTCTTCTCTGAAACCACAGGGCCCAGAGCTGAGATATTTGGCATGTAGCAACGGCAAGTGGTCACCTACATAATTCCTGCCAATCATGCCCCTGGGGTCCAAATTGGCCACACCCCGGGGCCCCTTAGCTCCCATAGACTCATAATGGAAAAAAAGCTTAAAAAATCTTCTTCTCTGAAACCACAGGGCCCAGAGCTTAGATATTTAGAATGTAGTAACGGCCAGTGGTCACCCACATAATTCCTGCCAATCATGCCCCTGGGTTCCAAATGGGCCACGCCCCGGGGCCCCTTTGCTCCCATAGACTCATAATGGAACAAAAAGCTTCAAAAATCTTCTTCTCGGAAACCACAGGGCCCAGAGCTTAGATATTTAGCATGTAGCAACGGCAAGTGGTCACCTACATAATTCCTGCCAATCATGCCCCTTGGGTCCAAAAGGGCAACATCCCGGGGCCCTTTAACTCCTATAGACTCATAATGGAAAAAAGCTTCAAAAATCTTCTTCTCTGAAACCACAAGGCCCAGAGCTTAGATATTTAGTACGTAGCAACGGCAAGTGGTCACCTATATAATTCCTGCCAATCATGCCCCTGGGGTCCAAAAGGGCCATGCCCCGGGGCCCCTTAGCTCCTTTAGACTCATAATGGAAAAAAAAAGCTTCAAAAGTCTTCTTCTCTGAAACCACAGGGCCCAGAGCTTAGATATTTAGCATGTAGCAATGGCAAGTAGTCACTTACATAAATCCTGCCAATCATGCCCGTGGGGTCCAAATGGGCCACGCCCCGGGGCCCCTTAGCTCCCATAGACTCAGAATGGAAAAAAAAATCAAAAATCTTCTTCTCTGAAACCACAGGGCCCAGAGCTTAGATAATTAGCATGTAGCAACGGCAAGTGGTCACCTACATAATTCCTGCCAATCATGCCCCTGGGTTTCAAACGGGCCACGCCCCGGGGCCCTTTAGCTCCTATAGACTCATAATGGAAAAAAGCTTAAAAAATCTTCTTCTCTGAAATCACAGCGCCCAGAGCTTAGATATATAGTACGAAGCAATGGCAAGTGGTCACCTATATAATTCCTGCCAATCATGCCCCTGGGGTCCAAAAGGGCCACGCCCCGGGGCCCCTTAGCTCCTATAGACACATAATGGGGAAAAAGCTTCAAAAATCTTCTTCTCTGAAACCACAGGGCCCAGAGCTTAGATATTTAGCATGTAGCAATGGCAAGTAGTGACATATCTACATAAATCCTGCCAATCATGCCCGTGGGGTCCAAATGGGCCGGGGCCCCTTAGCTCCCATAGACTCATAATGGAAAAAAGATTAAAAAATCTTCTTCTTTGAAACCACAGGGCCCAGAGCTTAGATATTTGGCATGTAGCGACGGCAAGTGGTCACCTACATAATTCCTGCCAATCATGCACCTGGGGTCCAAACAGGTGAGCGATATAGGGCCATTGGGCCCTCTTGTTCATTATAGAACACATAAAAAGATGTCCTGAAGTATGTCGTTATGCCTCCTGGTAGTGGCTTGAACTACCCCTGTCTTGAACAGATTTTCAAGGCCCCAAAGGTGTTCGAGCCATTGAAGTTCGACTGTAGAGTGTAATGATAAATAAAAGACTAGCAAGTACCATATTTAAGTATTCAGACACTAGATAGTGGTCAAATTTTAACTTACCAAGTACATTATCAAATGTAGTGAAATTTTTGCTGAAAAAATACTAGTATATTTGCCATATTAAATGACAAAAGTTTTAACAACATGTTAACTAACAACATCATTAGTTTTGTGAACAATTGGGCCCAGAACTCCCTACCATACTTGTTCTAGAATTGTACATGTTATTGTACAATTTACTATCTGGTGTTGTTTAAAAATAGCTGAATGAGTGGCAAACAGTGTAGACCCTGATGGTACACCACATTTTGTGGTGATTCATCTGGGTATACACTGTTTGCTCAGACCTGTCTTTCTGAAAACATATAGTTTATAAGGTGTATAAGAAAATATGCTTCACTGTGGAACTGGTTAAATGAAAGTCTTAACCCTTGTCCTGCTGAGCCCGGATATGCCTTATTTTCCAAACAATGAAGATCCAGATCAGATGGCTTCTGATGAAGCCATCTGATCAGGATCTACATTGTTTGCCATTCAGATTGTGAATGTGTTGCAATAATTTGCATCAAGTAATCTGATTGGTTGATAATTGGTAGTGGGTGTAGCATATATGAATATTCAGCAGAACAAGGGTTACAAGTTCAGGACTTTTTTTTTTTTTGAGATAATCAACCCACCATAGTTATTTGCTTTCATTCTTATTTATGCCCCAAAGAGTTACTGAGTCAGAGTTTGTTTGGTGGCCAGCAGAGCTACAACATTGAGCCAGATATTAGAAAATATATTTGCATTGAGCATTGAGCTCCCTGTCGCAACCAGACACCGTCGTGATATGACTGAAAAATTGTTGAAAGCGACGTTAAACCCGAATTCACACACACACACACACATTGACAGCAGTATACAGGAGTATCTAATTACATGGACTTGTTAACACTAATGCCCCTTTTATATGTTCATTGTTATTGTTTTGATGCTTCCACATTGAACATGGAGTGTATGTGATGTACACCTGCGAGTAATGGTCAAGTGTGACCGATATCGCAGTATCAGTAGAAAGAAAGAAAAACATCTTGGTGGCATATAGTTTCTGGCCTGTCACGTCCAAAAACAACAAAAATATTGAAGATAACTTCAAGCCATTTGCCATACTGCTTTCATATTTGGCATATATATTTTTCCTGTGACAAGACCTTTCTGCTGGTATCTTACCTGTGACTTACTGACTAGCACTGTCTTTCTTTTTCTTTTTGTAATATATCTTGTGTAGGTTTTGCTTGCTGGTAAAAAAGAGTCCTCTCTTTACTCAAAAACATGAACAAAGCAATAAATGCTTGACCAGACGGCAGTTTATTCAGCGTGATAAGAAGCACAGCAGTTTCAATGAGTTTTTGCGCGACACAATTATTTCATTCTAAACATGTACAGAATAACAGTTCTAGAACAAACAATTATTTCGTTATAAACATGTAGAGAATAACAGTTCAAGAACGAAAACCGGCTGCATTCTAAATGACGAAATGTGCGGTTCAACTCGCCCAGGAAAAACCAGAGATAAAAATATGGAAAAAACTCTGGAAACCTGTGCCCGTTTGTCTACTGAAGAACCGCAAGAATGTCGGGCCTCATTCAATTTAAACTGTATCAAATATATTCTCAGAATGGATTTGCTTTCTTAATATGAACATTTGTAGAATAATATTAAATTTTACAATGCTTCAAAATTTAAACAAGCTTTCAATTGAATTATGTAAATTATGCATACAATGCTTAAGAAATGAAGAACGATGTGAACAGGCTGAAGGCGTCCGGTAGAATGACAAAACCTTCTTACTTATGTACAAGCTACATGTACCCACTGGTATACTATACCCGTTAATAATCAATACCACTGTATTGAAGGTGAAACGCGAAGACAAATATTTCACGCTATACTAAACGTAACGCGTGAAATAAATAGTCCTCTCTTTACTCAAAAACATGAACAAAGCAATAAATGCTTGACCAGACGGCAGTTTAGAGAACAAAAGAGCGGGCTGGAGCTGACAAACAGATATTCTATATTAATATTTTTAGAACTTTCATTAAATAGTTTAGATTCCAAGACTTTTAGAAACATCTAATCTCCTCTCTAATGAATCCGCGGCGTAACCGTCCTTACTTGTTTCACTCTTCCACCTTCCGTGACGCTTCCAGCAACGGTCATTTACCCCAGCATTAGCAGCAGCCGTAGCTCCACCAGAGCGGAGAGAATGTAAACCTATGTTTAAAGCTCCAGCGACCTCTCTTAATCTTGAAATCAAACATTCCCTAGCCCTTGTATAGCTAGGTTTATCTTTGAATATCAGACGACTGACCCCTTTAGACCTAAAACATGGACGGAACAAATAAACTGAGCTCGATACCGACTGACCACTAACAGACAAATAACGCAAAAGCATGTTATACGGACAGGCAGAGGTCTGACCTTTGGAAACTACGATCTCATTTCCAAATCTGTATTGATCAGTTTTGCTTTTACGTATGTATAGAGAGAAATAACCATCCTCTATACTAACATCATTACAGCGAATACTACTGATTTCATCGTACCTCAAAAAGGCAGAAAACCCTAAAACAATCATACAAAGATCTCTTACGATGAGAACGTCTGAACACTGAGAGTATTTATTACACAAAGACACTAACATGTCTGGGGTAACCGGCTGCTTCTTCACTAAATGTTTTGTTTGAGAACGCTTTGCTGTCTCTAATAAGTTAGTAACAAAAGCGTTGTTGGTAGGATCCTTCAAACTCTTTAATGAATGTGCCCATTTGATGCTATATAACGAAGCTGCCACTACACTGTATGAATAATGCTTATCAATCAAATCGGTCAAATATAAAGCGACGTGTATTGGAGATGCGGGAATGGCACATCCGCCTTGAGCTGAAATGAAATTTTCCCATTTTTTAAAGTAAGAGAAATACTTAGCACTCGTATTATCACTTTTAGATGCCACCAAATAGTCCGCCATCTTAACTGATAGTTTGTTTAACACTCTATTGTTGATACCAGCCGACTCCATCTCACACTGAATAGTTTCTGTCAGTCTTAAACCTGCGGAAAAAAGACCAGAACACATGGTCACTCGTTTATTCTAATAGCTAACAAACCAAAAGACAAAGGCCTGCCGTCGAAAATGCCATTTCGACCTCGGCCCCGCCTCGTCAGAACCCCAGGCTGAAAAATAAATATATCACTGATAAAATTTGCCTTTGAATCTCCGTCTGGAAACAATAATGGCCAGAAAGGCGCTGACCTCCATTGTGGAACAATGATCGTACACGGACATCTCTCTTGTAAGATTTTCCGAATGCATCGGACGATAAGACGTGGCGGAGGAACAAGCCAATTATTCTCTCCTTTCCATGTCTGAGCAAACCCATCGATTCCTGATGTACCAGGGCACCAAAATCGAGAGTTAAACCGTATGCACTTTGTATTATAATCACACGCAAAGCGATCATAAGTATGAGTTCCCCATTTTGAATCTAGTTCCAAGAACACAGAATCTAGAACAGACCAATCATCGCTATCTGAGCATTTACTTAAAAAATCTGCATCTTGATTAAGCGCTCTTGGAATCCATTTACACTTCAAATTTATGTCATTTTCTCTGCAAACACTATTTACTTTTACAGCTATATTGTGTAAGTATGATTTTTTGCTACCTACTTGCAAAATACTGCAAACATTTTTGTTGTCAGAATTAACCAAAACGTTTTGCCCTTCCAAATTTTCTACTGAACTTTGTACTACTCTGTACACCGCCTCTAGCTCTCTCCATGTTGAACTTAGAGCCGATTCGGATTCAGACCATGTACCTACCACTTCACTGTCTCGTACATCCAGTATGTAACCACCGAAACCAGCTCCACTGGCGTCACAGAAGACGGATTTATCAATAACTGCACCTTCTGAAATGCAACTCTCATTCAGAGACCTTAAATTTTCCTTCCAGAAAATCAGTTCATCGAGGGCTTTAGACCCTAAAAGAACTGGGGCATCCCAACTAGCCCTAGTCTGAACACAATCATATAATGACCTCGTTCTTAGTCTTACCAAAGGACCGATTGCGGACTGCATAGATATCAACTGACCAATAATGCAAGCTACTTTTCTTGCTGCTATGATGTTGCAGCCTCCAACTATTCTGGATGTCAAATCAGTCAACAGACTTTCAGTGCGAACTATTCTGTCATCAGTCACCTGCAACGTACCAGATATTGTATTCCACAAATAACCTAACCAAACAATTACTTGTGTTGGTATCCACTGACACTTTTCTTCGGAAATAAGAAAACCGAATTGAATCAGATCATGTCTAATATACTGACCTGAATCAAAAGCCCTCTGATAAGAATTTTCTCCGCCTAAACCATCGTCGAGAAATAAAATAACCTTGTGACCTTCTGAACGCCATTTTTTAAGTGGAACCTTAAGCAGTTTTGTGAAAATAAAACCTGCAGTAGAAATTCCAAACGGGAGAACGTTAAATACGTAATACTTGGTCGTTCCGTTTATTTGCCAGGAAAACCCAAGAAAAGTACGATGGGTCGGAAAAACCATGCAGTGATGGTAAGCCGATCTGATATCAAACGAAAAAAGAAAATCGCCTTTAGAAAATAATTGCTTAGCTACAGAATGATCTTCAAAACAGCATTTATATTTGAATAAATCTGGATTGATGTGCCTGCAATCTAGCACCAGCCGTTTCTTACCTGCCCGGTTAAAAGCAACAGTCAAGGGGTTTACTACGTGTGGAATGTTATTTACTTTAGAAATGCATTGTCTATCCAATAAACAAATGATTTCACTAGATACAAAATCAGGATTTTCTAGTGAAGATTTGTTATTTTTCAAAACAATGGCTTTGGGAATATTTCTAAAAGGCAATTTGTAACCACTGCAAACAACATCAAAGATATAACTGTTCGCACCAGCTTTTCTCCAGTGCTCAGCGTGTTCCCGTAGTCTACCAAAAGGCGAAATAGCACAAACGGCTACCATGCTGGGCTTCTTATTACTGATATCTTCTGCTAATGTTGTATGATTTGCAATATGACATGTATTATGCTCTTCACTTACCACAGACAATTTCTTCTCTGGCCCACCCTTACTTGCTAAAAATGAGGAAAAAATAATACTACTTATCTTGGCATTATTTTCAGAAATATCAGCTTTGCACTCCGCACGCCAGTGCCCCTGGGAACCACAGCGGAAACAATTTCCCGGCTTCTTATTTCCCTGGTAACGACCCTGTTGTTGAGGCGTTGTAGACGTAGCTGGTGACGTGTCCGCGCTCAAGGGGGTACCATATGGTCGATAACGCCTAGCTCTGTTTCGTCTCTCCTGCTTCACCTTTCTGTCGGCTTTTACCTGGGCCCGATAAATCTTTTTCTCGTCGTCGGAATCTTCAGCTAAGGGGTGTGCCTCATATTCTTGCACAACCCTCCAACCGTGCTCTGAACTGTCAGCTAATTTAATCAGTTTCTGACGATGAGATAAAATCTCCATACCTTCAGAAATTTTTCTATGTGCTGTTAAAGCGGCGGTTCCGGTTTCATCTTGACCGCTTTCTTGAATGTAACCGCTTGCCTCTTTCATTTTTTCAATTATTTGTGAATTTACTTTAAACTGTTCTTCGTTTCCTTTCTTACGAAACGTGTAAGAGTCACTGGCCGACAACTGATTTTGAATCACTGAAATCTGTGACTGTGATAAATGTCTCTGCGTTGACTCCATCCTTTGCTCAAAAGCGTTCAGTTTGGCTGAAATTAACTGGTCCATTTTGGAAAGCAAGTCATTTTGCCTTTCATTGTCCGACATTGCCACAAAGATGCCACGTGTCGCGCAAAGGAAGAAAACCACTATCATTGAAGAACGATGTGAACAGGCTGAAGGCGTCCGGTAGAATGACAAAACCTTCTTACTTATGTACAAGCTACATGTACCCACTGGTATACTATACCCGTTAATAATCAATACCACTGTATTGAAGGTGAAACGCGAAGACAAATATTTCACGCTATACTAAACGTAACGCGTGAAATAAATAATATACCTTGTTAATATAACCCAGTTGTTTTTGACTTTTATTGTACCATACATTTTCAGAAAAGGCCTTCTTGGAATTTTTCTTCACAAGACTGAGACTGAATGAAACAGACCGCTACCCTGAGTTTCCCTATCTGTCATTATGTGGTAGAGAAAGAAACTATATACGCTGTGATGACAAAGCTATTGTGTATACACATATCATAGATACAGGAAAATCAGATTTATTGTCATATGGTGGAGCTGCCGAGAAACTTACTGTTCCGCTCGAACCCAGTAAAATATGCATGCTACCAGAAACTGGTCGGATATACCATCCTGCATCATTAGACATTGGTGGAGTTGGGCTTATAAAATCTAGTGTTGCTATAGCAATTAGTAAATATTTTGAGTTTGAAAATGGAGAAGGCAATCCACCAACCAAATTCACATGGAAAGATAACACTTACAAATTGACAAATGAACTACTTCCCTTGTTGAAACTGACACCAGTAGAAGCCAGAGATTTGTTGGAGAAACAAAGCTGATACTACAGTAATATTCTTATATTAAGACCACCTTTGGGACTGTTCAAAAGTGGTCTTTAAGACCACTTTTGAACAGTTCCAAAGGTGGTCTCTGATCAGAGGACACTGTATGCAGAAAACACAAGAAAAGAATAACTGAAACCTACTAAATAAGGTTTTCAAAGCAGAATTGGTCTTCATTTCAGGTGGCCTTGATAGCAAAATTTCACTAATTTACATAGCAGTTGTCAGCATATTGGGACAGAAATGCCTGTTTGCCTTCAGCCATCTTGCTGTTTACAGTATACTGTACAAGATTTAGCTCCAGATAAGAGGGATTAACAAGGATAATTGACCCGTTTTGCATGGGAAACACCCATACAGGATACTGGCAAACCGTGCAGGCCCAGATCAAAAGGTAATGTTACATAACAAGGCGTCTGATCTTGGCCTACACTGTTTGCAAAAAAATAAGCTATTTTCCAAATGAATGTGAAGATAACACCGTCTAACACACCTAAATTTTGAAATGGATCTCTGTTATAATGTGGAAGATTCCATTCATTACAAAATGGGTTAAACAACATTTTTGGTATTTCACGTGAAGACTTCATTAAAAACTGTTGTGGGAACCTGTTAGAATCACCTTTTTGGGGAGGCTTTTAAGAGAAACATGGATAATTATTCCTTAATTATCCTCAATACTCTCTCTTATCTTGAGCCATAGGGGATAATAAACAGACAACTTTGTTTTTTATTGTTAGAAATGTGTGTTGTGGTGCCTGCAGTTGCACTTTCACAGCAGTGGAATTAAGTACCTACAATTATAATTATCCAAAACAATAATGCACCCAGAAAATGTGTATTGCTGGAGAAAGGTGAAAATTCTGGAACTATGAAATAGAACAATCCAAATTTTGGATTAATCTTTATCAGTTGAGAGGGTGTGTCCCAACATTTAACCCTTGTCTTGCTGAACTGTGATAATTCCTACCTTTGCAAACAGTATTTATCCTTTCAGATGGCTTCAGAATCTGATCAGGATCTACACTGCATGTCATAAAGTTTGTGAATTTGAATAAATACATAATATCAAGTAATTTGAATGGTTGATTGCCAGAAATGGGTCCTGCAAAATTAATTTATTTAGCAGAACAAGGGTTCGGTTTATTGTACTCATTACACCAAGAACCTTTTCATATTGGCCACAACAGTAAAAATGTGTTTTTAAGCCCTTGTATACATGGAAGATAAAAATCAGCCCATAATGTTGAATAAATCTTTACAGTGAACATCTTGAAAAGCCCATTTTAGTTTAATGGTTTACAGGGGGTATATTATTTTCATTTCTTAAAAACAAATAGAATATGGGTACTCATTTCTCAATGAGGCAGTTCTAAAGAGCAACCACAATCTATGTTTGCAGCAAATATAAGAAAAAAGGCACAAATTTTCATCTGACTTTGGAGCCAAGAAAGAATGCATTTTTTCCACACCAAATAAGGAAATCCATAGTTTAACTTGGGACAGAAATTCTGTTCTAACACTGGTGTTCTTACCCAGGGACAGGGTAAAGATGGAATATACTCGCGGGTTTGATAAATGCACTGGTTGAATATGCCATCCCTAAGGTTATCGTCACAGCACATTACGATCACCGAAGTGACTGCAGTATTAAAAATCCACACTCAGAAATGGAAAGTATGCAAGAATAATAATCCCACATGGGTTTGAAGGGTGGATAGAAAAATCCATCCCTCGGGATCACTGTCCCGCATCACTCAGCAAGCCTCGTGATGCCGGACAGTGACCCTCGTGTCAGATTTTTCCATCCACCCCCCATACCCATGTAAGATTCTTATAATGTTGCATGGATGTATAACCCTTATGCTGCACAACTACTCAGTCTGAATAGTATTGTATAGTAGTCACAGATAAGATTGACTAAGCGGAGCAACTCAGGTGTTGTCAATATATGTGAAATTCGCTGAGTCCACCAGAAGATTCGGTAGAGTGCCTTTCGTGCGCTTTCTGCAAGCGCACAAAATGGTCATATACGCCACAGCTATGCTTGTGTTACAGTTGAATTCACACAATTGGGAGACTTGGAATACCTTTTTATGCCCCCGCCTATTCGAAGAATAGAGGAAGGGCATTAAGTTTTACCCCTGTCCGTCCGTTCATCCGTTCGTTCTTCCGTCCTGACATCGTGTCCGGGCCATAACTCCTAAACCGTATGGAATATATTCATGAAACTTCACAGGTGCATTCATCACACTGAGACGATGTGTCATGAACAAGGAAGACAACTCTTGCATTTTTGGTTTTTGAATTATCTGCCCTTGACTTAGTACCATATAGTAAACCGTGTCCGGGCCGTAACTCCTAAACCGTATGGAATATATTCATGAAACTTCATAGGTGCATTCATCACACTGAGACGATGTGTCATGAACAAAGAAGAATACTCTTGCATTTTTTGTTTTTGAATTATCTGCCCTTGACTTAGTACCATATAGTAAACCGTGTGTGGGCCATAACTCCTAAACCGTATGGAATATATTCATGAAACTTCACAGATGCATTCATCACACTGAGACGATGTGTCATGAACAAGGAAGACAACTCTTGCATTTTTTGGTTTTTGAATTATCTGCCCTTGACTTAGTACCATATAGTAAACCGTGTCCGGGCCATAACTCCTAAACCATATGGAATATAATCATGAAACTTCACAGGTGCATCCATCATACTTGGACGATGTGTCATGAACAAGGAAGACAACACCTGCTTGTTTAGTTTTTGAATTATCTGCCCTTGACTAACATCCATATATAGTAAAATGGTATGTCGTGTCCAGGCCGTAACTCCTAAACCGTATGGAATATATTCATGAAACTTCACAGGTGCATTCATCACACTGAGACGATGTGTCATGAACAAGGAAGACAACTCTTGCATATTTGGTTTTTGAATTATTTGCCCTTGACTTATAGTACCCTATAGTAAACCGTGTCCGGGCCATAACTCCTAAACCGTATGGAATATATTCATGAAACTTCACAGGTGCATTCATCACACTGAGACGATGTGTTGTGAACAAGGAAGACAACTCTTGCGTTTTTGGTTTTTGAATTATCTGCCCTTGACTTAGTACCATACAGTAAACCGTATCCGGGCCATAACTCCTAAACCATATGGAATATAATCATGAAACTTCACAGGTACATCCATCATACTTGGACGATGTGTCATGAACAAGTAAGACAACTCCTGCTTGTTTAGTTTTTGAATTATCTGCCCTTGACTTACATCCATATATAGTCAAATGGTATGTCGTGTCCGGGCCATAACTCCTAAACCATATGGAATATATTCATGAAACTTCACAGGTGCATTCATCACACTTAGACGATGTGTCATGAACAAGGAAGACAACTCTTGCATTTTTGGTTTTTGAATTATCTGCCCTTGACTTAGTACCATATAGTAAACCGTGTCCGGGCCATAACTCCTAAACTGTATGGAATATATTCATGAAACTTCACAGGTGCATTCATCACACTGAGACGCTGTGTCATGAACAAGGACGACAACTCTTGCATTTTTGTTTTTTGGATTATCTGCCCTTGGTGCATATATTTTATGATTGATTTGAAGTACATTTGTATTTTTTTTTTTTATGAATGGCATTTGGCGGGGGCATCCGTGTCCTATGGACACTTTCTAGTTGTAAATGGCATATTCCTATGGCAGGTACAAACGATAGCTCCGCCTAGTCAATCTTATCTGCGACTAATATACCTAAAGTAATTTCCCTGTCTGCATAATGAAGGCATCTATAAAGTGCACAGTGAAGCCGGATAAGTCTGCCAAGAAAAAAAGGGGTCAGGTTAACTTATCAAATAACTTGGTATGACCTAAACACTGGTAGCGGTCACTAGGCTGTTTAACTTCGAACAAAATGAAACAAAGACTAATCAGACTGTGTCAGTGGGAATGCTGATCTGAGTCTTTGCTATGTGCACAGTCGGAAGACACATTGTTGCTTACAGCAACTCGATTTGTGTCTGCTTGTTTTTCTCCCTTCTTTCTACTATAGGATTTCAATAGTCATTAGACTGGTGGACATGGTACTCAATAACTGTCCAAACCCAACCAATCCACATTGCTTAGTACTGGTTTCTACCCAGGAAAAGAGGGCCACATGGAAGATTAATACTAGTACTAAATGTGTTACCCTCTATAAATAAGGTCGATTATTTTATTATTATTGTGTTGCTGCATCCTTTGATCACCAAACTTCAGATTACGACACCAAAAACTGACAAGGATAGAAAAGTACAGTAAAATTCCTATATTAAGACCACCTTTGGAACTGTTCAAAAGTGGTCTTTAAGACCACTTTTGAACAGTCTCAAAGGTGGTCTCTGACCAGAGGACACTGTATGCAGAGTGAGTGAGTGAGTGAGTTTTAGTTTTACGTCCCACCAACAGCTAAGGTCATACGGAGACGGGACCTCGGTTTAAAGACTCATCCGAAAGTCTGGAGAAGCCCGGGATCGATCCTGCGATCCCTGGTTTACAAGGCGAGTAGCATAACCACTGCACCACGGACGCTTCTACACTGTATGCAGAAAATACAAAGAAAAAATAACTGCAACATACTAAATAAGCTTTTTAATCAGAATTAGTCTTAATTTTAGGTGGTCTTAATAGCAGAATTTTACTGTATTAGGTCAGTTTTGACACAGCAAGTGTGCAGTTATCCAATCAGATGCACTTTCAGTCATAAGCACATGTCCAATAAGAGATACTTCTATCATGTGTCAATCATCTGAACTGGCCTTGTGCCTAGTACAAAGAAATTGGTGAGTATTTGATGTATATTTCTGGTGCACTGACCTCTGATCTGCTACATTTGACTGAAAATCTAATGGATATTGAAATGTGTATTAACTGCTGTGACTGCATTTGGTCTTATAGTTTTTGCTATTACTAGAGGTGAATGCTGCAAACTTACATTTTGACAGATAAAAAGGTTTTTTATCAGGTATGTTAGCTTCATTAACTGGTTAAATGTAGTATTTATTGCTGGAAAAAAAAGATTCTTACATTTTTTCAGCAAAAATATAGTTGAATTTTGATGAAAAAGAAAATGAGCTTTAGCAATCTTTTTGGAGGAGTACTGCAAAAACATTTGTGGATAATATTTAAAACGTGTTGTGGATACTGGTTAGAATCTCCTCAATGAGGCAATTCTAACAAGTAGCCTTAACAGAAGTTTCTGAGAAGGAATAATGAAATTATCCCTTAATTATCCTTTTTTCCTGCTTATCTGGTGCTATGAATAGGGAAGCCTAAAATCAGGCTCATCAACAGGTAAAAGTCCGTAGCTGCGTAATGATCCTAAGTATTGGGACAGATAGACCTAAGCAAACAGTGCAGACTCAGATCAGACTGCTCCTTCATGAGCAGTCTGATCAGGGTCTACATGTTTGTCATTGAAGGAGCAGTCTGATCAGGGTCTACATGTTTGCCATTCCGTCTGCATTTTTGACTCCTTGCTGGAATAGTTGAATTTTTTAAAATTTAGGGGAATTACACAAAGTCTTCTAGGTGTCCTAATTTGTAAGATTTTTACGATACATAGCTGAACTTCAGTGGCTCAGAAACCTTTTAGGACCATGTAAAGATTGAAATAAAGAAAGATTGAGCCACTGATGGGTAATCATAGTACCAGGTCAGGAGTCATAGAGTGGGTTCCGGGACCTCTCTTTGGTTATTTATAAAATACTCATAACAATCACTATCTTTTAGAATTTAATATTTAATAAAGAAAAAATCTTTGAAAATTATCCTAATTATAATCATATCATGAGTTTAAGGCTAATTTCCCTATCTCAAGAAAGTGATCAAATCATCCATTTAACCCATTTTGTACCAGAAACCCCCAAGAGGGTACTGCAGAACGCGCATCTGATCAGGACCTCCACTGTTTGCTAAAAATTCATTCATTTTCCAAATAAATTTTGATGAAAACACAACCTTACACCCCTAAATTTTGAGATGGACTCCTGCTACATGTATATGTAGGGAGGACGATTCTGTTTGGTACAGAAAGGGTTAAATTATTCCAGTTTGACTGTATAAAGCCTAGTGAAGACTGATCAGACTGGAGGAATGACAGACTGTTCTCAGTTTTCATTTAGCCCATATGTCATTAGTTACATTTCACTTGAGTCGGCTAAAACGGGTTATTTATTATGCCCGCTTCTTCGGGAATATTGTTTTGGTACCAGAGTGGAGTGGTCGTCAGTCAGTGAGTGTGTGTCTGTCATGTTTCTTGTAAATGGATCTCCTCTGCAACCAGTAAAGTTACACTTTTGAAACTTTGCATGTGGAAAGTACATGGGATACTTTTGGTGTGACCTTGACCCAAAGTTTCAGGGCTTTAGATAAGGCTGCGTACCGCGTAAATTACGAAAATAATTGGGAGGATACTCCTTTTTTTCAAATCTGCTGCGTATCAGGTACGAAAAACAAATTAGCATTACACATTTAATATTTTTTGAGAGCGTATTTGGAACGCACGTGAAATAAATGATGTGTGTAATAAAAGGCGGGAAATTCTCACACGGGAAAATTATGCATTCATAAATTATTTCAAGGGAATCAAGTTTTATTGGGGTTGGGGGTTTCGGTCCTTTCAAGATTATATCACATATAGAGCCGATCCGATCGTTAATCAGGTGGGCGTAAACCGGAGTAATCTGAACTACAGTAAGACGAGCGAGCAGTGAAGTCTCGGATCAGTCAGCGCATGCGCGCAAGCCTTCTTTAGCCGTATTGATTGGATGAGCAGGTCATTGCTCAACAGTATCGACACGCATCAGTCTGCACATCGCTGATTTTACAAGCTGGGTTATCCAAACGGAGTTGCGTAGGCCTAGTTGTTGCGCATGTTGTTCTGACTTACATAGTGGTTGGGCATGCTGGTCTAAGTCTTCGAGTGTCGTGCGACCAGTGAAGACTCGGAGTAGCCTGCGCATCATTGCAAACTGCTCAGTCTTCGCTGACCCCAAGAGCCTTTTGCAGGGCTACTCAGAGATAGGTGAGGAAAAAAGGTTGCCCGGGTTGCGCATGTTGATCTGGGTCTTTGCAGGGTGTTGTGCGACGCAGCTCGTTATACACACTGTAATACTGTCGCAGACTGATCAAGCCGCGGGGATATTGCAAACACTAGCTTCGCATTTTGATCAGAGTCTTTGCGGACCATTGGCAACCAGTGAAGACGCACATTCAAACGTCAAATGACATGGATAATTTTTTAGTAGTCTCCCTTGAACAGATTACTTATTAGGGATGGGTATTGTCAGAATTTTCGTATCACGATATATCGCGATACGGTTACTGCGTATCACGATATATCATGTAGCAATCTGAAACACACTGGTAATTGGAAAACCACAATATATATGGAAAAGAGAAGGGAGTTTTTATGGGTAAATATCATTTAACCTACTTACAAAACAAAGGTACTTAAAAGAATTCTCCCAATGTTATGAGGGGAAATAAAGATACTATCTGAAAGTGCTATTAAATGTTGTATTAGATTGATGGCCTCAGTCACTTTATTTGTGACTGTCATCTTTTGCAACCTGAAATGTTGCTAGATATCGGTAGTTGGCCATGGTAAAGTTTGTTTTGGTTTTCACTCTATTACACAATCTTGTAAATGCTGGGCAGCTTACACTAAAGTGACGTATACAACAACAACAGCCGCGTGATTCACCGAAATCCTAGCTCGGCCTGCCGTAAAAATTCGGCTATAAGACGAGGATTTTTCCCTCCAAATGACCCCTTCTTATAGCCGAGGTCATGGACTGCAGGCTTTTTTCAGGCAATGTCCGGCGAAGAACAGACATACAGAAAAAGCCGATCAGTGATTTTTGAATTGATATAAATCGCCGCCCACAAACCACCGCTACCATTTTTCTGCATGCGATCGGTAAATTTCGTTATCCGACGCTAGCACCCCCATAAGTGTTTAATGTCATTGTGTGTATCTCTTTCATAAAAAATGTTTGGAACAGGTAAAAAACCTTTTCTCGATAGCTAAACGGTTGTGAATAGAGGTGGATAGAAAACCAGCGCTTTGCACAGCTCCCGAATTATCCCCAAAGGCTCCGTGTCAATAAACAACAGCGTTCGACTTTTCCCGTCCAGCGTCTGCTAACCATTCATGAGATCATAGAAAAGTCCGTTTTTATTATGCAAATATCTACCGTTAGATATAGCTAATTGTCTGAGGAGCGATTAAATCATTTTCACATTGATTGTGGATTAAATTTTGTGATTGAAGGATAAACGCCAATTAGAATCATAACAACCATATTTTCACACCTTATCGACACGCACCGCAGGTTGGCAATTTTATGACAGGGATTAACAATAGTGTCATACTTGAACCGTAATAAATACACAGATGGTTTGTCTCTGAATTGACAGTACAGCAATTATTGCGATTTACTTACTGGTCTAGTTTTACCGTATTTAAGGACTCACAAACACTGACAGACTGAGCTGTTTTTACCGATCAGTTATGAAAGAAAATATGAAAAATGGATAAAAAAAGAAAATATCGAAATTATCGGTATTGGCGGACCGTATTGTGATATGATTTTTTTCTGAACTGTATCACGATATACCGATAATATCGCACATCACTATTACTTATTCAGTCATCGGTTATTTTTTGTATTGCTTTAATAACACGCTTTCAGATGAATCAAATTATTTTTTATTTAAATATTATAATTCTATATTAAAATATACCCAGAAGTTAAATGTTCAAATGTTTTTTTAAATAATAAACGTTGCTATTGCTTCGACCCAGTACACCACTTACTTGTGAAATGCATGTAAATATAGATCTATATAATTCCAGTCGTACATCAGTACCATTAGCTTCACTCACGTGTGAGAAGCCATTGATCATAACGATTTTGATGGCATTTCCTAAACCAAGAAATGATGCACTTTTCTCATGTGCCCTACCCAGCCTAGCTGGAGCACTGCAACCCTTAAGTTCTTTTCAGATAATCAGGAGTCTGTCTCTGCCGCTCTTTTTGTGAAAAAGGTCCTGGCAGATTTTTGACCCAGTAACTGGCTCCGATTATAACATTGCCTGTAAGTAAGGAAACACGATGGGTCCCACAATCGAAGGGTGGAAGAAAATAAATATCCATGGACAATATATGATGAAATTGAGAATATGGTTTTGAAAAGGAATTATAAAAGTTTTAAAGAATATGAGTTTCACTCCATATCTTGGACAATAAAGTGAAGCTGATATTCTAAATTTTTAGAAACACTGGCCACAATAATCAGCCATTGAAGTCCTGCTATCCGCCAAGAGAACTGAACCCCAAAAGTTAGATTCCTCCGTCAACAAACTGCTCAGAAGGGATTTCAATATGGCATTGTTTTGTCTGATTTGTGGCCAGGCATACTGCTTGTTTTCTAATAGACACAGATATTGAATATGTGTATCTAAAAGAAAACAAACAGTACACCTGGCCACAAATCAGTCCATAAAAACATTGTGTCGAGGCTGCAAAATAAAGTTTTTTAGTTTATTTTTCAGTACTCTTTAAAAATTTCTCGTTACTCCTTTTTTTTAAAAAAGGACGAGTACTGTACTCTTTTGAAAAAAAAAATATCTAAAGCCCTGCCCAATGGTCAAGGAGAAGAACTAAATAAGCAATATGTGCTTCTGTTCCAATCCTTAAATTCTGTATTATTACTATTATCATAGTATATGTTGTACCGTTTGTTTCACAATAAATATGTTTATACCAAAGGTCAAAAAGTATGACTTGGCCATATCTTATTATGTTATTCGGGTATTTGACCTGGTATACCATCGACTGTGCAATCTAGTTTCAATATGTTATTAGAAATGCAACATGCCCTGGTATTCTATTAAAGAAAGGCAATAAATCTGACTTAATTTTAATTTTCACCATAATCATAATCATGGCTGTTCAAAGCAAACATTAAATACATGAGCCAGTGAAGACTCTGATCAGAATGTGCAACTGCACTTTCTGATCAGTTTTCCCAATTCATATGAGCTTTCTATAGCCCCTGTGCTATTTAAAGATTAGCAAGCAAAGACCATTGCCAGACTTAACCCTTAACCTGATGCATAAATTAAGCCACTCCCACTGCTTATTATTGACCAATCAAATTCCTTGTTATAATATATTTGATCAATTCACAAACTGCACAACAAACAGTGTAGATCCTGATCAGATGGCTTCTTTAGAAGTCTTCTGATGTGGATCTACACTGTTTGCAAAGGTAGGGGTTGTCAAGAACAGCAGGATAAGGGTTAATAGATGCACAGGTATGTTACAGTCTTTGTTGGTAGCATATGTATGTTGTAGGTTTTGTCATGGGCTGGAATACATATAATTATGGCACAGTTTCAGATACAAGAGGGCCCTGAATCCTTTTCAGGAAAGAAGCCTCAAAGGTGGTAAAGCTACTCGCCTCAGTAACCAGGGGTTATACATAGGTTCGATTTCTGGATTTTCAGACATTCAGATCAGTCTTCAAACTGAGGTCCCTCCTCCATATGACCTTGGTTGTTGGTGGGATGTAAAAATAACCAGCAAACACCTCTCACGAAGCCAAGCTTGTTAAGGGGAATGAGAAGACCTGGCAGATTTTTTCTGCCATTTTCAAAGGGAGACAACTTTCAGGACTTCCTGTTTGCTTTTCTATAAGCCCTGTCTCACTGAAAAAGGGGTTTACTCTTAAAGGAAAGAATTTGCTCCTCCTTGCTCTTCGGGGAAAAAAACAGTTCATATGTATAACATGCCAGTTTTGCACCCCATGTCCTGGCAGGTAAAAGTTGGTCATAAAAATCCATAACTTATACTCTCTGTAGCAGGAAAGGGTATAAGAATGTGTTTATTTCTTCAATTACATTCATTTTCCTCTTCTTTCCCTGTCCCTCTAGTGTCTCTTCTGCCTTTCTCTGTGAGACAACATAAGATAACCCACAAGGGCTGATGGCTGTGTGTCATTGAACAATAACACAATCATGAATCAACTCACTTTCTCTCTCTTATGAAAATGTTTCTTCCAAGATCTTATACCCGGTGACTGTTTGGTTCTTGAGGAATTATCATGAGATATCTGCTTGCCAGAACCCATGTTTTTCCATGGTAACCAATGATAACAATCTATGATCACATACATCACATATAAATTGATGGAGAAGAATAAAAGTCCTGCGAGCCATATCCAGAAAAACGTGTTCTTTCCCTCAAACTCCAGGTAATAAGCTGGAAGCAACCACATTCCCTACAAAAATACAGAAACATGTTACAAGGACTAATGAATTCCTTTTTAGCCTTTTACACGTAAAGCATCTATTTGAACCAGTGCACAACAAAACCTACAATAAGACATGTGAAGAATCAGATCAGCCTGTGCATCCATATAGTATAACCAGAGAATTCTCTTGCTGCATGGAGGAGCATTGGGTCCTTAGCTATCCTTAGAGTGCACAGCAAAGACTCTGATTTGAGTCTGCACATCTGCGCAGTCTGATCTGAGTCTTTGCTGGGTGCACATGTCTTATTATAGGTTTTGTCTGTGCTGGCTCATTTTATTTATTTATTTTTTTTTTTTATAGCAAATGGCAATTTTTTTCTATTATTTTTCAGAGGAAATAACACTACCTGTTTCATGTGAATCTACTGCCTAGACTTATTTGCCCTGAAAAATAATGAAAATGACATCCACTAAAGTTGTGATTGGCAGTTTAAGGGTTGATATGGTATTTTTAGCTCGTCTGTTTTTTGAAAACTTTCGAGCTATTGTCATCACTCCGGCGTCTGCGTTGTCGTCGTCTGGCGTCGTCGTTCCAAAAAAACTTAACCTTGGCTATAACTTAACAAGAGGGCCATGATGGCCCTGGATCGCTCACCTGATCCATAGAGTAACAAGTGGGCCTCTGGGAGGGCCATTATTGACCCCAAGGTTATAATGTGCATAATGTTGAGGGAGGTCTAAAACGGTGAAGCTTCATACCAAATATCAAGGCTATAATTTGAAAACTCTTGGCAAAGGTCCACTAGATGAAGCTACACAAAAAATATCAAAGACATTGGCCTTGCAGTTTCAGAGAAGAAGATTTTTTTAAAGATTTTCCCTATACAAGCCTATGTAAAACCAAAGGGCCCCGAGGTGAGGGCATTTTTGGCCTCAGCACTACATAAGCCTATGAAAAACCAAATGGCCCCGGGGCAGGGGCATTTTTGGCCTCAGGGCTATAATTTAAACAATCTTGATAGAGGTCCACTAGATGAAGCTTCATACCAAATATCAAAGACCTGGGCCTTGCTGTTTCAGAGAAGAAGATTTTCAAAGATTATCTCTGTATAAGTCTATGTTAAACCAAAGGGCCCCGGGCTGGGGCATTTGTGGCCCTAGGGCTATAATTTGAACCATCTTGGTAGAGGTCCACTAGATGAAGCTCCATACCAAATATCAAAGATATGGGCCTTGCTGCTGTCAGAGAAGAAGATTTTAAAGATTTCCATATATAAAGAAGAAGTAAAACAAAGATCAGGAATCGATACAATTAACTTACTCAACCCATCAAAGACACCAAAGGGAAAGAAACACAAACATGAAGCCACCAGACCATAATGGAAACCTAAACAAAGGATGGCCATAAGGACATTTACTCTCCCACAAAATGGCCAAATGGCCATCCAAAATAAAAAGACACAAGTGATACACACAGTGAGTAGTAACAAACAACAACATAAATAAACCGCCACAGAAGAACCGGCTTGGAACGGTCAGTGGAAAGAATTCCACTGGGGGGCTTAAATCGATTTTACGTGGCCACAATCCTCGCCCTTTGTTCCGTCGCGATTTAGACAAATAATTTGTTCAGTCCCCATGAAGGCCTCCTAACTCATCAGTGCAACATCTCCGTGAACACAAATAATCAAAGAACCACAGAGGTGAGACAACGGTGAGGACTCGACAGCAAAAAACCACTGAAATGCTGGAGCAAAAGAAAACCAACAGTTAGACTCCGATGGGTCCGACCATAAGTCTATGTAAAACCAAAGGGTCTCAGGTTGGGGGCATTTTTGGCCCCAGCACTATAATTTGAACAATCTTGATAGAGGTCCACAGGATAAAATTTCACACCAAATATCAAAGACCTAGGCCATGTGGTTTGATAGAAGAAGATTTTTAAAGATTTTCCCAATATAAGTCTATGTAAAATCAAAGGGCCCCAGAGCAGGGGCATTTTTTGCCCCAGGGCTATAATTTGAACAATCTTGGTAGAGGTCCACAAGATGAAGCTTCATACCAAATATCAAAGACCTGGACCTTGCAGTTTCAGAGAAGAAGATTTTTAAAGATTTTCCTAATATAAGCCTATGTAAAACCAAAGGGCCCCGGGGCGGGGGCATTTTTGACCCCAGCACTATAATTTGAACAACCTTGGTAGGGGTCAACTAAATGAAGCTTCATACCAAATATCAAAGACCTGGGCCTTGCGGTTTCAGAGTAGAAGATTTTTAAAGATTTTTCCCTATATAAGCCTCTGTAAAACCAAAGGGCCCCGGGGTAGGGCTATTTTTTGCCCCAGCACTATAATTTGAAGAATCTTGGTAGGGGTCCACTAGATGAAGCTTCATACCAAATATCAAAGACCTGGGCCTTGCGGTTTCAGAGGAGAAGATTTTTAAAGGTTTTCCCTATATAAGCCCATGTAAAACCAAAGGGCCCCGGGGTGGGGGCATTTTTGGCCCCAGCACTATAATTTGAACAACCTTGGTAGGGGTCCACTAGATGAAGCTTCATACCGAATATCAAAGACCTGGGCCTTGAGGTTTCAGAGAAGAAGATTTTTAAAGATTTTCCCTATATAAGCCCATGTAAAACCAAAGGGCCCTGGGGCGGGGGCGTTTTTTGCCCCAGCACTATAATTTGAACAATCTTGGTAGGGGTCCACTAGATGAAGCTTCATGCCAATTATCAAAGACCTGGGCCTTGGGGTTTCAGAGAAGAAGATTTTTTAAGTTTTCGGTGAAAAAAATCTATTTTTGGCTCCTGTGACCTAGATGTGCAACGGACCGGAACCATTTGAACAACTTTGAAAGGGGTCCACCTAAGGATCATTCCTGTGAAGTTTGGTCAAAATCCGATCAGTGGTTTAGGAGGAGATGTCGTTTGAAGAAATTGTTTACGCACAAATGACAGACAAAAAGTGATCCTAATATTAATCACAAGAGGGCCATGATGGCCCTGGATCGCTCACCTGATCCATAGTGTAACAAGTGAGCCCCAGAGAGGGCCATTATTGGCCCCAGGGCTTTAATGTGCATAATGTTGAGGGAGGTCTTAAAGGTGAAGCTTCATACCAAACATCAGCAAAGGCTATAATTTGAACAATCTTGGCAAAGGTCCACTAGATGAAGCAATGCATCAAATATCAAAGACCTGGGTCTTGCGGTTTCAGACAAGAAGATTTTTTTTTAAAGATATTCCCTACATAAGCCTATGCAAAACCAAATGGCCCCAGGGCTATATAAATCTATGTAAAACCAAAGGGCCCCGGGTTGGGGGCATTTGTGGCCCCAAGGCTATAATTTGAACAATCTTGGTAGAGGTCTAGTAGATAAAGCTCCATACTAAATATCAAAGGCCTTGGCCTTGCAGTTTCAGAGAAGATTTTTAAAGATTTCCCTATATAAGTCTATGTAAAACCAAAGGGCCCCGGAGCGGGGACATATTTGGTATCAGAGCTATAATTTGAATAATCTTGATAGAGGTCCACTAGATGCAGCTTCATACCAAATATTAAAGACCCAGGCCTTGTGGTTTCAGAGAAGAAGATTTTTAAAGATTTTCCATATATTAGTCTATGTAAAACCATAGGGCCCCAGAGCGGGGGCATTTTTGGCCCCAGGGCTATAATTTGAACAATCTTGGTAGAGGTCCATTAGATGAAGCTTCATACCAAATATCAAAGTCCTGGGCCTTGTGGTTTCAGAGAAGAAGATTTTTAAAGATAATCCCTATATAAGCCTATGTAAAACCAAAGGGCCCCGGGGCGGGGGCCACTTTTGGCCCCAGCACTATAATTTGAATCATCTTGGTAGGGGTCCTTTAGAAGAAGCTTCATACCAAATATAAAAGACCTAAGCCTTGTGGTTTCAGGGAAGAAGATTTTTAAAGATTTTCCCTATATAAGTCTATGTAAAGCCAAAGGGCCCGGAGCGGGGGCATTTTTGGCCCAAGGGCTATAATTTGAACAATCTTGGTAGGGGTCCACTAGATGAAGCTTCATACCTAATATCAAAGTCTTTGGCCTTGCGGTTTCAGAGAAGAAGATTTTTAGATTTTCCCTATATAAGCCTATGTAAAACCAAAGGGCCCCGGGGCGGGGACATTTTTGACCTCAGCACTATAATTTGAACAATCTTGGTAGGGGTCCACTAGAATAAGCTTCATACCAAATATCAAAGACCTGGGCCTTGTGGTTTCAGATAAGAAGATTTTTAAAGATTTTCCCTATATTAGCCAATGTAAAACCAAAGGGCCCCGTGGCGGGGGCATTTTTTGTCCCAGCACTATAATTTGAACAATCTTGGTAGGGGTCAACTAGATGAAGCTTCATACCAAATATCAAAGTCCTGGGCCTTGTGGTTTCAGAGAAGAAGATTTTTAAAGATTTTCCCTATATAAGCCTATGTTAAACCAAAGGGCCCCGGGGCGGGGGCAGTGTTGGCCCCAGCACTATAATTTGAACAATCTTGGTAGGGGTCCACTAGATGAAGCTTCATACCAAATATCAAAGACCTGGGCCTTGTGGTTTCAGAGAAGAAGATTTTTTAAGTTTTTGGTGAAAAAAATCTTTTTTTGGCTCCTGTGACCTAGATGTGTAACGGACCGGAACCATTTGAACAACTTTGAAAGGGGACCACCTAAGGATCATTCCTGTAAAGTTTGTTTAAAATCCGATCAGTGGTTAAGGAGGAGATGTCGTTTAAAGAAATTGTTTACGCACGCACGCACGGACGGACGGACGGACGGACGGACGCACGCACGACGGACAAAAAGTGATCCCAAAAGCTCACCTCGTCACTACGTGACGGTGAGCTAACAAGAGGGCCATGATGGCCCTGGATCGCTCACCTGATCCATAAAGTAACAAGTGGGCCCCGGGGAGGGCCATTATTGACCCAAGGGTTATAATGTGCATAATGTTGAGGGAGGTCTAAAAAGGTGAAGCTTTATACCAAATATCAAAGACATGGGCATTGCAGTTTCAGAGAAGACGATTTTTTAAGATTTCCCTATATAAGTCTTGTTAAACCAAAGGGTGTCAGGGCGGGGGCATTTTTGGCCCCAGGGCTATAATTTGAACAATCTTGATAGAGGTCCACATGATAAAATTTCACACCAAATAGCAAAGACCTAGGCCTAGTGGTTTCACAGAAGATTTTTAAAGATTTTCCCACAATAAGTCTATGTAAAACCAAAGGGCCCCGGAGCGGGGGCAGTTTTGGCCCCAGGGCTATAAATTTGAACAATCTTGAAAGAGGTCCACAAGATGAAGTTTCACACCAAATATCAAAGACCTGGGCCTTGCGGTTTCAGAGAAGAAGAATTTTTAAAGATTTTCCTTATATAAGCCTATGTAAAACCAAAGGGCCCCAGGGCGGGGGCATTTTTGGCCCCAGCACTATAATTTGAACAATCTTGGTAGGGGTCCACTAGATGAAGCTTCATACCAAATAGCAAAGACCTGGGCCTTGCAATTTCAGAGAAGAAGATTTATAGATTTTCCCTATATAAGCCAATGTAAAACCAAAGGGCCCCGGGGCGGGGGCATTTTTGGCCCCAGCACTATAATTTGAATGATCTTGGTAGGCGTCCACTAGTTGAGGCTTCATACCAAATAGCAAAGACCTGGGCCTTGCAGTTTCAGAGAAGAAGATTTTTAAAGATTTTCCCTATATAAGCCAATGTAAAACCAAAGGGCCCCAGGATGGGGGCATTTTTGGCCCCAGCACTATAAATTGAACAATCTTGGTAGAGGTCCACTAGATGAAGCTTCATATCAAATATCAAAGACCTGGGCCTTGTGGTTTAAGAAAAGAAGATTTTTAAAGATTTTCCTCATATAAGCCTATGTAAAATCAAAGGGCCCCAGGGTGGGGGCATTTTTGGCCCCAGCACTATAATTTGAACAATCTTGGTAGAGGTCCACTAGATGGAGCTTCATACCAAATAGCAAAGACCTGGGCCTTGCCGTTTCAGAGAAGAAGATTTTTAAAGATTTTCCCTATATAAGCCACTATAAAAACAAAGGGCCCCTGGGCGGGGGCACTTTTGGCCCCAGCACTATAATTTGAACAATCTTGGTAGGGGTCCACTAGATGAAGCTTCATACCAAGCAGCAAAGACCTGGGCCGTGCGGTTTCCTAGAAGAAGATTTTTAAAGATTTTCCCTATATAACCCCATGTAAAACCAACGGGCCCCGAGGCGGGGGCATTTTTGGCCCCAGCACTATAATTTGAATAATCTTGGTAGGGGTCCACTAGATGAAGCTTCATACCAAATAGGGAAGACCTGGGCCTTGCGGTTTCAGAGAAGAAGATTTTTTAAGTTTTTGGTGAAAAAATCTATTTTTGGCTCCTGTGACCTAGATGTGCAGCAGACAAAAACCATTTGAACAACCTTGAAAGGGGTCAACCTAAGGATCAATCCTGTGAAGTTTGGTCAAAATCCGATCTGTGGTTTAGGAGGAGATGTCGTTTGAAGAAATTGTTTACGCACAAATGACAAACAAAAAGTGATCCTAATATAAAACACAAGAGGGCCATGATGGCCCTGGATCGCTCACCTGATCCATAGTGTAACAAGTGGGCCCCAGAGAGCGCCATTATTGGCCCCAGGGCTTTAATGTGCATAATGTTGAGGGAGGTCTTAAAGGTGAAGCTTCATACCAAACATCAACAAAGGCTATAATTTGAACAATCTTGGCAAAGGTCCACTAGATGAAGCTACACATCAAATATCAAAGACCTGGGCCTTGCGGTTTGAGAGAAGAAGACTTTTTTTAAAGATATTCCCTACATAAGCCTATGCAAAACCAAATGGCCCCGGGGCTATATAAATCTATGTAAAACCAAAGGGCCCCGGGGTGGGGGCATTTGTGGTCCCAGGGCTATAATTTGAACAATCTTGGTAGAGGTCCATTAGATGAAGCTTCATACCAAATTTCAAAGTCCTGGGCCTTGTGGTTTCAGAGAAGAAGATTTTTACTGATTATCCCTATATAAGCCTATGTAAAAACCAAAGGGCCCCGGGGCGGGCCACTTTTGGCCCCAGCACTATAATTTGAATCATCTTGGTAGGGGTCCTTTAGAAGAAGCTTCATACCAAATATCAAAGACCTAGGACTTGGGGTTTCAGAGAAGAAGATTTTTAAAGATTTTCCCGATATAAGTCTATGTAAAACCAAAAGGCCCCGGAGCAGGGGCATTTTTGGCCAAAGGGCTATAATTTGATAATTTGAACAATCTTGGTAGGGGTCCACTAGATGAAGCTTCATACCAAATATCAAAGTCCTGGGCCTTGCGGTTTCAGAGAAGAAGATTTTTAAAGATTTTCCCTATATAAGCCTATGTAAAACCAAAGGGCCCCGGGGCAGGGACATATTTGGCCTCAGCACTATAATTTGAATAATCTTGTTAGGGGTCATTTAGATGAAGCTTCATACCAAATATAAAAGACCTAGGCCTTGTGGTTTCAGAGAAGAAGATTTTTATAGATTTTCCCTACATAAGCCTATGTAAAATCAAAGGGCCCCGGGGCGGGGGCATTTTTGGCCCAAGGGCTATAATTTGAACAATTTTGGTAGAGGTCCATTAGATGAAGCTTCATTCTAAATATCAAAGTCCTGGACCTTGCGGTTTCAGAGAAGAAGATTTTTAAAGATTCTGCCTATATAAGCCTATGTAAAACCAAAGGGCCCCGGGGCGGGGGCATTTTTGGCCCAGCACTATAATTTGAATAATCTTGTTAGGGGTCATTTAGATGAAGCTTCATACCAAATGTCAAAGACCTGGGCCTTGTGGTTTCAGAGGGGAAGATTTTTAAAGATTTTTTTTCTATATAAGCAAATGTAAAACCAAAGGGCCCCGTGGCGGGGGCATTTTTTGTCCCAGCACTATAATTTGAACAATCTTGGTAGGGGTCCACTAGATGAAGCTTCATACCAAATATCAAAGTCCTGGGCCTTGTGGTTTCAGAGAAGAAGATTTTTAAATATTTTCCCTATATAAGCCTATGTAAAACCAAAGGGCCCCGGGGCGGGGGCATTTTTGGCCCAAGCACTATAATTTGAACAATCTTGGTAGGGGTCAACAAGATGAAGCTACATACCAAATATCAAAGACCTGGGCCTTGTGGTTTCAGAGAAGAAGATTTTTAAAGATTTTCCTTTTATAAGCCAATGTAAAACTAAAGGGCCCCGGGGCGGGGGCATTTTTTGTCCCAGCACTATAATTTGAACAATCTTGGTAGGGGTCCACTAGATGAAGCTTCATACCAAATATCAAAGTCCTGGGCCTTGTGGTTTCAGAGAAGAAGATTTTTAAAGATTTTTTTTCTATATAAGCCTATGTAAAACCAAAGGGCCCCGGGGCGGGGGCATTTTTCGCCCCAGCACTATAATTTGAACAATCTTGGAAGGGGTCCACTAGATGAAGCTTCATACCAAATATCAAAGACCTGGGCCTTGTGGTTTCAGAGAAGAAGATTTTTAAAGATTTTCCTTATATAAGCCAATGTAAAACCAAAGGGCCCCATGGCGGGGGCATTTTTTGTCCCAGCACTATAATTTGAACAATCTTGGTAGGGGTCCACTAGATGAAGCTTCATACCAAATATCAAAGTCCTGGGCCTTGTGGTTTCAGAGAAGAAGATTTTTAAAGATTTTCCCTATATAAGCCTATGTAAAACCAAAGGGCCCCGGGGCGGGGGCATTTTTAGCCCCAGCACTATAATTTGAACAATCTTGGTAGGGGTCCACTAGATGAAGCTTCATACCAAATATCAAAGCCCTGGGCCTTGTGGTTTCAGAGAAGAAGATTTTTAAAGATTTTCCCTATATAAGCCTATGTAAAACCAAAGGGCCCCGGGCGGGGGCATATTTAGCCCCAGCACTATAATTTGAACAATCTTGGTAGGGGTCCACTAGATGAAGCTTCATACCAAATATCAAAGCCCTGGGCCTTGTGGTTTCAGAGAAGAAGATTTTTTAAGCTTTTGAGGAAAAAAATCTATTTTTGGCTCCTGTGACCTAGATGTGCAACGGACCGGAACCATTTGAACAACTTTGAAAGGGGACCACCTAAGGATCATTCCTGTGAAGTTTGGTCAAAATCCGATCAGTGGTTTAGGAGGAGATGTCGTTTAAAGAAATTGTTTACGCACGGACGCACGCACGGACGCACGCACGACGGACGACGGACAAAAAGTGATCCCAAAAGCTCACCTCGTCACTACGTGACGGTGAGCTAACAAGAGGGCCATGATGGCCCTGGATCGCTCACCTGACCCATATGATAGAGTAACAAGTGGGCCTCGGGGAGGGCGATTATTGACCCCAGGGCTACAATGTGCATAATGTTGAGGGAGGTCTAAAAAGGTGAAGCTTCATACCAAATATCAACAAAGCCTATAATTTGAACAATCTTGGCAAAGGTCCACTAGATGAAGCTACACACCAAATATCAAAGACCTGGGCCTTGGGGTTTCAGAAAAAGATTTTTTAAAGATATTCCCTACATTAGCCTATGTAAAACCAAATGGCCCCGGGGCTGGGGCATTTTTGGCCTCAGGGCTATAAGTTAAACAATCTTGATAGAGGTCCACTAGATGAAGCTTCACACCAAATATCAAAGACCTGGGCCTTGCTGTTTCAGAGAAGAAGATTTTCAAAGATTATCTCTATATATAAAACTATGCAAAACCAAAGGGCCCCGGGGCAGGGGCTATAATTTGAACAATCTTGGTAGAGGTCCACTAGATGAACTCCATACCAAATATCAAAGACATGGGCCTTGTGGTTTCAGAGAAGAAGATTTTTAAAGATTTCCCTATATAAGTCTATGAAAAACCAAAGGGTCTCGAGGTAGGGGCATTTTTGGCCCCAGGGCTATAATTTGAACAATCTTGATAGAGGTCCACTAGATGAAATTTCACACCAAATATCAAAGACCTAGGCCTTGTGGTTTCACAGAAGAAGATTTTTGAAGATATTCCCTATATAAGTCTATGTAAAACCAAAGGGCCCCCGAGACAGGGGTGTTTTTGGTCTCAGGGCTACAATTTGAACAATCTTGGTAGAAGTCCACTAGATGAAGCTTCATACCAAATATCAAAGACCTAGGTCTTCTGGTTTCAGAGAAGAAGATTTTTCAAGATTTTCCCTATATATAAGTCTATGTAATACCAAAGGGCCCAAGTGGGGGCATTTTTGGCCCCAGGGCTTTAATTTGAACAATCTTGGTAGGGGTCCACAAGATTAAGCTTCATACCAAATATCAAAGACCTAGGCCTTGTGGTTTCAGAGAAAAAGATTTTTCAAGATTTTCCCTAAATAAGTCAATGTAAAACCAAAGGGCCCTGGAGCGGGAGCATTTTTGGCCCCAGGGCTATAATTTGAACAATCTTAGTAGGGGTCCACTAGGTGAAGCTTCATACCAAATATCAAAGACCTGGGCCTTGTGGTTTCAGAGAAAAAGATTTTTAAAGATTTTCCCTATAGAAGCCATGTAAAACCAAAGGGCCCCAGAGCGGGGGCATTTCTGGTCCCAGCACTATAATTTGAACAATCTTGGTAGGGGTCCACTAGGTGAAGCTTCATACTAAATATCAAAGACCTGGGCCTTGCCGTTTCAGAGAAGATTTTTAAAGATTTTCCCTATATAAGCCTATGTAAAACCAAAAGGCCCAGAGGTTGTGGGGGGGGGGGAGGAACCTGGGCCTTGTGGGGTGAAGCTTCATACCAAATATCAAAGACATGGGCCTTACAGTTTCAGGGAAGAAAATTTTTTAAGATTTTTCCTAATAAGCCCATGTAAAACCAAAGGGCCCCGGAGCGGGGGCATTTTTGACCCCAGCACTATAATTTGAACAATCTTGGTAGGGGTCCACTAGATGAAGCTTCATACCAAAGATCAAAGACCTGGGCCTTGCGGTTTCAGAGAAGAAGATTTTTAAAGATTTTCCCTATATAAGCCGATGTAAAACCAAAGGGCCCCGGAGCGGGGGCATATTTGACCCCAGCACTATAATTTGAACAATCTTGGTAGGGGTCCACTAGATGAAGCTTCATACCAAATATCAAAGACCTGGGCCTTGCGGTTTCAGAGAAGAAGATTTTTAAAGATTTTCCCTATATAAGCCCATGTAAAACCAAAGGGCCCCGGAGCGGGGGCATTTTTGGCCCAAGGGCTATAATTTGAACAATCTTGGTAGGGGTCCACTAGATGAAGCTTCATACCAAATATCAAAGACCTAGGCCTTGCGGTTTCAGAGAACAAGATTTTTAAAGATTTTCCCTATATAAGCCCATGTAAAACCAAAGGGCCCTGGGGCGGGGGCATTTTTGGCCCTAGCACTATAATTTGAACAATCTTGGCAGGGGTCCACTAGATGAAGCTTCATACCAAATAACAAAGACCTGGGCCTTGTGGTTTCAGAGAAGAAGATTTTTAAAGCTCTTCCCTATATAAGCCCATGCAAAACCAAAGGACCCCGGAGCAGGGGGCATTTTTGGCCCCAGCACTATAATTTGAACAATCTTGGTAGGGGTCCACTAGATGAAGCTTCATACCAAATATCAAAGACCTGGGCCTTGTGGTTTCAGAGAAGAAGATTTTTAAAGATTTTCCCTATATAAGCCCATGTAAAACCAAAGGGCCCCGGAGCGGGGGCATTTTTGGCCCCAGCACTACAATTTGAACAATCTTGGTAGGGGTCCACTAGATGAAGCTTCATACCAAATATCAAAGACCTGGGCCTTATGGTTTCAGAGAAGAAGATTTTTAAAGATTTTCCCTATATAAGCCCATGTAAAACCAAAGGGCCCCGGAGCGGGGGCATTTTTGGTCCCAGCACTATAATTTGAACAATCTTGGTAGGGGTCCACTAGATGAAGCTTTATACCAAATATCAAAGACCTGGGCCTTGTGGTTTCAGAGAAGAAAATTTTTTAAGTTTTTGGTGAAAAAAATCTATTTTTGGTTCCTTTGACCTAGATGTGCAACGGACCGGAACCATTTGAACAACTTTGAAAGGGGACCACCTAAGGATCAATCCTGTGAAGTTTGGTCAAAATCCGATCAGTGGTTTAGGAGGAGATGTCGTTTAAAAAAATAGTTTACGGACGGACGCACGGACGCACGCACGGACGACGGACGAAAAGTGATCCCAAAAGCTCACCTCGTCACTACGTGACGGTGAGCTAAAAAGTATTAGACCTAGCCTCATGAAACTTCATACACACACTCATCATCACAAGAGCTACATTTTGACCAAGGACCATCACAACATTGTTGATTTTGGCTGAATTATCTCCCCTTTTCCAATTTTTTTCTGAAACACATTTTATGCTCTCATTTTAATACTATTCACAACAGAGCCTTCAAACTTCACATGAATGTTCGTTGGGACCAGACCTTTTCAGTGATACCACACTTTTTGATCTGTGACCTGGACCTTTGAACTTTGACCTATTTTTCGAAAATTTAACCGAAAACCTTAACCTTGACCATATTTCCAAAAGTATTTGGCCTACCTTCATGAAACTTCATACACATACTCACCATCACAAGAGCTACATTCCCTACAAGTTTTATAACTCCATCTTGCAATTTGATTGAATTATCTCCCCTTTTCTCTCCGTTTTTTTTTAAATTGTTTTTGTCTCTTATTTCAATACTATTCACAACAGAGCCTTCCAACTTCACATGAATGTTCCTTGGGACAAGACCTTTTCAGTCATACCACGCTTTTTGACCTGTGACCTTGACCTTGACACTGATTTGTCTATGTGACATGGAAAAACAGACGAGCATGGCGCCGCTTGCGGTGCTCTTGTTTTTTAATATCTTTGACAGTGAAAATCATCTTTTTGTTGCATAACTGAAAGAAAGACATCATTTCCTTGTCATTAAAGGCATTTATTCTTGATTATTGAGGTCTATCATTTCATTGCATAATATTATGTAGCCCTCAGTACTGACTGAAGAGAAGACCTCTGTCTTCAACAGGTAAGGGTTCTCCTTGGGGACAATCAATAATTTATTAACTGTTGACTGGAGTGTACATTATTGATTTTCCCCTTATGTACCTCAGTCAGGGGATTCAACAAGAGCTACTAAACACCCTATTAGGGGCCGCCTTTGATCTGCTAAAGATGGTAATACAGGGGGGCAATAAAACAATTATGAACACATGGTGTGTTTACTGTTTCAGAATAAATGCCTTTAATTTTTAAGTTACTTAAAAATTTGGATTGGCCTCCATGGCCTAGACTCTTAATCATTAGGTCTCTCACCACTGTGGTTCAAGCCTAGCTTGGGTCACATGTGAGATGCCAAGTTCTACAATGGAAGGTCAGGTGGTTTTTCTCTGGGTCCTCAGGTTTTTGCCCACTTCTGATAAACGATCAGCTCGATATGAGTGAAATAATCTTGAAAAGGCTGTAAAACCACAAACCAAAGAGAGAAAAAAACAAATTTAAAACTTAAATCATGCATATCAGACAGCCTGGGAACGGGGTTGCTGAATCAGACTCTGAAAGGGCAGAGGAACTTGTTTGTCAATTCAATGATGTGTTTAATAAAACTGAGTTCACGGAGGTTCCATTAACTGGAAGATCGGCCCCATTCATGAATAATATTGTTGTGACAGCTGCAGGAGTGATCAAGTTACTTCAAGGCTTAAACCCCAGTAAGGCCTTAGGACCTGATGAGCTTCATCCTACAGTCCTGAAGGAACTAGCAAATGAGTTGGGTCCAGTTTTTGCACACTTGTTTCAACAGTCTCTTGATACAGGTGAAATCCCCAAAGAATGGCTCTTAGCAAACATCTGTCCACTCTTCAAAAAAGGAGATAGGGCTCTTGCCCGTAATTATTGCCCTGTGTCTCTGACTTGTGTTCTGTGTAAATTGCTGGAACATATAGTCTGCTTAAACATCATGGCCCAATTGGACGAACATTAACTTTTGTCAGACAGACACCATGCATTTAGGAAAAGGCACAGTTGTGAAACTCAGCTAAGCACAGTTATTAATGACTGGGCAAAAATCTTGGACAAAGGGGGACAGGTGGACACATTTATTCCGGACTTCGAGAAGGTTTTTGACACCCCTCCTCATGAACTACTTAAATCTAAGTTATTTGGTTATGGAATTGGGGGAAAGACCCTCAAATGGATAGATACCTTTCTTTGCTACAGAAAACAGCGGGTCGTTGTTAATGGTGAATCTTCAGAGTGGGCTCCAGTTTTGTCTAGAGTCCCACAAGGGACCGTTCTTGGTCCACTTTTGTTCTCCCTGTACATCAATGGTATTTCAACTGACATTGACTCAGAAATAATACTGTTCGCAGATGACTGTGTTTGTTACCAGGAAATTAGAGATACAGATGACTCACTGAAACTTCAGGCTGACATAGATAGATTAGGATGTTGGGCCAGAAAACGGAGTATGAGATTTCAGCCAGTTAAATGCAATATTATGCAGATAACTAGGAAGAGAACTACTAAAATTGAGGCTTCTTACACCTTAGAGGGAACGGTCCTCGAGAATGTGGACTCCATTAAATACCTTGGAGTGACAATCTCACACAACTTGAGATGGAATACTCATATTAGCAACATGTGTACTAAGGCAAACAGAACGCTTGGTTTCCTGAGGCGAAATCTTCTTCAGTGCCCTCAGGATGTAAAAGAGGCAGCATATAAAGGTCTTGTTTGCCCAATCTTGGAATATGGTAGTTGTATCTGGGACCCCAGTGGAGTGGTCCTTAATGATGAAATTGAGAAAGTTCAGAATAGATCTGCTAGATTTTTAACAGGCAATTACTGCTTTGAAACTGGGAGCATGACTGGAATACTTGGACAATCAAAATGGGAATCTCTCAAGAAAAGGAGAAAAGACAGTAGGCTAATCCTTTTATACAAAGGTCTAAAGGGTGCTGCCAGCATTCCAACAGATGACCTTGTTCTCCCAGCTAGACACTGTAGAAATCACCATTCGTTGGCGTTTCAGACCCTTACTGCAAGAACTGACATAAAGTCGTTCTTCCCCAGAACCATTAGAGATTGGAATGCCCTTCCCGATTCGATTATTTCGACAGCTGAATGTGCTGATGATTGTGTAACTAAATTTACCTCTTTGGTTAGAGCTAGGGACTAACTTCCCACATCACAGGTCCTAGTGTATGAAGGGTCGGTCTGAAAGCCCCAAGACACCACAAGACACCCCAAGACACCACAAGACACCCCAAGACACCTTTATTATAACACAGTTATTATCATTTTATATATATTATGATATAATTGAAGCGATTTTCGCGAAAAGATTTACATTTGGCCACGTTTAGAATACCTGATATCAGTATATACAGATAGCAGTATATACAGATATATACACATTGTTTTAAACAGTCAGGCGATTCGTAGCCTTCTATTTTCCAGTGTTATACATTATTTTGCTTATCCCTGCTTTAATAGAAGTGAAGGCAATGATCAGAAATCCACACAATTAACCCACAGCTCCCATTAGAGATACCAAGGGAAAGAATCACAAACATGTAACATCTGGACCATAATGGAAACATCACTAGCGAAAAGCCAAAAGGACAGTTACTTTCCAACAAACTTGACTACCCAAAACAAAATAATATAAGCGATACGTACTCAACGACAATCCATAACAAAAATTAGCCACGACAGAAGAACCGCCCCGGAACGTTCAGCGAAACGAACTCCACCGTGGCTACAATTGATCCCCGCCCCCACTTCCGTCGGGATTCGGACAAATAATCTGTTCAGTCCGCATGAAGGCCTCCCTCTAAGACATAAGTTGTGGTTACTCATTAGAACACATTGGCGCCCTAATGAGTGCCCACAATCTATGTTTGGAGTAGAAATATGCAAAAATATAACATTTTTAATCAGAATTTTTTATTTTATTTTTATTTAGTATTTATTTATTGAGTACAATTATAAATACTGTAAAAAGTAAAGTAAGAAAATAAAACATTAGAAGCAACATGAAAAATTTAATATTCTATCGGTCGCCGACACTTTGCTGTGCCATCTTTTCAGAGACACATGTATGACTATTCAATAGGTGTGAAAAGTATTATCAGTTAAAAAGTATTAAGCGAACAATAACATAATCAGTAAACAAGTGGCCGTTTGCATGCATAGATATAAGATATTAGTAATTGACGGGCATAAATGAGATAATTAAATTATATATTCGGTATCTTTTATCCAAAGATCGGAACAAATGGATGGATGGGTTACTTGACATTTTTTTTTACTAATTACGAACAAAACAAAGGTGGGAAATAGGCAATAATAAAATGTGTCCTAAGATACCAGGCTTTGGTTTTGAACTTTTTGTTTTTGAATAATTATTTGATAAATCCCAAACTCCAGAATATAGAACAGAGAATACCTATTTATCTCTATAACTTCTTAGAATTGTGCTGGTTTTATCTGTTCGTGCTATAAATTGCAAGTAACAACAAAGGCCATAGATAAGTGTCTTGGGGTGTTTATTACATTGCCTACTTGCCTTCGATGATAGCTACAAGTGTATATACAGTGCATTCTGTAACTGTTTAGGACGTAAAAAGAGTCTTAATTTGGTTTATTAAATACATTGAGGTATTGAAAAGCCTTCTAACACTATTGTGGAAAGAAATAAATAATAAATTTTGGTGTCTTGGGGTGTCTCGTGGTGTCTTGGTGTGTCTTGGGGTGTCATGTGGTGTCTTGGGGCTTTCAGACTGACCGAGTGTATGAATGTCATTTGACTTGTCACCAGTAATTCTGATTCGGATCAACTGAATGAGATGGAGGTAATCTCTGTTCTTGCCACTCAACTCCATTCCACTCTTAAGTTATTCCATTCCCTGTTTTGAGCCATGCCATAAAGGATCCATGGCATTGGAATGGCAAGGTAAAAATGTACTATAGGGTTGTTTTCAGATTGACATGTGCACTAAACTAAGACTCTTATCATAAGATTGACTTGAGTCATAGTTGGGCCTGCATGTCCAAAGACTTATTCTCGCATAAAATTGTATGAACATGCCATAATAATCCTAAAAATTCAGACAGCCTGAGAACTTGCTGTAATTCTCTTAAATTTTCAATGAATTTGTTTCACAATCCTGCAAGATGTCCAAAAAGTGCAAAACATTGTTGCCCTGTATGTAGCATTTTAAAATTTTATGATGGCGTCAGAATGTCACTTCGGAACAGACGTCCTTGTTAACAACATACTAAAGTAGCTGCCATGTTGGTTTTACGGTCGCATTTGAACTTGGCCTAGCAGCCTCATGTTCAAACAGCTTCCTCAGGACCTGGCAAACGTTTGTTTATTTGTATTGGAATTTAACGGCCCAGTCAACACTATTTAGGTCATTTTTGAGCCAGTCAGTTTACCTACCCACACTTTCCTGGACAGGCTTATAAGTAAGCGGTTAACCAGTACAGTGCACATTCTTTCGCCAGAAACTGACAACTGCCCTTCTTGAATCAGTGGAAGGGACAGAATGACCGTAGAAAAGATTCATGCTCAATCTCCACGAAAGAATGTTGCTGACCCCGGCAGGAATCGAACGTGTGTCCTCTTGATCACCAGTCAGATGCTCATCCTACTGAGCTACTGAGGCTGGTACCATGCAAATGTAAATGCATGAAAAACACAAGGGGATCCCCATATTTTCACCTGTAGCAGTTCAGTTGACAATTTGTCAATTGACTCAAAGTAACTAAGCACAGAAGCTCTTCAGTTCTGATGTCCATCTGGGGCCAGTTGTTCAAAGCATCGTTAGCTTAACGAGCTCGTTAGCGGTCATATTGTTAACTGTTCTAGCAAGTACAATATCAAATATTTTGGCATTTTTGCTGAAAAAAATGTGAGCAGCTTTTGCATCTGCAAAAGCTGCTCACATTTTTTCAGCAAAAATTTAAACATATTTGCCATATTTAATGATCAAAGTTTTAACGATACATTAACTAACGACGTCGTTAGTTTTGAACAACTGGACCCTGATTATCCAAGTCATAGTTTTTACAGAAAATGGCTTAGCTATTATAGCTGTGGGGTCAGGTTGTTGCTCAAGAGTGCTATCTATCAATTCTTTACTGGAATCATGTGTTTGGCTTGGCAAAAATGTAGACCCTGGACAGCTGCCACAGAGTGTGATGTCTGATCAGGGTCTTCCCTGTTTGCTTACTGTAATTTAAGGGTTAAATCAAACAGTCTAAGTCCCCATCCAGGGCCATATTTCAAGCCTTAACTCAGAGACAATCAACCAACCAGTGCTGTTTGTGCTTTGGTTATGAATATGGTTTCAAAACCAAGCATCAAGAAAACACGCCTATATAATTCTGACCCCACTTGGAACTCAACTTTTATATAGTAAAACTGGGATTGACATTTTTCTTATTTGATTGACATTTTTCTTATTTCTACTCTATAATATAGCTTGTGGGTACTCATTAGAACTGCCTCGATGAGGCATTTCTAACATGTACCCACAATCTATATTTTGAGCAGAAATAAGAGAAATATCACAAATTTTTCATCTGCAAGTTTTCGGGGGAGGGGTGAGTTTTGGGGGTGGGGGGTAAAATATACAATGTATTTGTAAAGGCGTGTTTTCGTAATGACCCTTTGATCACTCCTTACCTGTCCAAGAAACCAGAGAAGAAGAGTTAAACCAGCTTTTCTCCATGATATTTTCAGGTTGCCAAGCAACAATGGAAGGATACTCAGGTACCAGAAGAAGTACTGAAAAATCCAAAAGACTAAATTCTTGCATAAAACAACAATTTAAATGGGGTGCACCTTGGGAGATGTGACTTGTCAGCCTGTCTTTTTTCAGCCAAGCCATGAGTAAATCATAACTTGGATCACAGGAAAGGCTGAGATCACAATGTGCAGGGTCTGAAATTAACAGTAGCAAGTAGCAAATCTACTACCTAAAAATTCAGTTTGCTACCTAGTAAAATAATTGGTAACGAAAAAATTGCATTAACCCTTGTCCTGCTGAATATTTATATATGCCACACCCACTACTGATTATCAACCAATCAGATTACTTGATGCAAATAATTGCAACAAATTCATAAAATGAATGACAAACAATGAAGATCCTGATCAGCTGGCTTCTTCAGAAGCCAGCTGATCTGGATCTTCATTGTTTGAAAGATAAGACGCATCCGGGCTCAGCAGGTCAAGGGTTAATTAAGCATGTTTAGCAGATATGACATTTTCAAAAGATTTTCCTAATTTTCAGCAAAAATTAGGCTTGAAATTACATGTGAATCCTCTGCTGGGCAAGCAAGTCACATGAAATGTGAATCTTTATTTTACCTGAAAAAGGAAATTACTCACAATACTTCAAGTTAGGAATGTTTGAGGCATTTATCAGCAGGTAGCAGAATGTTGCTGACCACAGCAGCTATACAGTAGTTGTGACCTTCCGATCAGTGATCAGAGGTGCATTTTGGCCACTGTGGCCCTCATCTGTTATGGTGTATGCAGCTTTGGGAAAAATCAAAGATTGTATTTATATTATCTTTTAAATCTTACTGGAAAGACGCATAGGTCATTTTTTCCTCCTTACCTGTGATGTACAGACTTTATTGAATGTCACAAATGCAAATGTGTTGAGGAAGAACACCAGAGGAATGTCTTTATAGTACTTCACAGAGAAAATGACCAGAAGAACCACTTGTGGAATAAAAGCCAACAGTCCCAGGAGAGTAGAGTGACCTGCCTTTGGCTGGAGATACAACATGTAGAAGTAGACAGAGAAGTTGTGTCTGATATCTTTCCTTGTCACATGGTATAGATAGGTCTCGAACAGAAATTCCCAGCCATACCTAAAATGAGATGATCTATTACTTACTCAAAAAATATTACAACATATATTCTAAGATATCTGAGAAAGATAATGTTGTCCAACTTGCATGTGGGAGCAAGTTTCCTGGACACTGCTTAGCCACCATGTTCACAATATAAATTGAATAAATATGCATATATATATTATTACAATTCAATGTAAATATTAAGGAAGCATGATAACCTCTTCAAAACACTGTTGGATATGACATTCTTAAAGATGGATCCCAAACATGTATAGATTATATAGCAAAAATGACAATGAAAGGATATACCCGGTAACATAGTTGTTTAACTAACACAGCTTTGGAACCCCCAAAAAGCATCACAAAGAGGTTATGGTGCATTACTGAGAATATTTGGACACACTACTAATTATATACTGTACAATGTATTCCTTGGTGGTGCAGGGCCATGTCCCTCATTTGTCACGGTTGCAATCCAAGTTGGATTTTCACTGTCAACATGTGGCAATGTAGTGTACCATGGGGTCAATGGTTTTCCCCAGGTAACTGCGTTTCTTACATCACGAAAGGTGACATTACACCAACGTAAGTGACTTGAAGAATGTTTTTAAATTAAAGTTCATTTGAGCTTTCAGTGAAATGGATGCAAAATAAACTTCAAATTTTATTAATTATTATCAGCAACATAAAATGATAAGAAATAATTCAGTGACACGTTGAAAATTCTACCTGGTTAAACAGTTCTCAATATTATGGGTATAATGAAAGCAACAAATATTATTTCAGAACAAAATTTAGTCAATAAAACCACCAAAACTTCATGAGGTATCTGATAATTTTTTTACAGGTTTTATTCATAGAAGCAGTCTACTTCCATTTCTGGCCATTTTAACCCTTAAAACACCCATCAACACTAGCAGATGGCATTTTTGTATATTTCAGAGAGAGCAAATAGGCTTGACATTACATGTGAATTACAATTCACATGGAATGTCAAACGTTACTATCTCTGAAAACTAAAAACAAAAAATCATCTGCTCTAGAATTTTCCATGAGGCTTTTAGATGTTATAAATTTTGAAAAAAATGAACATAATTAGAACATTTGCTCCTGTTCAGGCACATATGATTCTCAAACAGCTTTGGACCCTCTCAGTGAAATTCTTACTTGACTGACTGACCACAGTATTTCCTACTGACCATCAGAGCCCTGTCATGAGAAAACATGTCTCTGCATTTTGCTACCAGGGTCAAGTTGTTTAACCCTTTTTGTACCAAATGGAATCTTCCTCCTTATATATAGCATGTGTTCATTTCAAAATTTAGGGGTGTCAGGTTGTGTTTTCATCAAAATTGATTTGGAAAATGCCTGAACTTTTAGCAAACAGTGGAGGCCCTGATCAGATGCCGCGTTCTGCGGCGTCTGATCTGGGCTGGCACTGTTTGCCAGGGTACCCGTTTTGGGGTTTCTGGTACTAAATGGGTTAAAGCATCATTAGCTGAATGAGTGTGTTAGTGGTCAAACTGTTAACTATGCTAGTAAGTACAATATCTAATACTCTGGTATTTGCTGAAAAAATGTGACCTGCTTTTGCATTTCTACAAAAATAGTAGTATATTTGCTATATTTAATGATTGAAGTTTTAACGATATGTTAACCATAGCTACAGATAAGGCCTTTTTTTCGCCAGAAAAGTACTGACATTTTTTTTTATTTCTGCACGAAAATATATGTTATGGGTAATGAGTACCAACAACATACATATGTTTTCGTGCAGAAATAAGAAAAATAATATTTGAATACATCCTCTTATCTAGGGCTATGTTAGCTAATGACATCGTTAGTTTTGAACAACCGGCCCCAGGTAGGACACAAACTGGCTTGCACAGCAATACAGACTTAAAGCAAGAGTCTTGAAATTTTAGATACGGAACTGTTGTTGTTTGCGTATGGAAAGAATAGGTTTTCGCACAAAGTGACCAAGAGCCAATTTTTTCTCACACATGTTGAGTTTACAGTTATGCCAGCTTCTGTATTGTACAGAAAAACAATGAAGGTTCTGGCAGGCTTGCACACTCATTTCACAGTCAACACCCATGTAGGAAAGTTGAGCAAAAGCATGGAATCTGACCAAGTAGCTGTGCCTGCAGATCTGACAGTGAGCAATGTTAATGAGCCTTTTCCCATTAGCTTGCTCCATCAATGCATAAAAGAGGGCCATAATGGCCCTGGATCGCTCACCTGATCCTTATTGTACAGATAAAGTAGTAGGTAATATAAGCAGGAATGGATGGTTTGAGCCATTTTGGAGCGAAATTATTTTGGGCAATTTTATCAGAGGGTCACCCTTGGAACTTTCCTTCCAAATTGTTTTCTTTCTACTGATGAAGTCTTTCAAAAGTTCCCGTCAACAGAGCTGATGTTACACATGGGCACCTTCTGGATATCGAGGGTCACGTCCTAGTGCATGGAGATGAATTTGCTCAGTATAACTTACAATGACTCGTTGTGACAAGGGGAAGGTGGGGGAGGTGTATGAGTGTGTGTGTGGGGGAGGGGGAATGGAAAGACTTGGCATAAGATTCCAGACATATGAGTCAGTGGTTCCCTTTGAAAATATAGAGCTGACTTGTATGTCACTATCGGGACACATTGTGGACATCAAGAGTCAGGTCCTAGTGCAACAGAAGGAGATGAAGCTGCTCAGCCTTACTAATAATGTGACAAAAGGAGGACTCTCTAGGCACCTTGTGCACATTGAGGGTCAGGTCCTAGTGCACCAGACAGAGATGAACCGGCTCAGCCATAACCCTATATAAAACCAGTGGGCTCCGAGGCAGGTCCATTTTTGACCCCATGGGGTTATAATTTGGACAATCTTGGTAGAGGACAACTAGAGGAAGCTTCATTCCAAATATCAAAGACTTGGGCCTTCTGATTTCAGGCGACAAGGTATTTAAAGATTTTCCCTATGTAAGTACATGTATTTGCACAATCTTGATAGAGGTCCACTAGATGAAGCTTTACACCAAATATCAAAGACCTGGGCCTTGCAGTTTCAGAGAAGATTTTTTAAATTTTTTTTCCTATATAAATCAATGTAAAACCAAAGGGCCAGGGGGTGGGGGAATTTTTGGCGCTAGGGCTATAATTTGAACAATCTTGGTAGAGGCCCTCCAGATGAAGCTACACACCAAATATCAAAGACCTAGGCGAAGAAGATTTTTTTAAGATTTTTTCCTATATAAGTGTTACGAGATGGAATAGGAAACTTCTCTGGTGCTTATGCACATCTAAATTATTTTAGTAGATATATGGTAGGGCGGTGCGAGTGAAATATTTTAGGTGAAATATGGTAGGCAAAATGTGCTGCTACATGCACAAGTCATGCACATATCATACGATGTATGCATGAGTGGTTTATGGAGATCTGTTTTTACAATACAGGGGGCCGCTATAAGGCTGAGTTCTATAAAATTTGCCTAAAAATCGCCAACCGCCAAATTGTGCCATATATGATTTTCATTCCCGTCATGTGTTGTGTGGGTGTTCGTTTTGACAGGAGTCATGGCATTGATTTATAGGGTCGTTTCATCAATTTTTCCCATGGGAAATATACTATTTGAACGCAAATCCATTATCTACTCGATTTTTGCTATCTAGCTTCATTTGTGGGCGGTATCTCCACCTCGCCACGATTTTAGCAAGCTAATGCGAGTATGCATGATTTTCTGGTAGTATTCATAGATATAAAAACCCTGAGAAAAACGAACACTTTAGCAGCAGGTCAAGTTGTAACGAGTATACGCAACATTGTGTCGGGAGATTGAAAGTATATTGAAAGGTATGTTAAATCTATGTTTAGTATTATTTTTGTATGAACATGCTTGTAGGTTTTGGAGGGGTTTACTTCTAGTATACCCCAACTTTCTGAAGCCTATTCTGAATTCACTGTTGAAGCCTGTAGTGATTAGGCTACTAGCTTTGCCAGCTAGACGTCGCAGGATTGATCCCAGGCTTCTCCAGTAGTAGAATGAGTCTTTCTAAGTGAGGTCCTGTCTCATTCTGACCCTAGATGTTGGTGAGACGTAAAGTTTGGACACCCGCTCATTCTAGATTCATTTAGGCTTTTAGACCCCTTTTGTAGAATGTAATTAATAAACGCCGGGTCACTTGTTTGACCCTTGACTTTTGTCTAGCTGTGGTTAGAAAACCGTGGTTCCGTCCCAATATGATATTAGGTGTAGACGGGACGTAAACTTAAGACGGGTTTAACCATATCTTCATCATCAGGGCAAACTCTTACAAGAGCCTGTCGGGTTATCCGTGATGATGAACCGTAATGAATTTTATTTTACAAGCGTGTTCACGTTGATTAGAAATAATTTTGTTCAAGAAGAATTACGAGTTCATTTTGTAATGATGCCGTTTTTGTCTGATAACTCAGTTTGTGCATGTATGTACATATAAAGAACGTGATGATGTTAAGTGGGAGTATTTGGTCGCCGCTCGTCATAACGGCCTGAGCGGCGGGGATGACGTCAGCTGCGTCATCAGCGTCGTGAGGACGGTTGTGACGGGGTGCCTACCAAATACAGAGAGAATTTACGGCAAACAGTGTTGGCCCTTATGAGACACTAACAAATGTTGTGGATTATAGATGAAAATCTTCTGTTTGTAGTTTCTATCTGTTATTAATGTAATGAATTTGTGAATAGCTATATTTGTGAGCCGTGTCGCGGAGCTGGATATGAAATAGAGATTGTTATGTTTCCTGTAATTGGCGGCTGACCAGGTAGCGCAAAGGCGTGGTCTGTTCAATTGCCTCTTACTTGTGATAATGTAGTGAGCACAAATTTGATGAGTATTATGCTCAGTAGTAGTGAGCATTAATTGATTTCTGTAGTGCTCAGTAAGGAAACATGAACTTTGAGTATTATTGTGTCAAGCGCTGGGTGCTGATAATTTGATGCACAGTCAGGTTGAGTTCTGCTGTACGGTTATTTGTCGCATGCACTAATCAGCCTGTATGTCTGGTCTGCGCATGCGCAATAACGGTATATGCATGAACATATTCTTACTTCTCCGGGAGGGGGATCATGATATAGCATGTATGTTTTGTAAACTGTGTCTTAGTCCAGTTATCGTAATTTGCAGGCACAACAATGTGTGGTGACCTGCTGCTCCCTGCAATATAGCAGCAGGTACTGGTACGACGCTGGGGGTTAGGGTCCAGCAAGGGCGGACAGACCACCGTAATCAGCTCATACCATTGTCCATTGTGAACAAATGTGAGACCATTCAAATGGAAGAGGTCAATTAAATAACCTGCAGGTGATTCAGACGAATCAGATTAGTGCGATCGCTAAATAATACATATCAGCCTGTGATCGGCAACAATGTCGATAGACTAGGTTACACTAGTTTCGCGAGAGGAAGATTCACGCGAGAGGGGGATTCACCCTAAGTTATAAACTGGCCAGTCGCGTCTTGAGTTGTTTCTTTTGTTGTTTTTGTTGTTTGCTTCTGTAGGTATTCACGTCACCCGTTCCGAGCACAGAACATTGTTTTGCCTTCGGAGCGGACGTCGTGAGTTGGCTACAGAAGCAACAAATTGTGATGTTTTGTGTTAGTAAGTGTTGTATATAGATACTGTAAATAATTCATGTCATTCATCTAATATCTTTCTTGTGCCTTACCCCACAGCTGCCCGTACACCTGTCAGAGATCACGCTCGGTTATCTTGTCAGCATGGGGGTTTGCGGGACGCCGTAAACCCACATGTAACAATAAGTCAATGTAAAACCAAAGGGCCCCGATGCAGCAGGGGCATTTTTGGCCCCAGGGCTATAATTTGAACAATCTTGATAAAGGTCCACAAGATGTAGCTTCAAACCAAATATCAAACACCTGAGCCTTCTGGTTTCAGACAAGAATATTTTTAAAAGTGTTCCCTGTATAAGTCTATGTAAAACCAAAGGGCCCTGGGGAGGAGGCATTTTTGGCCCCAGGGCTATAATTTGAACAATCTTGATAGAGGTCCACAAGACGAGGTCCAAATATCAATCACTTGAGCCATCTTGTTTCAAAAAAGAAGGTTTTTAAATGTTTCCCTATGTAAGTCTATGTAAAAACAAAGGGCCCCCGAGCAGGGGTATTTTTGGCCCCAGGGCTATTATTTGAACAATCTTGTTTAGAGGTCCACTAGATGAAGCTATGCGCCAAATATCAAAGACCCGGGCCTTGCAGTTTCAGAGGAGATTTTCCCTATATAAGTCAATGTAAAACCAAAGGGCCCCAGGGTGGGGGGCATTTTTGGCCCCAGAGCTATAATTTGAGCAATCTTGATAGAGGTCCATAACATGAAGCTTCATACCGAATATCAAACCCCTGAGCCTTCAGGTTTCAGACAAGAAGATTTTTAAAGGTTTTTACTATGTAAGTCTATGTAAAACCAAAGGGCCCATTTTTGGTCCCAGGGCTATAATTTGAACAATCTTGGTAGAGGTCCACTAGCTGAAGCTCCACACCAAATATCGAAGACCTGGGCCTTGTGGTTTCAGACTAGAAGATTGTTTAAGTTTTCAATAAAAAAATCTATTTTCGGCTCCTGTGACCTTGATGTGCAGCGGACCAGAACCATTTGAACAACTTTGAAAGGGGACCACCTAAGGATCATTCCTGTGATGTTTGGTCAAAATCCGATCAGTGGTTTAGGAGATGTCATTTGAAGAAATTGTTTACCCACGGACAAAAAGTGATCCCAAAAGCTCACCTTGTCACTACACGACAGGTGAGCTACCGTAATAAAAAACATTTAATATCCAACATATTTAAGAGAGATTACTTTTGAATGCAGGAAATGATGTTTCTGGTATTTAAATTTGCAAGCAGGAATTCTCTATCCTGGCACTTCTGTTCCAGTCTACATGTAATGCTGGGACTCTCTAAGAATATAATTTACACACTACTGGAGCAAATTATTCCCTTTAGGGTAACTCTTCCAGGAAAAGAGGTAATTAATTATTTGAAAACAGCCTCCCTTGAAGATATACAATAAAAATCCAAAACATTCTGTCACCTTAAGGGCTTGCTGTAATTCTCCTTAAATTTTAGCAGTTTTTTTCTTGATCCAGCAAGGAGTCCAAAAGGTGCAGACAGAATGGCAAACAGTGTAGACCCTGATCAGACTGCTCCTTCAGGAGCAGTCTGATCTGGGTCTTCACTGTTTACACTGGCCTATCTGTGACAATACTTAGGATAAATATGGTAAATTTTATCATGCCCCTGAACTTACTGGAAGTAAAACAATGATGTCAACATGGCTAGAGTGACAGCTGATGATGAAGCAAATACCAGTCTATCTCTGTTAGGCAGAAGATATATCACAGTCTCTCTCAATCTGATGAACCAGTCTCTGTTGTAATGACCTTCAACTTTGTTGATCTTGTTTTTTTGTTGACCCTGATCCTGTCCCAGGAGCAGGTATATGGCTAGGACATATGTTACTGGATAGATTTTGAAATGAATTGACAATGCAAACATAAACCCTGCTGCAAGTACATGCCTGTCCAAAAGAAATTTCACACAGACAAGTACAAGAAAAGACATGACAGACTCAGCATTGCCTCTCACAGACACAGTGGCAGATAGAGGGTTAAACAACCATAGTCCTGCTGCTACTAGACAGGACTTTCGGGAAGCTTGCTTAGACTGTAAGATGCTGAATATGAAATAACCTGTCAGGAGGTCAAATAAAATAAAGAGAATTTTTCCAAAAAGCGCTGTCCACCAGATATTTGGCTGTAGTGCCAGAGCTAGAAGTGGAGAGTAGCGGTAGGTTGCTCGCTGGTATGGGGATTCACCCTGAAAAATACATTTTAAGGAAAAACTGAACCAGTCCATAGAAACAGTGATAATTAGAGGACACTGTTTTGTCAATTCTCAATAAAAACCTATTTTGTGGGTATTCATTTAAACCACCTTATTAAGGGGGTTTAAATGAATACCCACAACACAGGTTTATATGATTATCCTTTAGTCATCACAAAACCTCCGCTTATAAGTTGCTTTGCTAATTGATCTATTCATGGGAAAAGCTACTGTGAATATTTTAACTCATTGTATACTAGTGGACTCTTCCTTTGCTACCGGCCCCGATAGCTCAGTTGGTAGAGTGTCCGCTCCGGGGAACGGGAGGTCAAGGGTTCGATCCCGGGCCGGAACATACCAAAGTCGTTAAAAATGGTACTAGCTGCTCCTCGCTTGGCACTCAGATTTATGGGGTAGAGCTAGGAGAGGTTGACCCAGTGTCAGGATAATGTGACTGGGTGTGGTATCATGTAATGTGTTTGGGACATGATACTTCAATGAGGCAGCACTATAAAAGTGAGCATTGAGCTCCCTGTGGCAACCAGACACAGTCGTGATATGACTGAAAAATTCTTGAAAGCGACGTTAAACCCGAATTCACACACACACTCTTCCTTTGCTATATGTTGGAAAAGTCCATTTGTCATATAAGAGGTGGTATGCTTATTTTTTCGTTTTTTTAATTCTATTTTTGGCAGAAAATTCTGTTAGCAAATAGTGCAGGCCCTGTGCCTTCACTGATTGCTCAGGTACCCATTCACAGGTCTCCGCCATACAATGGGTTAAAGTGAAAGATCTATGTAATAGTTAAAAATTTCTACCCTGGGGTGGATAGCTAACAACATGTAAATGACAGGGTGCATGAAAACAAGAGCTGTTTCAGGACAGAATACCTTGGATTTTTGCCCATTGTGCTTGAAAACTTGTAAACTTAACTGTCTGTGATCTCGACTCAAGGTAATGATTGGGCATGAGGTGGTACTTTTTAACTAAGAAATATTTTTTCTTACCGTGATTAACACATCTTGTTAAAGATGGATTGTGAAATATTGATTCATGATGGCCAAGCCAAAGTCAATTAAAATTCACATCTACCAGATAAAACATGGAAACTAAATACAGTAGAACTTCGATGGCTCGAACACCGCTGGCTCGTTTACCATGGATGCGTCGAACCCATTCTTGGGCCCCTAGCGAAATCCTCTACATAAGAAATAGTGGGGCATAATTAAGGAGATTTTAGTTGTTTATCTTGTAAATGTATGCTGTGTGTACTCATTTGAATCGCCTTGATGAGGCGATTCTGATGAGTACACACAGCATACATTTTCATTATAAAACACCGAAAAGATTTCTAAAAGTATCTCGTTATGCCTCCTGACAGTAAACCTCAGTGGCTCGAACTACCCCTGTCTCGAACAGATTTTCGAGGTCCCAAAGGTGTTCGAGCCATTGAAGTTCTACTGTAAGTATTTGTTTCAAACAAGAGTCAGAGAAAAAATGTATCATTTTACCAATGTTTTCTGGTGGACTATATGGATATGGATGTCCACAGCAGAAAACATAAAATCTGCAGTCATTAAACATAAAATGCACTGCACAAAATGTACCTATAACGAAAATGGCCTGCTTTTCCTATATGAATCTGCAGGTTCTGATATCAATTCTTGTCTTGCAAAAACCACAACCTTTACAAACAGTGTAGATCCTGTCCTGATCAGATGGCTTCATCTCTGATCAGGATCTACACAGTTTGTTGTTCAGTTTGAGAGTATAACTGAATACATTATATCAAGTAATACCGGTAGTCAGAAATTGATGAGGCTAAATTAATTTTATCAGCAGGACAAGGGTAAAGGGGAAATGGGGATAATTGACCCTTATCTTGCTGTTCACGACAACCCCTATCTTTGCAAACAGTGTAGATCCAGATCAGATGGCTTCTGAAGAAGCCATCTGATCAGGATCTACACTGTTTGGCATTCAGTTTATGAATTTGTAGCAATAAATTACATAAAGTAATTTGATTGGTTGATAGACAGAAATGGGTGTGGCTTAAATGTTTATTCAGCAAGATAAGGGTTAAGAATGTATCCATTCTCCTTATAAACAACCATATTAAATTACCAATGCCTTTGCTTTCCTGCTTATGGGGGCTTGGGAAAACAGAGTGGGATGCATGGAGCTTCTGCACAGAGCTGAAACGCACCAAACTTTGAGTACTAGTAAATCACTTAGAAGGTCTAAGCCTGCCCAGGAAAAGTGGTGTGAGTCGGACAGATCCTTAAACCCTGGCAGTTTCTTTGGTCATCTCAATGTCAGGTAAACGTCCCTTAAAATTGGAAGCAAAGTCTCCAAAATGACCAACCTAGTTTTGACGGGGATGTAAATCCTAAACACAAACAAAACCAATGCCTCTGTTTTACACGATATTTGTACCTTTGTGATATATTCTGCTGCATCATGAAACACATAGTAATCAACATCTGTGAACTTGACGGCCATGGTTCTGTCCTGCCACATACCATAGACAAGCAAGACCAGTCGTAGCCCCAGCCCAAGCAGGAGAAGAAACCATATGTTACAAACCATCTGAACGGGAGATTATCCTTACATAAAAATGCTGATGGAGTTGTTTTCTTTCCTGAAAAGATATATTCTGCTGCATCATGAAACACATAGTAACTGTCTGACCCACACCACTACTGCAGTGGAGCGTGACAGTAACTGTCCAACCCAAACAACCACTACTGCAGTGGAACATGACAGCTCAGAGGTGAGTGCACTTGCCTCTGATGTTAGAGGTCCCAGGTTCGATCCCCGGCAGCGGTGATAAAATTTTGGTGTTCGAACATGCTCCATTGTCATCATTTGCAGGGGTGAATGTTATAAAGTGCACCATCCTTCAGATCGAGGGCGTTAACCCATTTAGTACCAGAAACCCCCAAATGGGTATTTGGCAAACAGTGCAGGCCCAGATCAGACGCCGCAGAACGCGGCGTCTGATCAGGGCCTACACTGTTTGCAAAAAGTTCAGCTATTTTCCAAATAATTTTGAAGAAAACTCAACCTGACCCCCTAAATTTTGAAATGGACTCCTACTATATATAAGGAGGAAGATTCCATTTGGTACAAAAAGGGTTAACTGGAGCCCCCCTCTGCAGGGAGAGTCATTCCCTGTGCAGGTTAAAGACCCCTACTGTAATTACATGATTACTGTGTAGGCTTTCATCCTGCAAACCTGGTGTGTATGTAATGTACACCTGCGAGTAATGGTCAGGTGTGACCGATCACAGTATCAGTAGAAAGAAAGAAAGATATCAGTGAAGTAGCAAAAACAAAAATATTATTGGGTCAAGAAGGAAAACCTATATAAAACTAAGGCTGGCACGATCAATCGGATAATCCATTAATGGATTGATAAATATCACAAAAATGATTTAATTACTGATTTTCTTGTTATCGATTATTTGATAGGTACAGTTACCCAACTGAGGTAATGGCCAAATATGACCGACTCAGTATAAGAAGATAGATAGATACAGTTTACCACCCCAAGTTATGCCTAAAATAGCTGGATGAGTGGCAAACAGTGAAGTGCCTGATGAGACACTGCGTTTTGAGGGGTCTCATCTGGGTCTACACTGTTTGCTCAGGCCTGTCTGTCCAAATACATATGGTAAAGTACAACATATGGTAAGATTCATGCCCAGACAGAAAGCCAGACAGTTAAAATTATGACCAAATCTTCAGTGATTACTAATCGATTATGAATCACAATGGCAAGACTGATAATAGATTATCTTTTCAGCTCCGATTAGCCAGCCCTATATAAAACCATCTTTTTTTAAGGATGGGGGGGGGGGGGCTTCTCTTAGCCCATATAATGCCTAGCGGCCCTTTTTGGGACATAATCAAACAGTGTAGGCCCAGATCAGATTCTGCAGAATGAGGTGTCTTATCTGAGTCTACACTGCTTAAAGTTGAACATTTTTATAAAACTTACTACAAACAAACCTGACACCCCTATTACTGGAAATGGATCACTTCAAACTCATTAGGTGGAATATTCTATTTCCTATATGGGTTAAAGAAAAGAATCTGGTCCTATGTGGAGCTGATTTTTTCCATCAAGAGAAGCCCCTATAATTTGTAATGGAAAATGCTTTTATTTAGGTGATTTCTTTATCCCAATTTGTACTGACTGAATCCTCCACCTTAATATCTATAGAGCACAAGTCCATTTCAAAATTAAGGGGTGTCAGATTGTGTTTTCTTCAAAATTTATTTCTCCTCTATATACATGTAATACCATATACCCTCGCAGATATTTTGGAAAATAACTAAACTTTTTGCAAACACTGAACAGATTTGACACCGAATTATGGGGCATCTGATCTGGATCTGCACTGTTTGTCAATTACCCATTTTGTGTTTCTGTAGTTCTATATATAGCCCCATTGGCATTGGCCCCATGTACATTTTTGTTTATATTGGTCGTTTTCATTTTCTAGGCTTTGGTTATGAAAGTTCTATGAATTCTTTAGTTATATTAAAAGAACACCAATTTATAAGAGCCTATATTTGAAATGTAAAGTTGGTTGGACCCTTCCAGATGAGTGTGTGTCAGGATTCCAAATTTTAAGATTAGATGTGAATGATATATATCTATTTGAAGGGAATTGTAGATATTTCAATGCATGATTGTTTGTATATGTTTGTTCAGAATAAATATGTAAAATTGTGATAAATAAAATGTTAATTTGAGTTCAAGTATGGTATTACCCATTCAAAGTATTAGTTTTGTTTGTTCAAGTTTTCTATAACCCCTTCAAAATATTAGTTTTGTCTGTGTGTCGAAGATGGCGACCCAGCGAAGTGCTCATTTGGAAGTTTTGATTTTTAACTTCATGGCTAACAGTCATGTTCTGGCACCAGAGGTTAGTTTTCCATGAACTTTATTCATATTAAACGAATAGTTTGATTTTCTGTTTAAAATTGATTTGATATATGGTAGAAAACGAGTGCAATGTGTTTGTCCTACATTTTCAGTGTTTTAACCCATTCTGTAACAGAGACCCCAAAATGGGTAATTGACAAACAGTGCAGCCAAGAGAATGCGGCGTCTGAACAGGGTCTTCACTATTTGCAAAAAGTAGAGGCATTTTCCAAATAAATTTTGAAGAAAACACAGCGTGACACCCGTAAGTTCTGAGATGAACTTGTGCTATATATATTAATTTAAAAATAGAAGATTCCATTTGGTACAAAAAGGGTTAATGCATCTAATTTACTCTACATGGCATGAATTGACAGAGTCTATCCATAAATCTCGTAGCGCAGTGGACAGAGTGCTGGACCAAGAATTAAGAGTTCATTTTTGAACCATAAGGGCGTGAGTTCAAATCACATTGGATGATTTGTTTTTATTGATTTTTTTCTTCTTTTTTTTCCATGAAAATATATTCACTGTTATTATTACTTGCAAGTTTGTAGATTTTTTTTTGTGAAAAACTGAAAAATAAAAAAAATTGTGTTTTAAAATGCAATGGCTAAAAATGATTTTTTTTATTCATTTGTTCTTAGGGGTACTGATTCGCAGTCCATATATTTTTAGGGGCAAAGCAAAAGTGAAATTTTATTGTTTTGAGAAACAAAATGAGATTTCTTGTTTAGTGGTTCTTAGGGACACTTTCTGTTATCTTTAAATTGCTGTAATTTGTTTGGCTCTTTCTAAAAGAAAACAACATTTTGGGTCAAATGGTGTGTTATTAAAATTTCATTTTTGATAACTTGCCCTAATTCAACTTAGGACCCCATAGGCAAGCTATGTTGTCTTCTGACAATGCCTGTTTTGTTTTGTCGAGATTATTTCACTTGTATCTAGCCGATCGTAAATCAGAGCTGGGCGAAAACCGAAGCTGGCATACCCGAAGAAAAACCACCCGACCTCCGGTTGGCATCTCACAAGTGATCCTAGCCAGTTTCGAAACACAGATATGAGAGACCTAATGATTGAGAGTCAGCGCTCTTATCCACTAGGGCAAGGAGGCACCCCCAAGCCAATCATAATCAGATGTGGTTGAATACTAGAGTACACAGAGAAATTCCGAGTTGTGTCTTAGCTCCATATTCAGAGCAAATGACAATCACAATAAATGGCTTAAGTTTCGTACCTGTTTATAAAACTTGTATTATGGTTACTTTCTAAAATTGCCTCGATAAAGCCATTGTAACAAGACATACTTAGGTTTCTAAAGAGATAAAAATAGAAGTAACAGGCTTATAAAAATAAGTTATTGATTAGACCTGATATTATATTTGCTATAGACAAATACATATATACGTGTACAAGTTTATTCTGTTTAATACTATATCATTAATCACTCTTAACCAATTAAACTTCTGCTTTTTTGGTTGATTGTTTTCAATCGACCAAAAATTAAAAAGCACAGTACCGGTAGCTTCTAGTTGCATGACTATCGCTGAATCGTAGAATTAGCCAGGCTTTTTTCTATTGTTGAGGTCAAAGTGTTGCACAGAGGTCTGTCTAATCCGAACTGGAATCAATTGTTGGGTTTAGCAAACAGTGTACAGCCGAACTTCGGGTTTGGGGAGTTTGTATCTTTAAGTTAATCAGCAAAAAACTAAGGAGACATAAAGAAGATAATTTTGGGATGTCTTTTCGGTGTTCTGTAATATGAATTCATGCTGTTTGTACTCATAAGAATCGCCTCATCGAGGTGATTATTATGAGCACACACAGCAAGCATTTACAATAAAAAAGAAAAAAATCTTCCTAAACTATCCCTCTGACACTATTTTGTATCTAGAGAGACTTAAAAGGAAACAGTCATAGTCCTCGTTAAGGACAGTTTTCAGCTGGTTGTAGATGTATGAAGCAGAAGAAGAGCTATTGCAATCGCCCTGGCCATGCAGGTTTGCATTCCTGTCACACTGCTTCCAAATGTACTTGTAAAAAAAGCATTCATATTTTTTAGAACTTGGGGTTCCTTTGTGGGTCTTCCGAGATTGCAGAAAACTAGAAATGCGTCCATAGGACACGGATGCCCCCGCCTGAAAATATGTCTGTTCGTATTCATCAATAGAAAGTTATTGACCGTGTATAAGTTTTGGACCCTATTTTCATGTTTGACCTCTAAGTAAGACCTTCTTGACCTTGTAGGTAAGGACCTTGGTTTTGTGTGAGGCAGATTGTATCATGATGGCCAACATTTCTGCCAAATAATTTCAAAATCCATCCAGAGATAAGAAAGTTATTGACCGACCATTTTTTTACCTTGGACCTCTAAGTATGACCTTGACCTTGCAGGTACGGATCTGGGTTTGCACGTGACACATCGTCTCATGATGGTTAATATTTCTTCAAAGTAATTTTAAAATCCATCCAGAAATAAGTAAGCTATTGACTGCGTTTAAGTTTCAGACCCTTTTTTTGACTTTTCACCTCTAAGTATGACCTTGACCTTGGAGGTACGGATCTGGGTTTGCACTTGACACATCGTCTCATGATGGTCAACACTTCTTCGAAGTAATTTTAAAATCCATCCAGAAATAAGTAAGTTATTGACTGCGTTTAAGTTTCAGACCCTTTTTTTGGCCTTTGACCTCTAAGTATGACCTTGACCTTGGAGATACCAACCTGGATTTTGCACATGACACATCGTCTCATGATGGTTAACATTTCTACAAAGTAATTTCAAAATCCATCCAGAAATAAGAAAGTTATTGACTGCGTTTAAGTTTCGGACCCTTTTTTTTACCTTTGACCTCTAAGTATGACCTTGACCTTGGAGGTACGGACCTGGGTTTTGCACGTGACACGTCGTCTCATGATGGTTAACATTTCTGCCGAGTAATTTTAAAATCCATCAAGAATAAGGAAGTTATTGACTGCGTTTAAGTTTCGGACGCACGGACACACGGACGCACGGACGGACGGACAGGGGCAATGCTATATGCCCTTTCCACCATTCTTCGAATGGCGGGGGCATAAAAACATCCCTAGGTTAATGCCCGGCAGTGAGGCATAGGCTTAAAATCTAGGACATCTAATAATATGCCATAAGCATTTCCTCTATGCATACAGATTGAGTACTATGTGCCATTTGTTCAAGTGTCATTGGTGACCTGCATTTCAAGGTCTAGTGGTTTCATCTTATATCTTAAAAGACATAGTTGTTTGAATTGAGATTTTACGCCACCGTCAACCCTTTATAGGTCATTTTGGAGACTTAGCACGCAGTTTTGTGGGACTTATACCCGACATTTAGATCAAATGACATCTCAAGCCCTATAATCACTAGTGAACATAGATTGTGGGTACTCTTTGAACTTGAAACAAGAACAAAGATCGAAAAGTCTTCATCTGAAAAATGCTTGCTCTGGATATGAATAAACCCTTATGTTCAGCAACGCCTCTGTATAACATGACTACATGTTATACTTTTTCTTGTTATTGATATAGTTGGCCATGTGACGAGTTCAGATGGCGATGAAAACAAACAATGAAAATATCGATTCTGGGACAACTCTGCACATTGCAAACTAGGCACATGACCAACTCGGCCTATACAAACTCAGTACATAATTAGCTGATTGGGCCAATTATCTATTGTTCACTTGGGTATGATAATAACCAAACAAACAATCAAATTAAAGATACCTGTGAAACAGGGACCACCTAAATAAGACTTATATCAATATTTAATGGAGTATATCTACAAAAATATGAAGATTTTTTTTTTCAATTAAAATTTCATCTATTTAAGTTGTTTCCTTTTAGGAAACTCCTTTTAAAAATTTAAACTGACCAGCAAATTAAATCTTCAAAAAAATGTCTAATTAATCTATCAGCATTTTCCCATTACTTTAGAATACGATACTGATGTTTTTTTTCTAGTTTGATGTATTGACCAGAATATGCAAACGTTTTTTTACGGGATGGTCTGTTGTGGTGTGCCTACTGCAGCTTCACATTACGTTGAGACACCTATGCAATAATGTGAGTTCAGCTCAGCTGAGCAATCATGAGTCCCAAACATCATGTTCACAGCTTTCCCGAATTAACTTCCAGTCATCACCTGATTAATCAGATAATTAGTGTAGCAATTAAGTCATATTCAGATCCTTTTGATTAAGATGATTTTTTTAAAAAAAATGCAAAAAATAAACTAGAAACTATTCTATTTAATATGCATTTATATAAATATTATAAAATAACTAGATCTGCAATCGATGGTATACCATCGCAAATACCCGCTTTTTCTATAAATAACACTAATGACTATGTATTAGCTAGCCAAAACTACATGTTAGTTAAAAAAAGTTGCAAAGAACATTCTAACTGATAAGCAAAGTTTCGGAAGTGTAACTCTTATAGTTTAGAAGATATGGCAAAGTCATACTTTTTGACCTTTGACCTTGGGGTTATGTTGAGGTCCACCTAAAGTATCCCAATTTATTCTTTATTCCAACAGCCACCCAATAACCAAGTTTCAGAAGTGTAACTCCAATAGTTAAGAAGATATGGCAAAGTCATACTTTTTGACCTTTGACCTTGGGGTCAAGGTCACACCAAAAGTAGCCCAACATATTCCATATTCCAAGGGCCATCCAATAAGCAAAGTTTCAGAAGTGTAACTCCAATAGTTTAGGAGATATGGCAAATCATAATTGTTGACCTTTGACCTTGGGGTCATGTTGAGGTCAAGGTCACACCAAAAGTATCCAAATTTATTCTATATTCCAAGGGCCATCCAATAACCAAAGTTTCAGAAGTGGAACTCTAATAGTTTAGAGGATATGGCAAAATAATACTTTTTGACCTTTGACCTTGGGGTCAAGGTCACACCAAAAGTAACCTGACATATTCTATATTCCAAGGACCATCCAATAAGCAAAGTTTCAGAAGTGTAACTCCAATAGTTTAGGAGATATGGCAAATCATAATTTTTGACCTTTGACCATGGGGTCATGTTGAGGTCAAGGTCACAAAAAAGTTGCCCACTGCCATCTACATTCCATGTACTATCCACATGAAAAGTTTCAAAAGTGTAACTTCAGTGGTTGCAGAGGAGATCCAATCACAAGAAACGTGACGGACGGACAGACAGACGGACTGACGCCGGAGTGAACTGTGGTACGAAAACAATATACCCGATTTTTCTTCGAAAAAGAAAATGAAATAAAGATAAAGCAGCTTTATTTAATGTCGCATATCTGAAACAAATAACATAAGCTCTGTAGAGCTTTTACTGCGACCAAGTATCCTTTAACAAATACCTGCCTAGAATGTCCTCGGGGGCATATGGCAGTATTTGCCATATTTGCTGGCCTCCAGCTTGCACATTGTCAATATTGGAAAAACAGGTAACAAGACCCCCCCCCCCCGCAACCCCCCCACCTTTAACCTTCAGACTAGCGATGTACCTAAATACAGTAATGATGTGTAATGTGGCGTAATGATGCGTAATGTGGCGTAATGATGCGTAATGTAGCGTAATGATGCCTAAAAAGGCATAATGTTGCGTAATGCAGCCTATTTTATGAATTTATATTTACTCCTGAACAGATAAAGCTTTTTACCCGCATCCTAATACCGACAGTACAGTTTTTAAATTTGTTTGTCGGTAAAATAGCTTTAGAGCTAATGTTTGAATGTTGTATACTTGAAAACCGACGTTAAATAAATATTCTTATGTCTTATGTCAGTGGCCCAACTACTGTTTTCGAGATCCATGGTGGAGATAAACTAACAGAGTGTGGGATGCTTACATTGCGTTAAGAGCCAATTTATTATGAAAATTTATTTTCTATCCTCAAATACAGAGCCGGTCATCTTGAGTTGCTTTTGGTAAAAATGGTCATAGTTGCATGTCATATGGATTTTCAATATTTTTTCTTATTTCCATTAATATATTAGTTATCAAGTGTAAGGGAAAGAACACAAACATATTGTTCGAAGAATACACAATCACAATTTATGGCATATTCAATCCAAAATGAGATAAGTCCACTATTTCTTTCAATTCATTTTTTTCTTTCTTTCTCTATTAAATGATTTTCTCACCTTCTTTAATTGTGCGCGATAAGTTTTCGAGTTGATTTATATTAAATGAAGATTTTCACACCTGAAGTGAGATGGGCGGGTATCCATTGTTTAACAAAATGTCATTATGGATTAACACCATATCAATTAAAGCCGACAAGACATCATAAAGACACATGCCGAAGTGTAAAGTCATTAAAATTCACACGTTGAAGTCCGTTCATTTGTATTTATTTGGTTTGATTAAATTAAGAAGATCAGACATCAAAGAACATTTATGTCAAAGACTCCTGCCATATTCTATTATCCTCAAAAGAAACTTAAAATTTGGTCCTTATAACCCCCAAGTTATAGACATACTTTACATTTGTTCAATTTTCACAATGGCGAAATGTGTGTTCTGGGAAATGTAAAACGGACTGCATATATATACTGCGAGGTAATCTTATTATTTCTCCCTTCTAGGTGATCTTTTCTAGTTTCCGCGCTACCGAGTGTTTTCCACCGCTCTCTCTCTCTCTCTCTCTCTCTCTCTCTCTCTCTCTCTCTCTCTTTGAGGATATTACGTTTTTGAAAGCACATGCATCAGCAATTTTATGTCTTGCATAAAGATGCAAAGTTTTGCTTATAACATACCCGTGCGATATATAAATATTTTTCACATCTCCAAACTGGCTACTTTTCTGTTCAAGAACTGTGATCGCTTTCTTTTTCGTACTTCAAACATAGGTTGGTAGCGCACAACCTATGTCTTGGAGCAGAACGAAGAAAAATAATGCATACCCCCTTGCCTACCCCCACCCCCCCCCCCCCCCCCCCCCCAATAAACCCCAGTTGTCTCTCTGATGAAAATCCGTGATAGTTTTCTTAATCATACTGCAAATAAATCAATCGTGGGCGCTTGTTAGAACGGCGTCGTTGAGGATGGGGTTTAAAGGGGTGAAAACTGGCTACTCATTATGAAAACTCGCCTATGCAAATGCATTGTAAACTTTACCACTGAAAAACGAAAATTTAAGATGAAAAATGGTGATATTTTTCATACTTCTGCTGAAAATATAGATTGTGGATACTCGTTAGAACCGCCTCAGCGAGGCGGTTCTAACAAGTACCTACACTCTATATTTTAGAACAGAAATAAGATAAATAAGGTTTACCCCTGTAAACCCCAGTTTTACTATGCAAAAGCGGGGTTCAAGGGGGTCAAAATTATATAGGTGGGTTTTCGTGATGTTTTCCGATGAAGAGCTTCAAGCGCACAACCTATGTCTTGGAGCGGAACGAAGAAAAATAATGTATACCCCATAAACCCCAGCTTTCTGTCTGATGAAAATCCGTGATAGTTCTAATTAATACCCACAACCTATGTCTTAGAATGGGGTTTAAAGGGAGGAGTGCCTGGAGAAAAAACACATGTCCTTCCATTGCAGCGCTTGGCCTCTGACATATGACCCAAGCCAGGCTCGAACCACAGCGGTGAGAGACCTAATTATTAAGTCTTGTTTTTTAATTATTTCTGCTCCAAACACTGACCCATATTTCACATTTGGCAAAATTATTTATGAACAAGAGCATTCACAATGCTGTAAAAGATGGAAATAGTGTGTGTTTTATACAAATATCCTAAAATAAAGCAGAAACCGGGAGGAAATTGGTCCGTTCCGGTAAATTTACGCACCCATATTACTTAATAATTATAGGTCCTTTTAGACATTTTGGAGTAAAAAGTTGGTAACAAAGATAGATGGTCATTTTCAGTCATAAATTTTTCATCTTTACGTTACATTACGCATCATTACGCTACATTACGCATCATTACTGTTTTAAGGCAGACCCTCAGACTAGGAACCAGCAGATAATGCAAATAAAGTGAATATGAAGATAGAAATACCTTCATAATCTTCCTAGGACTACCCCTGATAATGCAAGCGGACGCTCTGCCACTGAGCTATCAGGGGGCTGGTTAACATAAATTAAGTATCAATGGCGGTATTCGACTGGAGACATTTCGTGGAGCACGACTGAGCTCCGCCCATGATGCGCAGTGGAAAATCGTGCTCCACGTTTTTGTACCAGTCAAATGTGATCCGTGCTTCCAGCTTGATGCCTAAAGCAAGAAAATGAAAAACTAATGTGACTGATTTATATTTTAGCATTCTTGTACGTCCCTCGGTTGTACAGAAAGCAATGAACCTATACAGTGTTGACGGGGACGTTAAACCTCGAATCAAACAAACAAACAAACAGAAAACAAATTATCAAATATATTCGTATATATGCTCTATATTGCTTGAATTCAATGACGCATATCGACGAATTTCGTGGCGCAGTGGATAAACTACAGGACTATGTTCAAAAAGTTCAATTTTGCACCGCAAGGGGGTCGTGAGTTCAAGTCACAGTGGATGTTTATTTCTTTCTTTCTTTTCTTTTATTTAAGCATATTTACTGCTATTATCACTTGCACGTTTGTAGATTTTTGTCAAAAACTGAAAAAAAAATAAAAATGTGTTTTAAAATGATATTTAATTCATTCTGATTAGTTCGCCGTCTTTTTAGCTCTTTTTTAGGGGCAACAACAGCAAACTGAAATTTTATTGTTTTGCGAAACAGAAGCACTAAAATGAGATTTCTTGTTTAGTGATTCATAGGGACACTTTCTGGTTGTCTTTTAATTGTTGTAATCTGTTGGGCTCTTTTGAAGAGAAATCGACATTTTGGGTCAAATAGTGTGTTATTAAAATTTCACTTGCCTTCATTCAACTTAGGACACCATAGGCGAGGTACGTTGTCTTCTGACAACCCTATTTTATCCCCTCGCAACAACGTTGTGACGGGGATATAGCATCGGTACCTTGCGTCCATGTGTATGTTTGTGTGTGTGTGTTAGTGTGTGTGTCCGTCCGGAACCTTGTGAACACGATAGCAGACACAGTTTTCATCGTAGAAGCTTCCAGCCTTCCACAAATGTTTCCTATGGAAAGACGACGACCCCTATAGGAGTTTTTTTCGTGACGCACTTCCGCTTCTAAAAATAGAACGGGAAAAGCCCTGGCCGTCAACGTCGTATATGCTTCAAGGCAGTGGGACAGATAAAGTGTAAATTACAGCGTAAATTTAACTTTTGACGAATTCTAATGTAAGATAATGGGACAAACACCGATATGCTACCAGGTGCGAAATTTCGCATTACGAAAAATGCCTATACAAATATATTATCAATTTTTCGGGGGAAAAAAATGGAAATTTTAAGATGAAAAATTGTGATAATTTTTTTTATTTCTGCTCGAAACACAGATTGCGGGGACTCGATAGAACCGACCCTACGCGATAAAGATTTTTTTTTATTTGTCCGTTTTTGTTTTTTTAACATTTAATCATTTTTTGCATTAAGTACAGGCGGTTCTATCGAGTACCAACAATCTATGTTTTGAGGCGGTTCTATCGAGTACCCACAAACAGGAATAAGAAAAATAATGTTTACCCCTGTAAACCCCAGTTTTGCTATATAAAAGTGGGGTTTGAGGGGGTCAAAATCGTATAGGCGTGTTTTTCATGATGGCAAATCCCAAGTCTTATGTTTCAATTAACTGCTCTTCAAGATATATTGTACAAACGATCCAACAGGGTCCTCTCTCTCTCTCTCTCTCTCTCTCTCTCTCTCTCTCTGTAAATGTAAATTACAGTTCCACGTCAACCGACATGTAACGTGTAAACAACGTCGAGTCTACATCAAACAAACATCAAAGCGATGCACTGAATTTGACTTTGCAACGTCGATGAAACGTCAGAACGTTGCGTTGGCGATAATACGGCGTTGCTTAATAAGATGTCATTTGCCTAGAGCTCGGACCCATCAATACTCAGTGGGATTTGAACATTAAATTCAAAACAAACATAGAACACCCTTTCAGTGCATGAGAATGAAACACTCCTTCGCAAGTGCAAGATTTTACAGTAAAAATCAGGTAGATCAACCTGCCCAGCCCTTACATTACCTGGAACCCCAAAACGGGTATCATGGCAAACAGTGCAGGCCCAGATCAGACGCCGCAGAACGCGGCGTCTGATCAGGGCCTACACTATTTGCAAAAGTCAAGCCAATTTCCAAACAAATTTTGAAGAAAACACAACCTGACACGCCTAAATTTTGAAATGGACTCCTGCTATATATAAGGAGGAAGATTCCATTATTTGGTAAAAAAAGGGTTAATGGCTTATTAGCTAAGCTCCACAATATCTTCTTGGATACACGGATCAGTCAAACCTCTCTCATCTCAACGGTCACGTGACATTGACGTGAGTTGGAGTGGGTGTCGACGGCATGACGTCGAGTCAACGTTGACTCGACGACCGTCTTTCAGTCCACTCATTAGCTTTTTTTTTTCGACTGTCAGTATGTTTATTTTTCTGTCTGTTCGTCCGTACGTCTGTTAGTCATTCTTTCATTCAGTCGGTCGGTCTGTCGTCTGTCAGTTTGTCAGTCAAACCTCTCTCTCTCTCTCAACGGCCATGTGACGTTGAAGTGAGTTGAAGTTGGTGTCGACGGCATGACGTCGAACCAACGTTGACTCAACGCCCGTCTGTCAGTCCACTCGTTAGTTGTTTTCTACTATCAGTATCAGTTTATTTTTCTGTCTAACTGTCCGTGCGTTCATCTGTTAGTCAGTCATTCGGTCAGTCGGTCTGTATGTCGTCTGTCTGTCTACTGTCAGTTTCTCAGTCAAACCTCTCTCTCTCTCTCTCTCTCTCTCTCTCTCTCTCTCTCTGTACATGATGTTTGCTATAAATAAAATATTGTTTAAAAAAAAAAAAACGTTATCTGTCCACAAGTATCTTCAATTTATTAAAACTGCACTTCTAGACGGATCGTTGGACATTTTTATAATTGCACATGTAGACAGATCGTTGGACAGTTTTCTCAATAGATAGATATATAGTTAGATAGATAGATAAGATAGATAGATAGATAGATAGATAGATGATAGATAGATAGATAGATAGATAGATAGATAGATAGATAGATAGATAGATAGATAGATAGATAGATAGATAGATAGATAGATAGAAGTTCTGTCCGTATGTGATAGCTATACTTGGATAGCGAATAACGAAAAGTTACGTAAAACCCTATTTTGTAAGTAAGCTTTCGTAAGCCATTGACATGGGTCATTCACGAAGAGATTTTCGTCAATAATAAACGGATCCAGGATAAATGAATTTCAGTAATAAAAGCAAAATATCATTCTTTTCTTCTCGAGGCAATATTTAAATGTAAACGGGTACATTTTCTCTCAAAATGTCTGAATAGTGTTGGCATTTTAAGTTCCGCCAAATGGCCGTTTCAATTGACGGTCAGTGCTTTGCGCATGCGCAAGAATGACGTCATAAACGGAATCTCTAAAACCTCCTATTGATTTTCAAGGTCAAGGGTAAAAGGTAAAGGCTACAATGGCCTTGACATTAAAAACCTTGTGAACAGAATAGAAGACAAATAGATCATCCTAGAATCTTCAAACCTTCCACAAATGTTCCCCATTGAAAGACAATGAACCCTATTTCTTTTCAAGGTCAAAGGTCAAGGTCACAATGAACTTGACCTTAAAAACCTTGTGAACACGATTAAAGACACATTTATCATCATAGAAGCCTCAAACCTTCCATAAATATTCCCCATGGAAAGACGATGAACGCTATATATATTGATCTTCAAGGTCAAGGTTCAAAGGTCAAGGTCACTATGAACTTGACCTTAAAAACCTTATTAACAGGATAGAAGACACAGTTATCAGCGTAGAAGCTTCAAATCTTCCACAAATTTTCCCCATGGAAAGACGATGAACCTGATTGATTTTCAAGGTCAAGGGGCGGAGATCAAGGTCAGAATGGACTCGACCTTAAAACCTTATGCACAGGATAGAATGCACAGTTATCATCGTAGAAGCTTCAAACCTTCTACAAATGTTCCCCATGAAGAGACGATGAACCGTATTGACTTTCAAGGTCAGTGGTCAGAGGTCAAGGTCACAATGGACTTGACCTTAAAAATCTTATGAACAGGACAGAATATACAGCTATCATCGTAGAAGCTTCAAACCTTCATGTCGATGAATGGTATGCTGTTGCGAGGGGATGCTACGCTTGCGTTGCCTTGTTCAAGTTGTTCTGTCGAGATTATTTCACTTGTATCTAACCGATCGTTAATCACAGGTTGGCGAAAATCGAAGCCGGCTTCCCCGGAGAAAAACCACCCGACCTCCGGTTGGCGTCTCACATGTGACCCTAGCCAGTTTCGAAACACAGCCGTGAGAGAGCTATGATTAACAGTCAAAAGGCAAAGAGGCACCTCCAAGCCAATCATTTATAATCAGATAGATCCGAGCTGTGTCTTAGCTCCATATTAACTGCAAATGACAAGCACAATAAATAGCTTAAGTTTATAAAACTTGTATTATGGTTACTTTCTAAAATTGCCTCGCGGCCTCGGCCAATGCAGCAGACCTCGGACCTGTACCTGGGTCAATGCGAAATTACTTGATCAATGACATTATAAGCCAGTTACTTATATTTTTATCTCTTTCCAAACCAAAGTATGTCTTGTTGCAATGACCTCCAATGTTTATTATAGATACATATAATTTGATTTATAGATATCTATTATAAAATTATAGATATCTCGTAAAATTATAGATATCTCGAAATTGTATTACATAGTAAAACGGCACGCCATATACTTTTCTATGTTCAGCCATATTAATTCAGTCACGTGACTGATTTCACGCTCTTTTTGAAACGTGGTCGTTGTGCTCCACGAAATTGTTCGAAATTTCACGAATCTCCCAGTCGAACAAAAAACGTGCTCCACGCTTCAGTTCGTGGACCACGAAATCACCAGTCGAATACCGCCAATGTACAGCTTAGTAAGCTTTATAACTATTGTGGGAGCGGAGTTTGTATGGGCCGAGTTTGTTATATGTCGAGTTGGCAATGTGCCGAGTTGTCAGCTTTTTTTAAACGTGAAACTAAACGTCAAACTACCCGAACTCTCATATATGTGAGTAGGTTCAAATATGACTGAATATATCAAAAATCATGAATGAATGGCAATCGTCTACTCATACAGCGATTTCTTGTTGTAAGTCCAATCGTCCCCGCATCGTCTAGTTTTACGACCATCGTGTCAAGGTTCACCTTAATAGCGAAAAAGTCTACCCTAAAGGGACTGCCAGACAAAACCCCAAAGGGTATTACCCTGGCATTGTTGGGTGTTTTGCCAGTTGAAACTATCATACACAAGAATGCCCTGAACCTTTTAATGAGTACTTCTCGCAATAAACATTTTCTGGAATATGAAATTGCTGAAAGGCAACTGGTTATGAAAGACTCTGAAGATAAGAGTTGGTTTATCATGATAAAGGAAATCCTCGGAATTTATAGCCTGCCTTCAATATTTTATTTGTTTGACAAGCAATTTTCCAAAGAAGAGTGGAAAACCTTGGCCGCCCCTTCTATAAATTCCAAAATTGAGGCCATGTGGCGGGCCGAAATACACGAAAAGTCCTCCTTAAAATACATCAACCCTGACACATTAAGAGTTGGTAGTGTGCACCCAGTCTGGGCTCCCGTCAGAAATAGTATAACAGATAATAGACGTGCACAACTTAAGTGTAAGCTCTTGACTGGAAATTATACCTTGCAGGGCAATAGGGCTGCATTTAATCAATACACAGTTGATCCTATATGTAAACTGTGCTTGGCTGCTCCAGAAACTCGGCAGCATCTTATCGCCGAGTGTTCAGTATACTCGTACCTGGCAGAAAGAGAAAGGTATACTGAAAACCTGTTGAATAACCCAGTTCTCTCAGAGGAAGTGAAACATAATATTCGAAGCCCAGAACTGTTTACCCAGTTCACCTTGGATGCTTCGTTTTACGTGTCACAGAGAGAAGTGCTAGAGATTGTTGAGTTGCACTCGAGAGAGTATATAAAACAGATTCACAGGAAAAGGATTGAAAAGCCCAATCAGATTTCTCAGTATTAAAGTCTTCACCTGTAAAAAAAGACCTGTATAAAAGTTATAGCACCAACCTGTAAATAACATTCACCAGCCTATAAATATTATAAGCAATAATAAACATTAAGAGCCCATTGGAAAATACCCTCACACCATCTGATGGTGTCCTGAAAAGATAACGGGGGAATTTAAGAAGTAAACCAAACAGAATAGCGAAAAAAGTTCGTCTTACTTATGAATGTTTTCATTGCTCTTAAAGGAACTCATTTTTGATTTTTATTAGGATCAATATTAATAATACAGGCATGGACAAAGTTGCCGCGCGTGAAAATCACCATTTAGCCCAGCCCATGTCTCTCAGCTGATCCGTGCCAAAGTTACGAGATTTCGCGAATTGAAAACTGGCGAGAAACAGTCAAATTCTTGTTTGGATTTTTTCTCTTTTCGTAAATATTACGATAGCTCAGTGGTTAGTACACTTGCCTCTGATGCTAGAGGTCCCGGGTTCGACCCCCGGCAACGGCGATAAAATTTCGGTGTCCGAACACGCTCCATTGGCATCATTTGCAGGGATGAATGTCATAAAGTGCACCGTCCTTCGGATCGGGACGTTAACTGGAGCCCCCCCCCCCCACATCCCCTGTGCAGGTTAAAGATCCCTACCGTAATTATATGATTACTGTGCAGGCTTTCATCCTGCAAAAACCTGGAGTGTATGTAATGTACACCTGCGGTAATGGTCAAATGTGACCGACGCAGTATCAGTAGATAAATAAATTTAAAGATCTATGGTTGCATATAACTGCCATCAAAATATTGAGATACTAAGTCGACTTACGATGCTTCTATGGTGACTTATGAAATTTGCTTAGATACTAGCTCAGTTTTTGCTTTTAACAGTAAACTTGCCTGATTGTTGTAATACTATGGTGGCATGTAGCTGCCATCGAGATGCGAGATCCTACTTACTAAGTCGATGTATTTTATGTTGACATACTAGTGTAAAGCGACATATTTGGTTTGTTTATCGTTATGATAAAAAATATCTCGATTTTCATTAACAAGCCCAGAAACTGCTTTACAATGACACCCAGTTCATTGATATTTTTACAACGAAGTGTTACTGACTATGTTGACATAAACTCGTAATTTTTGTGATTATTGCTTTGTAATGACATCATGATAAGGTAAGTCGACTTAGGTTTTTTATGTTTACTTATTTTCACAGGACAAAGAGAGGGCTTCTGCTATGCGCTGACACCTACACATCCCACTAAAATAATAAATTGAGTCGGAAAATACTTTTTTGTCTGCTGCACATCGTCTTCTCAGAAAAACGAACTCTATAAAATTAATGGCTACTAAACCCCGGGTTTAGCAAAGTTACCACGTCGTAAATCCCGAATATCTATGACCGCTACACGTCTAGTTTTCTTACGGAAAACGAGCGTGTTTTAATATGCCAGATACAAACCCCGAGTTGAAGCCTCGTGTGGGGGTGGGGGAACTAAGGGCCATTTGGTATGGGTGAGCGGACAGGATTTTGAAAACATACCCCATTCATATACTTGTACCCTGATAAAGGGACCCATTCATATACTTAACTTTCGAAAAGGTCACACCCATAATATGAACTTGTATTACATACAATAAAAACTTTTAGAAAAACCGTGCTGTCTGTCGGTCAGTCGTAAGGGCATAGATCGCTCGCGTGCGTCGTGTTCTTGTCACTTTTACGAGTACGCTAAAGACGTGAAAGTGGAGCTATGGCTTAAGAGTCTTTATACTTTCGTTGGGTGCAATGAGGATAATACACTAATAAGGTCTCCATTTCTGAACGTATTCTGTTATTCTGAAGATTTGCCTATAACCCATACTTTGGGTATATATAATCTATTCTATTCAGTTACATTCTCTAATTAAACGGCGACCTAATACCGGTTTTTATACTCCTTAAATGCTACATGGTTTATTGTCATGTCAGTTTAAAGCAATGAGACGCTTTTTTTCTTGTCCTTTGGGATCATTGATTCTATTGTGGAATTTTGAAAATATCTGGGGGTCACGGATGAGGCCTAATTGCCCGAAACTAGCTAGTCTGGCCCAGAAAATATATACACTCCATATTTTTAGTTCTGTAGTGTATTCCTTGCTTCCAAAGGTTTTTTGGTTTGGGTTTTACAGCCCTTTCAAGATTATTTCACTCATATCGAGCCGATCGTTAATCAGAGGTGGGCGAAAACCGGAGTACCCGGAGAAAAACCACCTGACCTTCCGTTGCAGAACATGGCGTCTCACACGTGGCCCGAGCGAGGCTTGCTTCCAAAGGATAACCCTTTTATAGAACATATTTGTAGTGAACTAAAAAGATATATAAATATATAAATAAGTGTCGTTTTTTAAATAAGTCGACTTGCCTGTTCCGCAAGGCGCCTTATAAGCTATTTTTTCAAGTTTGTGTATGTCATATTAAAGCACTATCTCGCTAATTTTTAGCAAAAATTTAGATAAAAAATGACAGAAATATAAGACGACATATTTTATGTCGACTAATTATAAGAGAACATATTTCATGTAGACTTAAAATATCTCAATGAACAAGAAAATTATGTAGACTTAATGATACTTTTGTTGTTTTATCTGTTTAATAAGTATACTTAATATCTCGCATCTCGATGGCAGCTACATGCCACCATATAAAGCACTGAGACGACTTTGTAGTGAACTAAAAAGATATATAAATAAAGTGTCGTTTTTAAAATAAGTCGACTAGCCTGTTCGCAAGGCGCCTTATAAGCTATTTTTTCAAGTTTGTGTATGTCATATTAAAGCACTATTTCGCTCATTTTTAGCATAAATTTAGATAAAAATGACAGAAATTTAAGACGACATATTTTATGTCGACTAAATATAAGAGAACACATTTCATGTAGACTTAAAATATCTCAATGAACAAGAAAATTATGTACAGTTAATGGTACTTTTGTTGTTTTATCTGTATAATAAGTATACTTAATATCTCGCATCTCGATGGCAGCTACATGCCACCATAGTATGGTGGCATGTAGCTGCCATCGAGATGCGAGATCCTACTTACTAAGTCGATGTATTTTATGTTGACATACTAGTGTAAGGCGACATATTTGCATTGTTTATCGTTAAGATAAAAAATATCTCGATTTTCATTAACTTGCTCAGAAACTGCTTTACAATGACACCCAGTTCATTGATATTTTTACAACGAAGTGTTACTTACTATGTTGACATAAACTCGTTGTAATTTTTGTGATTGTTGCTTTGTAATGACATCATGATAGGGTAATTCGACTTAGGTTTTTTATGTTTACTTATTTTCACAGGACCAAAAGAGGGCTTCTGCTATGCGCAGACACCTACACATCCCACTAAAATAATAAATTGAGTCGGAAAATACTTTTTTGGCTGCTGCACATCGTCTTCTCAGAAAAACGAACTCTATAAAATTACTGGATACCGAGCCCCGGGTTTAGCAAAGTTACCACGTCGTAAATCCCGAATATCTATGACCGCTACACGTCTAGTTTTCTTATGGAAAAAGAGCGTGTTTTAATATGCCAGATACAAACCCTGCGTTGAAGCCTCGTGTGGGGGTGGGGGAACTAAGGGCCATTTGGTATGGGTGAGCGGATATGATTTTGAAAACATACCCCATTCATATACTTGTACTCTGAAAAAGGGACCCATTCATATACTTAACTTTCGAAAATGTCACACCCATAATATGAACTTGTATTACATACAATAAAAACTTTTAGAAAAACCGTGTTGTCTGTCGGTCAGTCGTAAGTGCATAGATCGCTGGCGTGCGTCGTGTTCTTTTCACTTTTACGAATGACTTCCTGCCAGTGATATATTAAGCAACTAGTCACTACCAGCACGAATCTATTACCTAAATAAAAGCTACCGCTCTAGACCTGAAAGTGGAGCTGTGGCTTAAGAGTCTTTATACTTTCGTTGGGTGCAACGAGGACGTAGTATAATAAACTCATAAGGTCTCCATTTCTGAACGTATTCTGTTACTCTGAAGATTTGCCTATAACCCATACTTTGGGTATATATAATCTATTCTATTCTGTTACATTCACTAATTTAACGGCGACCTAATACCGGCTTTTATACTCCTTAAATGCTACATGGTTTATTGTCATGTCAGTTTAAAGCACTGAGACGACTTTGTAGTGAACTAAAAAGATATATAAATAAAGTGTCGTTTTTAAAATAAGTCGACTTGCCTGTTCCGCAAGGCGCATTATTAGCTATTTTTTCCAAGTTTGTGTATGTCATATTTAAGCACTATCTCGCTCATTTTTAGCAAACATTTAGATAAAAATGACAGAAATATAAGACGACATATTTTATGTTGACTAAATATAAGAGAACATATTTCATGTAGACTTAAAATATCTCAATGAACAAGAAAATTATGTAGACTTAATGGTACTTTTGTTGTTTTATCTGTATAATTAGTATACTTAATATCTCGCATCTCGATGGCAGCTACATGCCACCATACTCGAGCAAATCCTACTACATAACATAACATGACCGGAAGTCGAGATAAAAATAATTATGTCGCCATATACATGTATATTTGCAAAATATGTTTTGCTGTTGGAGTCTAACTGTTGGTTTTCTTTTGCTCCAGCATTTCAGTGGTTTCTTGCTGTCGAGTCCTCACCGTTGTCTCACCTCTGTGGTTCTTTGATTATTTGTGTTCACGGAGATGTTGCACTGATGAGTTAGGAGGCCTTCATGCGGACTGAACAAATTATTTGTCTAAATCGCGACGGAAGTAAGGGCGAGGATTGTGGCCTCGTAAAATAGATTTAAGCCCCCCCCCCCTCCCCCATCTTTCCACTGACCGTTCCGAGGCGGTTCTTCTGTGGCGGTTCATTTATGTTGTTGTTTGTTACTTACTGTGTGTATCACTTGCGCCAGTGAGTAAAGGAGACAACATAAACGAATGATATCGTATTTATTGGTGAAATTATTATAGTCCCAGAAAATTATCCGCTTGATCAAGATGGAGGCCAAATTATCTATATCAAAAAGGATAACTCTCACGAGACAACATATATCCGCAACTGCAAACCACATGTATGCACACTTGACAATGAACACAATGGCGCGACCTCTCTTTCTTCCTTTTCCTCTCTCTCTCTCTCTCTCTCTTTCTCTTCAGTAAGACAAATAAGAAACAAATAATACAGTTAGTAAATGGAATAACAGATTGACTTCATAAATATAGTCATAGTTAACATAAGTTAATAAACAGAAATCAGACCAATATATATATTTCAAGGCGCTACTATATATACTGACATCTTTCAAAACCACGACTGGAGTTAAGTATTAATTTAGAACATAATCTTCCAAATATTTTGGGGGGCGAGAAATTCTCTTGGGTCTCTGATTAGTGGATTGACTTGGACGAGGTTCATGAGGACGTTCGTTTTCTTGTGATACCTGAGGTTCAGCTGGAAATTGGGTATGTGTTACCTCATTTTCCTCGAAATGGGCGGAATCAGGACGCGAAGGTGTCAAAAGGACTGGGTCTGAAGAATGAGCTTCAGGATAAGAAAGGGTGTCCGGTACTTCTGTCTGAGGGGGTGGGGCAGGACTGGTTGGAATTGTCTCGACCTCATCATCACTGTCATGAGTCTCTAACAAATAGTGTTGATCTGTTAATGCATTATCGACGGGAACACGATAGCATTCAGAAATCTTAACCTTGTATGACGAAGCGCGAAGTGAATTGCCTATGAACTTTTTTTATAAAGCACCATTCGCCTTCGATCGAAACGACTAAGTACCTGTTGCGAGCACATGATTTGTCCCTATCACCATATAGGTAGACAAGATCGCCAACCTTTATGGGCTCAGACTTTACGATATTTTGGCTCTTGTGTTTGGAAGCCTCACTATGAGGATGATTTTGAATTCGGTTCCAGTATTGTTTAATAATTATCTCCCGGTCGGATAGGGGCAGTTAATCGTGAGTGTATTGGTTACGCTGGGTCCATATTTCGCCCGAAGACAAACCCGAAAAACGAATTCGGGAGTTCAGTCTAGCGATGGCAGTTGCAAGTTCTAGTTGGGTAACTGATCCCCCAAGTGGTTGCTGACGCAAAAGTTCATCTCTCAGCTCAGAAATGGCCTTTTCAGCAACGGGATTCTTATTGACGTTCTTAACTCTCCCTATTTCTAATGAGATATGAAACTGTTTTAGAACAGCGTCATTTTTTAGAGCAACAAAACCAGGTGCAGGATCAACTCTAATTACAGCATTTGGGCCGTTTAACGGATGGAGCTCTAGACATAAACGGGCCACAGCATCACGCATGGTGTCATGTTTTTCATTCTCTATAATACAGGCAACAGTATAGGATGATAAGGTTTCTCGAAGTACAAGTATAAGTTGTCGATTCTGCTTCAGAACATCTGCAGCAAATGAAACACCGATTGTGTCAGGGGGGTCATCTGAGGATTGGGTGACGAGTGACTCGGGGAACTTTTGTAAGGAAGAACAAATATGACAAGAATCAGTGACTTGATCAATCGCTGAATTAATATCAAGTGCATAGAAGTGTCGCTTCATGACAAGTTGAAGCTGATGTTTGGACGGATGGTCTAATTTAAGATGAAGTGCAGTAACTAATCCATGTAGGACAGAGCGAGGCACTATGATTAGTTCTTTCGAGGGTAGCAGTGGGTCATTACGTGGAACAACTAAAAGGCCATCTTTTGCAATAGAAGCTACTGCAAGGTAACGTTTCACGTCCTTGACATTAGTTATTTTTTTAGATGGACGGGTGCCCTGTTTCAAATGGGCATGTGTTCGACGAAGATCAGGACAGTCTGATTGAATGTCTAACCACGAGGAACGAGTGGTAAACGGTAACCTTGTCATGTTGTCAACTACGTCTTGTACAGTTACAGGACGAACAACAGAATCCTCAGTTGAAGTGATGAAGTTACAAACTTGGCACCGAGGCTCATTGCATTCAGGTGCGGACCTGCTTGCAAAGTCTGAGGGAAGATTTGCTGAGCCAGAAAGATGCTTGACGTTTACTTGATATCGACTCACCGTGGAAAGAAATGAAGAAACCCGAGGGCTTGCTGAGAATTCTCCGCGAGCCAATTTATCTATGGCCTGTACGCAGGGCCTACTGTCCGTTAACACACACGCTTTGAGCTTAGACTGAATAATATACGGACTGAAGTGTTTGACCGCCGCGGCGATACCGAGTGCTTCGACTTCGCAAGGAAGCCACGTAACTTGGTGTTTCCTTAATTTAGCGCTAAAGAATCCGGCCAACAGTAGTTTATCATTTCGTGAAACGTAAAATGTTGCTCCTATACCACGTTTTGAAACTGATACATCAGTAACAATCCACAACTGATCATCTGGACGAGGCAAAGTTATGGACTTTCTACTTGCCAATGATTTCTGGGCATTGCGGAAAGACATAAGCAGCTCATCGGACCAAACTATGCGTTCTTGGGACTGCCTTCCTGCAACTGCACTGTCTAAATCGGATATAAGTTGGGAGCAATGGGGTACAACCCGACCAAGTACCTTATAAGCCCCAATAAAGGAACGAAGACCGTGAACAGTATCTGGAGGGGAACAGCTAGACAGTGTTGCAATGCGATGGGGGCTAGCGGTTAATGTACCTTGGTTCCATATCCAACCTAAAATTGACGTAGTACGCGGACAGATGACAGTTTTCGAAGGTGATAAACGAAGGTCAGACTTTTTTAAAGCCTGTAGAACTTTTAACCAATTGTTAAGGAGTTCTTCGGGTGTGTTGCCACCGCAATACAAATCATCTGCTAATTTGGCAACAAAGCCCTCTTGAAGGAAGTCACCTAATACACGACACATTAGCTCCTCGAGTGCGGTCTCTGATCCGGGCATGCCCATAGCGCACCGTGTGTATACTCTAACACCACGAAATGGGGTAGCAACCCCACAGTATTTCATAGAGGCCTTAGACAATGGGATCTGGTAAAATGCATTTGTTAAATCAGTTTGAATTACATATCGCCACTGCGCAATGGTGCGAAGCGTAGAATCAACATCCGGCATGAGTGAAGGTCGTGGCTTACTATAACGCCCAACGTCAGTGAATGCCGTCACTAAGCGAAAACCACCAGACGGTTTAGTAACTAAAAAGGATGGGTTAAGGTACTCCGCGGTAATGCCGAGCTCTTCCGGACGCTGGAAAACGCCTTGACTTTGAAGAGCATCAAATCTTTGTTGTAACTCTACTAACTTATCACGAGAGTACTGAGGGACTTTCCCTTTTCGTTGAGGAGGTTGAGTATGACCCATATTTATAGTAGCTTCAAAGGAGCCAAAGGCACCGTTATACTTTGCAATCTGTGGGTTAAACACGTCATCATACTCCTGCAGCATGCACTGAAATCTAGAGCGGATACCAGTACTCAAGATATTATCTGGATCAACTTTTACCAAATCGGAATGAAATGAAGAATTTTGATCATTCGCATTTGGGACAACAGCCACGGGGGAAACCTGGGCCTGTTTTAAATTGGGATCAGTTGTACTGCGCACTTGACAAAAATGTTCGTGTTTTTTTGACTAACTGTCCTTCCTCTTGAGTCATTTATTATGCGAGCCTTGTCATTTACAGCTTCTATTATGTGGGGAGGGGGCCAATTGTGGGTATTTAAAGCACAATCTGGACGGGCCTCTATGGACAGGGTGCAATCAAGACCGAAATCCTCAGGAATGTCAATCTCGAAGAATTCCCCAGGCCAGATAACCGAGGTTGTTGGTGAACGAAGAACAACAGCTTGGGTCCGGCGTACACGATTAAAGGAGGATTCTGGGGATGAAGGGCCATAACAGACTATCTGTGAATCTCCAATGATGATCTGTTGTTTTGATGGTCTTAAAGAAATATCATTGGTGGTCATGAAAGGTATGCCAGCTAAGATGTCAATGTCAAGATCATTAACAACTAATGCTTCAAGCTTAAGTTCAACATTGTTTCTTGACAGCACTATGTGAGTTTCACCAGCAATTGATAGAGGAGTAACCCCATCAGCTTGTAAGGCTTTCTGATTAGTTTTTTGAATAGGTGCACTTATGTAATTAGCAACAGAGGTCTTTATCATAGAAATTTCAGCACCTGAATCCAGAATTAATTGAAGGGGAAAATGTTTGTAGAAAACTTTCATTTGGGGAGACTGCTTAGTGCTTATGCGACGCATTGTGGACACTACACGTAAACTATGTGTTGGAAGTTCTTCTATTGATACACTGTTATGATGTATTACACAGTCATCACTATCGCTGTCATAATCTTGGATATCAGTAATCTCTCTGGTTAAACGTGTTTTGCTGAGATAAGCTTTGTCTGATTCAGGTAAATATTTACACTTGCTTAAAAAATGCTGGTATGGACGACCAGCTTGTTTACACAAAGGACATGATACACGTGTTTTGTTAAATTGTTTGGAATCAGACTTATGAATAATGGCACTAGAACTTTTAAAAGCAGCTCTTAAGACCCTTGATTCACTAGATGCATGTATTTCTTCAAGTAAACTGTCAAGAGCTTGAGATATTTCCGGTTTAATTGAAGAAAGAGTTTGTGATCTAAGCTCTGTCCCGTAACGCTGTTTCACCAATGCAGGTAGATCTGGATGAACAAGTCTTAACCAGGTAAGAACAACAAAGTTTTCAAGAGTAGGGGACATATCCTCATCGTATTCAGGAACATCACCATGATGACGAATTGAACCATTCGATTTAAGCAGATTGTCTTCAACAAAGCTGTTTAATCTTTGATAGAGGTCCTCGGGACGTTCACCTGATTCTAAATGAATGTTATTAAAATCGAGAAAGTGAGAACCACTAGACTGGAATCCAAAATGTAAGCGAATGGCTTGCCAAATTTGATTTACTGATACTGAATTTTTCACTATTGTATTTCTAGAAATAATAGGGCAATAATTGGCTATCTGTCCAAGCATTAACTCTAAATGGGTCGATTTTTGCGCAGCGGTCCGTCTTGAAGCTTCTGGAATAGTGTCACCGTCATCAGCAAATCCACGCAGTGGTGTTGTGGAGCTCTTTTTGCCCATGAGGCGCCCTCCACAAGAAATGGTGCAAAATTTGGGTCTAGAGATAGAGTATATTGTAAATTTTGTCTCCAGGCCTCAAATGAGGTAATTGTCTCATTCTTGGTCAATGCCCACTGTTTTGGAGCACGGATAGCCATTTTCAGGAACACAAAGTAGTAACTGTGTAAACTACAAAGGTATAAATACGACTTTATCAACAGTTCTGCTCTTGAACCGCTTCGTTCAAACCAGGTAAGGTATCAATTGTCTCTGTTAGACTGAATAATCAACAAGAACTGGGTCTCTTGCAAGAAACGTAGGTAAAAACTTCGCTGCCACCACGCCAGTGAGAAAAGGAGACAACATAAACGAATGATATCGTATTTATTGGTGAAATTATTATAGTCCCAGAAAATTATCCGCTTGATCAAGATGGAGGCCAAATTATCTATATCAAAAAGGATAACTCTCACGAGACAACATATATCCGCAACTGCAAACCACATGTATGCACACTTGACAATGAACACAATGGCGTTGTGTCTTTTTATTTTGGATGGCCATATGGCCATTTTGTGGGAAAGTAACTGTCCTTATGGCCTTCCTTTGTTTAGGTTTCCATTATGGTCTGGTCGCTTCATGTTTGTGTTTCTTTCCCTTTGGCGTCTTTGATGGATGGAGTAAGTTAATTGTATCGATTCCTGATCTTTGTTTTACTTCTACTTTTCATGATGATGACAATGTTGATGGCACACCCAGCCAATATTAGGCTATACAGGCGCGATAATCATAATTAGTAGAAGTCGATTTATCATCAGGTCATACATTGTTAGTCGATATAACAGTAGGAAAAGGCGTCGTACTATCTCGTTATTCGGATAGCAGCTATATGCAACAGTAAAGATCTGTTCAAATGGCAAGAACTATAATAAATTTATGATGGCATATAACTGCCATCTGAATAACGAGATAGCAAGTCGATTTTTTTTCTGCTGTTATGTCGACTAACAATGTATGACCTGCTCATTATGATTACCGCGTCTGTATATCCTAATGCCGGCTTAAATCATGTGATGATATATAACTGCTATCAAAATATTCAGATATTAAATAGTGGTGAAGGCAACGATCAGGAATCGATATAATCAACCCATAGCTCCCATCAGAGACACCAAAGGGAAATAACTACAAACATGAAATAACTAGACCCTTAGCGGAAAGCCAAAAGGACAGTCACTTTCCCACAAAATGGCCAATTAGCTATCCAAAACAAAAAACGCAAGCGATACACAAAATCAAAGAAAAAACATAAACACCAAAAAAAAGCGACAGAAGAACCGCCTTGGAACGGTCAGTGAAACGAACTCCACCGGGGTGGGGTTGGGTGGGTGGGGGTGGTTCAATCGATTTTTACAAGGCCAGTGAAACGAACTCCGCCGGGGGAGGGGGGGGGGTCAAATCGATTTTACGAGGCCACAATCCTCGCCCTTACTACCGTCGCGATTTAGACAAATAGTTTGTTCAGTCCCCATTAAGGCCTCCTTACTCATCAGTGCAACATCTCCCAGAACACAAAAAAAAAATCGAACAACCACAGAGATGAAACAACGGTGAGGACTCGACAGCAAGAAACCACTGAAATGCTGGAGCAAAACAAAACCAACAGTTAGACTCCGATTGGCCCGACCAGAGACATACGATCTTTTATGGCGACTTATAAAACTTGCTTTGATGATACCTGATCTTTTGCTTTTAACAGTAAACTTATCTGATTGTTGTGATATCGTTCTATACTGCCGTCAAGTTAACAAAGCCCGTGAACATTGTATGTCGACTTATTTTCTATTATCACGACCTCCGGTTATTTTACATGTCATGATTTGCCAGTTGCGATCGAGATACGAATGTGTAGTCCCAAAAGTTATTTAGTATCTTCACAACAGATCACACTTCATAACAAGATCGGAAGTCGACATATAGTTGCAAAACATGTTTCATGATGCTGGCAATGTTGTGGCATATCTAGCCAATATTTAGATATACAGACGCGATAATCATAATGAACGTATATCATCAGCGCATGCATTGTTAGTCGACATAACAGCAAAAAGGCGACTAACTATCTCGTTATTCGGATGGCAGTTATATGCCACCATACCTTAGCTCTCGCCAAAGAAACAGATACTTTATCCTTTGCACCGTCAGCGATCTGGGAGGGGTAGGCATAAAATACGCAACCAGCTCGCGAAATCAGCCCGATTTAGCGAAAGCAACTTATGAAAATACATACTTTCAAAAACAGGCAAACATTTGTTCTTGCATATAATCTAGAAAGTTGGTATACAGTTATGAGCCAAGTTTCAAGAGAAAATATTAATATTTAGTATGCTTTTGAGAGGAAAATCTATTCTGCCACTCAATTTCGCTGAAAAACACATATGCAAATCAACTCATTTTAGCGAAGTCAATGTATAGACATACTTCTGGTAATGACAGATGTCTGGGTATAGTGACTGTAGTCCCAAGGCTATAATTAGAACAGTTTTGGTAGCGGTCCACTAGATGAAGCTTCATACCAAATATCAAAGACCCAGGCCTTCTGGTTTCAGACAAGAAGATTTTCGGGGTTTTCCCTACATAAGTCTATATAAAAAGTGGGCCCCGTGGCGGGGTCATTTCTGACCCAAAGGCTATAATTTGAACAATCTTGCTAGACGTCCACTAGGTGAAGCTTCATACCAAATATCAAAGACCTGGGCCTTCTGGTTTCAGACGAATATATTTTTAAAGGCTTAACCTATATAAAAATAGAAGTGAAGGCAATGATCAGGAATCGATACAATTAACCAACAGCTCCCATCAGAGACACCAAAGGGAAAGAAGTACAAACATGAAACAACTAAACCCTAATGGAAACATCAATGGCGGGAAGCCAAAGGGACAGTTACTTTCCCACAAAATGGCCAATTTGCTACCCAAAACAAAATAATATAAGTGATTCACACACTCAAAGACAAACCATAACAAAAATAAACAGCGACAGAAGAACCGCCTTGGAACGGTCAGTGAATGGGTCCTGGGGCCGGGCCATTTTTTGCCCAAATTATATAATTAGAACAATGTTGACAGAGGTCCACTCGATCAAGCTTCATACCAAATGTCAAAGACCTGGACAATTTGGTTTTCAGACAAGAAGATTTTTACAGGTTTTCCCATATAACTCTATGTAAAATATATTGGCCCCGGGGCGGGGCCATTTTCGGCCTAAATGCTATAATTTGAACAATGTTGGTAGAGATCCATTAGATGAAGCTTCATTCCAAATGTCAAAGACCCTGGCCTTTTCGTTTCAGATAAGAAGATTTTACAGATTTTCCCATCTAACGCTATGTAAAATATGTTGGCCCCGGGGCGGGGCCATTTTGGACCGAAGGCTATTATTTGAACAGTCTTAGTAGAGGTCCACTAGATGAAGCCAAATATCAAAGACCTGGGCCTTGTGGTTTCAGAGAGAAGAAGATTTTTTTTTAAGTTTTCAGTTTAAAAATCTATTTTTGGCTCCTGTGACCTAGATATGGACCGGAACCATTTGGATAACTTTGAAAGGGGACCAACTAAGCATCAGTCGTGTGAAGTGTGATCAAAACCAGTGCTTCAGCTGAAGTGCACGACCCGCCGGGTGCTTTTACCTTTATGAGTGTTACCATATATGGGTATGGCGGCATTTTGGTTATGTGACCTGGACCTATAATGATTCCCCCAATAAATGCGCCTTATCGTAAGGAGCAAAAATATATCTTATACTTAAGTACTGTATTCTGAATCGTTTGCAGGATAAAATGCATTCTCACTTCTCCAATACAAAAGCATATGTGTCAAAGTTTGACCTAGGCACAAGGAAGGTCAAGGTCAACCCAGGGTCACCATTTTAGCAATTTATGATGGGCCTACGTCCCAGATGCTATTTATCAAGTTTCGTGGAAATCTGCCCAGTGGTTCTGGAGAAGACTATTTTTGAAGGGTGTTTTTACCATATATGGCTTGGCGGCCATTTTGGTCATGTGACCTGGACCCAATGAGCAAATTTTGGTTTCCCCCATCTCATAGAGGCTCCATATGAAATTTGACTTCAATCGGCCCAACAGTTTCCGAGGAGAAGCAGTTCGAAAATTTTCACATTTTTCGCCTCGGCGAGGCTATACTAAATGGAATGTAATATTTCGCAAGTTCATTGGTTAGATCTCATTGATATCTTTCAGTATGCCAAAAATTGTTTAAATATTCCAACAAAAGCATATGTGTCAAAGTTTGACCTTGGCACAAAGAAGGTCAAGGTCAACCCAGGGTCACCATTTTAGCAATTTATGATGGGCCTACGTCCCAGATGCTATTTGTCAAGTTTCGTGGAAATCTGCCCAGTGGTTCTGGAGAAGACTATTTTTGAAGGGTTTTTACCATATATGGCTTGGCGGCCATTTTGGTCATGTGACCTGGACCTCATGAGCAAATTTTAGTTTCCCCCATCCCATAGAGGCTCCATATGAAATTTGACTTCAATCGGCCCAACGGTTTCCGAGGAGAAGCAGTTCAAAAATTTTCACATTTTTCGCCTCGGCGAGGCTATACTAAATGGAATGTAATATTTTGCAAGTTCATTGGTTAGATATCATTGATATCTATCAGTATGCCAAAATTTGTTGAAATATTCCAAGCGGTTAAGTCACTATCACCAATTTTCACAAACGGGTTACGGACGGACGGACAGACAGACTGACAGACTGACAGAATGACAGACTGACAGAATGACAGAATGACATGGTGATTTTAGGGCACTCTTAGAAATCAACCGACTTCAGTCGGTCGCTTTTTCTGCGGGTCGTGCAATTCAATCAGTGGGGTAGGAGGAACTGTCGTTTGAAGAAACACAACGCATAGACGGGCGCATGGCTGACAAAGTGATCACAAAAGCTTGCCTTGTCACTACGTTACACGTGGGCTAAAATCCTTGGGATAGCGGAAATACATGTTTTTAGTCCTCACGCAGGCAATAAGACTGATCAGATTGTACAGAAGAGAAAACTAAGTACTATCTAACATTTTGTGGGATACATATATGTCCTAGCTCCTGAGGCTGCTTAGTTGAGTACCCACATCCTTTTTGAGCAAAAGTACACCATTGTAGCCCCATTTTCAATAAATAAATAAATAAATAAATACATAGAAAATAAATAAATAAATGTGAGTCTGAGAGACAGAGATTTCAGAAAATATGCTAGTCATAGAAACAGAGTGATTGCAAACCTGTTTTTGTTTGTTTGTTTGATTTTATGTTTAACGTCCCCGTCAACACAGAGGTCTCCTACAACGCCTTATAAGCTCCGCTTGTATAACTGATCAGTTGATTGATTGATTTGAGGTTTTATGTCCCCGTCAACACTGTATAGGTCATTTTGGAGACGTTGCTTCCAATTTTGTGGGACTTTTACCCGACATTGAGATGAAATGACATCTCAAGCCCTGTCACCCAATGAAACCAATAGGGTTTATAAGCACAGACTGTCCTACTCGCGCAGGCTGGTTTACCAGTGTGCGGTCGGATTCAACTTTGCGTGGAAGCATCATGCAGCCCATTTATTTCTCCAAGCCCCAATGGGCGGGGGCCGGATTGCAAACCTGTACCACAATAAATGTGTGTTTGTGACAGAGAAAGGAATTTAAAGTTGTTTTGTATATGTATCAAGACATGTCTAGCGAGCAGCCGTCTTGTTGTTTTAATTCTACAGGTAACTAATTGGGTTATTGATGAAGTGTGATGATGAACATGTTAAACCATTTAAGTTTGATTACAACACTCATAATGATCGAATTTATTAAAGACCAATAGACGTGTCACGAAAAAACCTGGCAGTGTACCGAGACACATAGAGCTTTGCAATTTTAGATAAACAAGAATTATCATATGACGTCGCGTCTGAGAGTCCAATAACGCCATGTATTATTTTCGATAATCCACTTGTGGATTAAATATGCAAATTAGCTAGATACGTCCCGTAACGTTACATGTACGGCATCCTTAACGACGTCGCGTTTACTAATGGCTGAATATTGACATTTTTGTAAATAATCGTGAATAAAATGCGTTTTAAATGTCATATGATAAATAGAATCTTGCATTCGTGCTCATGTATTATTGAATTTATTAAACGAGTTGAGGAAAAGGGATAAAATGCGAGGCTATGCCGAGCATTTTATCCCTTTTCCTCAACGAATTTAATAAATTCAATAATACATGAGCACTCATGAAAGATCCTCTTTGTATTGCGTTACTATCCGAGCAGCGAACATTAAGGTGCTGATCAGGCTGCGTAAACGCACAGGCTGATCTCATTTCTGTCTTCACCGACTGCATAACAGATTTCTCATATACAGGTGTTTGCGCGTGCGTGAATAAACATATCTTCCGCCTATGTTAATTTCATTGAAAAGTAGAAGTAAAACAAAGATCAGGAATCGATACAATTAACTTATTCCACCCATCAAAGACACCAAAGAGAAAGAAACACAAACGTGAAGCGACCAGACCATAATGGAAACCTAAACAAAGGAAGGCCATGAAGGCCATGAAGGCCATAAGGACAGTTACTTTCCCACAAAATGGCCAAATGGCCATCCAAAATAAAAAGACACAAGTGATACACACAGTAAGTAACAAACAACAACATAAATAAACCGCCACAGAAGAACCGCCTTGGAACGGTCAGTGGAAAGAATTCCACTGGGGAGCTTAAATCGATTTTACGTGGCCAGGATTTCATATAACTATGCTACTGACAATGAGTGTCCTTATAAACGCCACATTTACAAAGCTAATGGGTTAACAATTGTTTGTTTGATTTGAGGTTTAACGTACCCGTCAACACATTTAGGTCATTTTGGACACGTTGCTTCCAATTTTGTTGGACTTTTACCCGACACTGAAATTTAGAAACAATCTGAAATTATTGACTTCTAGATATTTGGATGATTTATTCAATATTGACAATACCTATTTCGATGGTTTGATCAGTCAAATTTACCCCCCAGAACTTCCGTTAAATAAAGCAAATTCTTCTGATACCGAGACCCCGTTTTGGATTTACACCTACCTTTTGCTGATATCCATAATTCGATTTATGGATATCCATAATTCAAATTATGGATATCCATAAATCAGCCGAATAATGGATATCCAAAATTCGAATTATGAATATCCATAAATCGAATTATGGATATCCATAATTCACTGTAAAAGCCTTTGGTTTCAGTCATTATTTATTATATTACATGCATTAAAGAGAAATACCATGATTTCTACCAGATATAAACTTGGTATTTTCCTTTTTGCTAAGAAGAAATATTTCCTCTTAGCCGGGGAAATAAATCCCTTCAGCTGGAACTACTTTATGTACAAGATACGAGATACCGCTTTGCAGTGAAATTGTTCTATTCAAACGCGGGAAAGTTTCAATCACGGCGACGTTATTCATGACGTCATTGTAATGGCGTCTGAGAAATATCAACAGACGTTCAGAATGCGTGACGTTTGAGTCGGATGCAACGCTGAAACAAAAGAAAACATGGATATGACCATTGATTAGGATGTAAGTTTTGCTTTATTTAATCTAACGTTTTACTTGTTTTATCACTGAAACACTTTGTTTCTTCTATTTTTGTTCAAAACGGTAGAAAGCACTTTCAAAATGGCGCCCATCCAGTTGTTCTTCCACCCAGATTCTGTAACACTTCGCTGATTGAACCGTTTACATGAGCTGTAAACAGTCAACTGAACGGGCATTCAGATCCAAAATTCAAGATCCAAACTCTCCTAAAAGTCTATGGAAGTGCATGTAATATACAGATTATACATTTCTCCTATTTGAAATATGGGATTTATAAACCTCGGGAGGTAAAACAATCCGTTAAAGAAACTCGTGCTTCGCACTCGTTTCTTTATCGGATTGTTTTACCTCCCTCGGTTTATAAATCCTATATTTCAACTAGGAGAATGAATAATCTATATATACTTATTTACCAAGACGAATTATGGATATCCATAAATGACAATGCATGAATAAATAAAGAAGTAGTTGCGTGCACGAGCATTTTCTTGAAACTTTGACCTTTGACCTCATCCCATGAGCCCATGGGTTCATACCCTTATGCACATTTGCAGTTGCTAAGCAATATGAGTACCAAGTTTGGTGACCATAGGGCAAGAAATTCACAAGGTTTGAGACAGACGGACGGACGGAAAGGTGGGCGGAGGGACCGACGTCCAGACGAAGATCCTAGAAACTAATATTCCTTTTTTTTTACGAAAAAAGCGGATATGGGCCCCGTCAAGCGATTTTGGTACATATCGCCTATGCGAGCAGCGAAGGTTCAGGCGAGCCTGCGCATCCGCGCAGTCTCGCCAGAACCTTCGCTGCTTGCTCGTACAAGCAGTGAATCAAGAGAAACCTTCAGACAGAAAGCCATATCCCTGGCCCCTCTGAATGGCTTGGCATGCGCAGTTAAAATTTGTCATGACGGAATGCTCGAAGACACAAATTCGCTTGGCGGGGCTCATATGATAATCCCAACGGTATAAGAATCATTGAAATTCGATTTTACTTGTTTTTAGTAATATTTCATCAGGTTAACCTGTCCGTTAAATGCAGAACCCTTTAAACCCCACTTCTGTAGAGAAAATTTGGCTTTATAGGCGTTTTCATTTTTTTTTCTCAAAACGAAGATTGCGGGTAAGTGTTAGCACTCACAATCTATAATTGGACTAGAAATAAGAAAAATAGCAAACATCTTCATCTGAAGGGATAATTTTGTTTGTTTGTATTGGAGCTTAACGGGCCAGTTAACACTATTTTAGGTCATTTTTGAGCCGGTCAGTTTACCTATCAACACATTTCCTGTGCAGGCTTATATGTAAGCGGTTAACCAGTACAGTGCACATTCTTTCGCCTGAAACTGACAACTGCCCTTCTTGACTAAAGAGATAAGACGCCATTTGTTAACTCTAAGGGATACTGGCGATGTCAAAAAGTAAATGCGTTGTTCATCTTGTTTATGAAAAGATCAATGTATTTGTCAATGTGCAGATAAAATAAGACGGATTTTAATAAATGTCACTTTAAATTCAATGCATCGCCCTTATGAAGCAATGCATGCATGTATAATGCGTATTAAAATGGCATTCGAACTGTTTAAATTGGAGTGAAGGCAATGCTCAGTAATCGATACAATTAACCCGTACCTTCTTCTTCAAGCTAAACCCTGTTTGTTTGTGTTTTTTTTTTTTTTTTTTTTTTTATTGTTTGATTTGAGGTTTAACGTCCTTGTCAACACTCTAAAAGGTCATTTTGGAGACGTTGCTTCCAATTTTGTGGGACTTTTACGCGACATTGAGATGAAATGACATCTCAAGCCCTGTCGCCAGATTAAACCAATAGGGTTTATAAGCATGGACGGTCTGACTCGCACCGCTTTGCCCGGGAAGGCTTAGATCCTCTAAGCGGTTTCAGTTCTGCGTGGAAGCATCATGCAGCCCATCTATTTCTTCAAGCCCCGATGGGCGGGGGCCACTGAGAAATCTGTTTGTTTGTTTGATTTGAGGTTTAACGTCCCCGTCAACACTCTAAAAGTCTTTTTGGAGACGTTGCTTCCAATTTTGTGGGACTTTTAGGCGACAGTGAGATGAAATAACACCTCAAGCCCTATCACCCAATGAAACCAATATGGTTTATAAGCATGGACGCTCCGACTCGCAACACTTTGCCTGATACTGAGGCTTAGATCCTCTAAGCGGTTTACCAGTACTCGTGTGCGGCCGGTTTCAGCTCTGCGTGGAAGCATCATGTAGCCCATCTATGTCTTGAAGCCCCGATGGGCGGGGGCCGTCAAGCTAAACTCTGATGAGGATAAACATTCTCCTGCCCATAGAAAATAAAATGCCAACAATTAACGACTATACTTTACGAACTAGTCCTTGAAATGAATACCCTTGTAAACCCCGTTATATATAGAGAAATGAGGGGTCTACATAGAGGATCTTACATGAGTGCTCATGTATTATTGAATTTTATTAAACGAGTTGAGGAAAAGAGATAAAATGCGAGGCTTTGCCGAGCATTTTATCTCTTTTCATCAACGAGTTTTATAAATTCAATAATACATGAACACGAATGCAAGATTCTATTTATCATATGACATTTAAAACGCATTTTACACACGATTGTTTGACAAAAATGTCAATATTCCGCCATTAGTAAACGCGACGTCGTTAAGGACATCGTACGTGTAACGTTACGGAGCGTATCTAACTAATTTGCATATTTAATCCACTAGTGGATTATCGAATTTATACACTCTCAGACGCGACGTCATATGAAAAAAGTGGGTAATCGGGATATGCAAAAATACCCAACAATTTAACGTCCCCGTCAACACAGTATAGGTCATTTTGGAAACGTTGCTTCCAATTTTGTGAGAGTTTTACCCGACATTGAGATGAAGTGATATCTCAAGCCTTGCCGTCGTCCAATGAAACCAATAGGGTATAAGCATGGACGGTCCGCCTCGCACCGCGGTTCCTGGACAGGCTTAGATCCTCTAATTGGTTTACCAGTACTAGTGTGCGGACGGTTTCAGCTCTGCATGTATTGTATTGTTATCCCCACGCTAGTCAAAGAAAAAGTGGAGATATTGTAATCGTCTTCGCTTCGCCTTCCGTCCGTCCGCCCGCCTTAACGGATAACTCATCTTGGACCTTTAGAGATAAAAACTTAAAACCTTGCAAACTGATTAATCTTTGGCCAGGGCCAGGTGGGAGTGTGCCCCGGGGGATCAAAAACCAAAGATTGCAAAACATGGTCGTGTAACATATCAAATCGAACGACATGATGAGTTGAATACATCGCAGTCAAAATTTGGCCCCTTAGGTCAATGAGGAGGTCACCAGAGGTCACCCTCCATATCCATTACCGGATAACTCCTCTTAGATCTTTAAGTGCATGACACTATCGGAATTTTGATCCCACCCCTAACAGGCGGGGCCATGGGGAGGGGCCCGGGGGTAAAAAATCAAAGTCTTTCAGAACATGGTCATGGGAAGAGTATACGTTGTTGTCAAAATTTGGCCCCTCAGGTCAATGTGGAGGTCAACAGAGGTAAAATTAAAAATCATACCCCGGGCCCATCTATAACGATTTACGGATAGCTCCTCCAAAACTGTTAGAGATAGAAACTTGAAACCTTGGGAACTGATAGATCTTTGGTTTTGGGAGTGCATGACACTTTTGGAGTTTTGATCCCACTGCTAGGGACAGGGCCAGGTGGAGGTAACCGGTCATTTCATACCCAAGTCATTTCGTACCATTTTGGTCATTTAGTACCTGTTTTTGGTCATTTCGTACCCACTAACAACCATTTCGTACCTAAGTCATTTCGTTACTGTTTTGGTCATTTCGTACCCGGGTACGAATTGACTAAAATGGTTACTACAGTAAAATTCCGCTATTAAGACCACCAAAAATTGAGACTAATTCTGCTTTAAAAAACTCATTTAGAAAGTTTCAGTTATTCTTTCTTTGTATTTTCAGCACACAGTGTCCTCTGGTCAGAGACCACCTTTGGGACTGTTCAAAAGTGTTCTTAAAGACCACTTTTGAACAGTTTCAAAGGTGGTCTTAATATAGGAATTTTACTGTATATGACTTTAGGACCATAAAAAGAATAGCCGTGTTTCCACTAACCTGACCGACCCTGCTTCAGACCCCCCCCCCCCCCACCCCACCCCCACCCCCGACTGTGGGCGAATTTTATTCGTGCGTGTATACAAGTACATCTATGAAATATATACCTCCTAGATATATACTACAGTGCCCAATTAAAACTAGTTTTCTGTCAATCATTGTTACGTAATTTCCCAGTAGTGGATCCGTATGTTATTTAGTGGGCGCGGTTTAGTTAAATAAAGCAAATTCTTCTGATACCGAGGCCCCGTTTTTGGATTTACATCTATATATTGTAGATGAGTTTGTTTCGTGCAAAATTTATGATAAACGCGATGACTTTGATTTTGAAATTGTAAATTTTCCTTTTTTGGATGGTGATGTTCCTCGTGCGCCATTCTATGGCGTTTATATTTCGCAATTGATTCGATTTGCTAGAGTGTGTAGTCATGTAACTGACTTCAACACTCGTAATAAATTATTAACGGCTAAACTCCTTAATCAGGGTTATCGGTACCATAAACTACGCAAAGCCTTTTCAAAATTTTATAGACGCCATTCTGATTTAATTTCAAAAATCAATATTGGACTTAAATCTCTTCTGCAACAAGGTCTATCGGAACCCGAATTTTATGGTGACTTAGTATATAAATTCAGAAAAAATTATAACCGCAATGACTTCAGCACCCGATTTCGTAAAATCATTCTTCGATATAAAAAGATTGGCTACAACATGGATGTTATACGACAGACTGCATGCATGGTAGTTAACCCAATCACGGTTGGCAACTTTGCTTCCCTCTTTAATTGCACTCCGGTGGGTCAGGCCTCAGATTCTATGACGGCTCCAACGTAAAGGCTTATTGAGAATTAGAGAGATCTAATTCTTGGTAATGTTGGTTGGTGCCTGATGCTCTGTCTCTGGTCGGGCCCATCGGAGTCTAACTGTTGGTTTTCTTTTGCTTCAGCATTTCAGTGGTTTCTTGCTGTCGAGTCCTCACCATTGTTTCACCTCTGTGGTTCTTTGATTTTTTGTGTTCACGGAGATGTTGCACTGATGAGTTAGGAGGCCTTCATGCGGACTGAACAAATTATTTGTCTAAATCGCGACGGAAGTAAGTGCGAGGATTGTGGCCACGTAAAATCGATTTAAGCCCCTCAGTGGAAATCTTTCCACTGACCGTTCCAAGGCGGTTTTTCTGTGGCGTTTTATTTATGTTGTTGTTTGTTACTTGCTGTGTGTACCACTTGTGTCTTTTTATTTTGGATGGCCATATGGCCATTTTGTGGGAAAGTAACTGTCCTTATGGCCTTCCTTTGTTTAGGTTTCCATTATGGTCTGGTCGCTTAATGTTTGTTTTTTTTCCCTTTGGTGTCTTTGTTGGGTGGAGTAAGTTAATTGTATCGATTCCTGATCTTTGTTTTACTTCTACTTAACTTAGAATGTATTTAAGTCAGCAAACATGTTTCCTAGTAGTTTTAAGAGTAAATCTTGGATTAAAACTATGTTACTAATAATTGAATACGAACATATTTATATTAAATTTATGTTACTGTATCATTTATTTAACAGCAATCTGATAATTTGCTACATTGCGAATAATTAGGTTGCAATATGAGTTTCTTCCCTTAGACATAATAGATGACAAGAAAAAGCTTAGCTTTTCATTCACATTCTTATCGATAATGTTTAAGGTCGACTGTCAACTTGGCCCATTTTTTTGTTTGTATTAGGTTTAAAGTCCACGTCAGCGCCGTAAAGGTCATTTTGGAGTCGTTGTTTCCAATATTGTGGGGCATTTACCCGACATTAAGGTGAAATCACATCTCAAGCCCTGCCGCGAAATGAAAACAATAGGGTTTATATGCATGGACAGTCCGACTCTCACCATTTTTCCTGGGTAGGCTTAGAACCTGTAAGCAGTTTACCAGTACTCGTATGCAGTCGGTTTTAGCTCTGCGTGGAAGCAACATGCAGCCCAAACTATTTCTTCAAGAACCCATAGGCAGGGGCAGTCGACCATGTTACCAAGCACAAAATCTTTTTCATTGCTGAAGTCCACGTGGCTATCACTGATTTATTGTTTTCGCAGTGAGGTCAGCGTGTTGCGTAATAGGGTTAGCCTATAGAATCTGGGCTTGAATCATCCATGTGTTGGGTTTGGCAAACAGTGTAGGTCCAGATTAGACGCCACAGAACGCGGCGTCTGATGAGGGTCTATACTGTTTGATTAGATTATACAGAATGTACTTCAAACTGCACGTTACAAAACCTATACATCAGATGCATTCAATAAGTACGACTTTACAGAGTGTTCTTATTTCTTTCAAATTCCACATCATTCAAGATACCGCCCATTATAAAATGTTACAAAACATGTTATACATTTATTGTTATCAGTAAAAGAACAAAATAAACATTAAAACACCGAACCTTACATTTTTAATTTCCGACCCTATCCAGTGTCGTCTTTGCATTTCGCGTTTTGAGTATATGTTTGTAGTTTTTGGCATTTGGTACCGTCCAAAGCTGACTTTTTTAGCATCTCAAATGAATTATGCTATTCAGTGCAAGTCTCAACATGACAATTTGTACCTACTTTTGAAGAACTGGGTACTAAATGACCAAAAACGATTCCCGAAAAAAAAAGTGGGTACGAAACGACCAAAGTGGGTACGAAATGACCAAAACGGGTACGAAATGGCCAAAATGAAAAATAAAACGGGTACGAAATCATGGACCAAAATGGTACGAAATGATTTGGGTACGAAATGACTGGAAACCCAGGTGGTGGGGCCCGGAGTGGGATGGTAAAAAACAAAGTCAAACATGGTCGTGTAACGTACCAAAACGAACGGAAGCGTGGGGATATGCGATGGTGTGTCATCGACTGAATGATTTTAGTATTGTATTGTAACCATACATGTGTAATTGAACCTTTTGTACCCCCATTACGTAAATACGCCTATAGAAATACATTTTGCCACCTTTATCGCCGAAAAAAAATGAAAATTTTAAGATGAAAAATTGTGATATTTTTCTTATTTCTACTCAAAAAATAGATTGTGGGCACTCGTTAGAACCGCCTCATCGATGCGGTTCTAACGAGTACCCACAATCTATATTTCAGAGCAGAAATAAGAAAAATAAGGTTTACCCCTGTAAACCCAAGTTTTACTATATAAAAGTGGGTTTCAACGGGGTCAAAATTATATAGGCGTGTTTTCGTGATGCCTACAAAACGTGAATGTTGGCGTCTGAAAAGTTAATCGATTATCAGTGTCTTCGCAGGACACAAAAGTAACCTGTGGATTATGACGGATAAAAAAGAGAATGAAATCAGAGTACGGACTGCACTGGTGGGTCAAGTGTGTCTCTGAGTGTAGACTGGGTAAATGGTCTTGAACAGAGACTCCGCCTGCTTAACCCTTAAATTCCAGTACTTAAAGCAAATAGTGTAGACCATGATGCGACACCGTGTTCTGTGGCGTTTGTTTAGTTTATACTAATTTATTTTAGTTCGATTGCGATGAAAGCTTCAAGCTTATTGAATCGCTCTCGAACACTCATTCCGGGTGTTTTCACGCGCGCGCGAGAGAGAGGCAGTGGCTTTTACACCACTGCTACCCATTTACACCTGGATGGAGTGGGGCAGTGTCATTACGTGTCCTACCCAAGGACACACCTCGATTGTTTGTTTGATTTGAGGTTTAATGTCCCCGTCCATTTTGAAGACATTAACTCCAATTTTGTGGGACTTTTACCCTACATTGCTCAATCCCTGCCGCCCTATGAAACCAATATGTTTATATGCATGGACAGTCCGAATCACATACTTTGCCTGGGCAGGTTTAGATCCTCTATGTGGTTTATCAGTTCTCATGTGCTCTGCATGGAGGCATCATGCAGCCCAGTCTATTTCTATAACCCTCGTGCGCAACAGACATCACGGCTATAAGAAATTGAAGCGCGGATATTTATATGCATAAACAACCTTTACCTGGAATTCCTGCAGATCAGTGATAGTCACGTGGACATCACAACGAAAAGCTACTGTGCTTAGTAACTTTGGGTCAGCTGACAAAAATCGACCCAAAAAGTGAAGTGGCTGATGTGACTGCATGAGTTGAATCTGTATGCCAAATTGAATCGTTTCATACGCACAGACTCGACTGGCTATCAAAGAGGGTAATCTGTAAAATCTGACCGTTCGTATAAAATACAGGAACTTAAGGGTTAAGGGTTAAACTAAAGTCCATGTTCAGGACGATTTTTCCAACCTGCACTAAACTGCTGTCAGCGCTTTGATTTATATCACGGTATTCTGTTGGCATTTTAACTTATTCCAGCATTTATATAGTGCAAACGGTGAACCAAATGTCTGCAACCGGAATCGGTTTGGCATGCGACTATGGCCTTATCCCAGTAAGCAAAGGATTTCAGATCAACATCAGTACGACATGATAACGTTGTATTGAAGTTCGCCTGTCCTTTTTCTGCTGGCTGGGATCTTGAGGGGGTCTTACATTTCTTCATATTCTCCTAAAATGGGTAAAGTTACTCTAATATGAGCACAAGATAAGCAGTTTATTTTTCCGCAGTTTTCAAGTTACATGAAAAGCATTCTTGACCTGTCAGACCAATCATTGTACCTCGGGAGAGGTTCGAACGTGTTTCTTTTCATATCTGACAGGAATCAGAGCGGTTTCTTAAAGTTAAGGCATGTGCACTTGATCAATATATACCGTAAAATTCCTACCACCTTTGGGACTGTTTAAAAGTGGTCTTTAAGACCACTTTTAAATTGTCCCATAGGTTGTTTTTGACCAGAGGGCACGGTATGCAGAAACCGCAAAGAAAGAATAACTGCACCCTACAAAACACTATTTTAAAGCGGAATTTCACTGTATATTAAACCCACTTCAGTAGATGAGCCCCGCCAAGCGAATTTGTTTCTTCGAGCATTCCGTCATGACAAATTTTAACTGCGCATGCCCAGCCGTTCAGAGTGGCCAGGGATATGGCTTTCTGTCTGAAGGTTCCTCTTGATTCACTGCTTGTATGAGCGAGCAGCGAAGGTTTTGGCGAGACTGCGCGGATGCGCAGACTCGCCTGAACCTTCGCTGCTCGCATAGGCGATAAGTACCAAAATCGCTTGACGGGGCCCAGATACTTAAGACTGTGTAAATTAAATGCACTCGGAGGAATATCTGTTGCATTTTCAAGAACTGAGCTTTGCTAGCAAAAAAAAGAAGCACTTCGAATTAGCAGATTTTTTTTCTTTAATTTCATGCGAGCTTAAACCTAAGGAACAGTGTCTTGGGGTCTTGATGAGGTGTTGTAACTAAATGCTTACCTTCAGTTTACTTTGTGTGTCTTTTTTAATAACAATTCTATACAAATGTTATCAATAGTTTATTATCATTTGTACGATTATAAAAAAAGTGATCATAATAAACGAATGTATATATGTATGAATAATAAATCTTGAGCGGAGAGGCCAATCTTTCAGTTTAGTCGACGTCACACTATCTTGTGTTAGTTAAACTATATATGCCCAGTGTTCCATTTCTGCGACCTGTCAAAATGTATAGACCCGAATCATATGCCACAACGCGGCCTCTGATCTGGGTCTATACTGTTTGCTTTAAGTACATAATTTTTGTAGGAAAATGGACAACTCGAAGATTCCATTGTCACATATGGATAAAAGGGAGTGGATATGTCTAGCTAATTGTTATGCATAAGAATTTATTTTTCTGATTCCCACTTGCACCCCACTGTGACCTAATAGTGCTATAAATATCTTGTTAATCTTCTTATAGAAGATTCTAGAAAACTGAGTCACAGATTAATTTCATTTTTGTAAACAACAACATGTTTACAAGGAAAAGTACTTCAGAACCTTCCAGAAAGTTCAGGTTTGCATTATTTTTAGAAGATTACCTCATCTTATTCCACAGCCCTCTGGAATGTTCTAGAGAAATCTTAGGGTCTATAAAAGAGCTTGATTTTTCTCATTGAGTCAGACTTTTGAGTTTGATGTTTGGGCTTATAAGGAAAGTTATTTCTAAATTCTGTGTTGGATTGTTAAAGGATATTACTTTTCATTTTGGACTGTGAATTCTGTGGGATCAAGGAAAATAGATTCATTCAGGATATTTCATAACAGAGCTAAGTACATTTAATTTTCTTACTTCAACAGGTTAAAGTTCACTTGTAAATAAATTTTGTTAAATTTTTCCAAAAGGCTTGTTTGCTTTTTCTTTCTGCTACGCCTGGCTCGTAACAGAAATTGGGGGCTCGTCCGGGATAAACCATTTCGAGCATTTTAAAACCGACATTTCATGTGACGGAAGGTAATTGTCATTTCTTATCAAATATAGACTTGGCAGTTGCTTCAACAGATTGGTATTTCCCCATAGGCAAAAAAGGGGATTATCATTTCATGTGAATTGTCATTTCAGGTGAAATAGTACTTGTCATTTCATGTGAAATTCTCGTTGGGCTTGTCATTTAAAAAAAAATACTTTATCAAATTAACCTCAATCTGTATTTCCATAAATACTTTATAAAACAAACAAAAAGCAAACATGTCGTTTGATTTGAGAAGCTTTTTGGCTCAGCCTACTCAGGAGTTGTTTAATCTGGCCAAAAGGACAGATTTGCTAGAAATTGCTTCCCATTATGGGGTCACTGCTGTCAAAACAAGCATGAAGAAGCATGAAATTAAGAATATTTTGGTACAGTTTTTTGTTGATGAAGAACTTTTCGATCCATCTGCTTTCTCTCTCATTATGGTTTCACAAACTGAATTACAAATGAGACAAATTGAAATAGGAAGGCAAATTGAATTGGAGAAGTTAAGATTAGAAATGGAAGAAAGAGAGAAGGAAAAAGAAAGAGAAATGCAGAGACAAATGCAGATGGAAAGATTAGAAATGGAAGAACGAATTCGAAAAGAAAAATTAGAACAGGAAGAAAAACAAAGAGAAATGGAGGAACGGATTGAGTTAGAAAAGGAAAAAATGAAATATAGTATTGAAGAAAAAGAAAGGGAAAGGCAATTTCAATTAAGGCTGAAGGAAATGGAACTCCAGGGTCAGGATAGGGTGAAACATACCCCTGTTTTTGACTCTGGCAGTTACTTTGATGCCACAAAGCACATAAGGTTAGTTCCGCCATTTCAGGAAAAAGAGGTAGATAAGTATTTTTTGCATTTTGAAAAAGTTGCAGAAAATTTAAAATGGCCAAAAGAGCATTGGACCTTACTTTTGCAAAGCGTTGTTGTCGGAAAGGCTCGAGATATTTACACTCAGCTAACTGTCGAGCAAAGCTCAGACTATGATCTGGTCAAGGAGCTTATTCTTAAGGCATATGAGTTGGTCCCTGAGGCTTACAGGCAGAAATTTAGGAACTGTAATAAAGAAATTTCCCAGACCCATGTGGAATTTGCTCGAACCAAAGAACAGTTATTTGATAGGTGGTGTTCTTCTAAAAAAGTAGGCTCTGATCATGACAAACTTAGACAGCTTGACCTTGTTGAAGAGTTCAAACGGTGCATAAATTCAGATATTAAGTCTTTTGTCGATGAGAGACAGGTTGAAACTTTGGAGGAAGCTTCTCGTTTGGCAGATGATTATGCTTTGACTCATAAAGTCTCATTTGTGAACAGGCCTTATCCTCGAAAACCTTATAATCCACAGACAGGTCCAAGATTCTATCCCAGTAATCCTTCTGGTAGTTATAGCCATACATCTAGTACTATGCCCAAACTTTCTGGTGAAAATAAAAGCCAGAATCCTTCCAAACCTTCTGGTGAAAACAGAAGCCCAAATTTTTCCAAACCTTCTGGTGAAAACAAAGACCAGAATCCCTTATCTCAATCTCAAGTAGTTTGTTATTATTGTAAAAATACAGGTCATTTGATCTCTGAGTGTTTAAAATTAAAGCGAAGGAAAGAAAGAGAAAGACAAGAGGAACTTAAGCCTACAGGCTTGACTTCTATAAGGCCAAAACCACAGTCTTGTGTAAGGGAGGAAACTCTTTCTGATACCAAATTATCTGAGACTGATACAGTTATGGAGATTTATGAACCATTCTTATCAGATGGTTTCGTGTCACTAAATGGTGATAGTTATGCCCATCCTACCCCTATTAAAATCTTACGAGATACCGGAGCTTCTCAATCTCTTATTCTAGCAGATACTCTGCCTTTTTCTGAGACGACTTCTTTGGGCCAAAGTGTCCTTATTCAGGGTGTGGAATGTGGATTTGTTAATGTTCCGCTTCATAACATTTATTTGTCATCAGACTTGGTATCCGGTTCAGTGGCTGTTGGTATTAGACCTTCTTTACCTTTTAAATGTGTTCATTTATTGCTAGGCAATGACTTAGCTGGAGATAAGGTTGTGGTAAACCCACTTTTGACTTCTAATCCTTGCACTGATCAACCGCCTGATCCCATTGAGCAGGAAATGCCTGATCTTTATCCGTCTTGTGCAGTCACAAGGGCTATGGCACATAAGGCCAAGCAAACTGATGGGAAACAGGATTTTGATTTAACTGATACCTTTTTGGGTCAGTCTTTTAATGACGAGATAACAAGGTCTCTGTCTTCAAGCCTGCCTGATAAGCAGACAGATTTTCATGAGAATAACTCATCTTTCAATCTAGGGCATGACAAAATGTCTGGGTCTCAACTAGCTATAGAGCAGCACAAGGATCCTGAAATTTCGCCTTTGTTTGAAAGGGCTTTAGATGAGCAGGAAGTATCACAGGTCCCAGTCTGTTATTATATCAAAAATGACATTCTTATGAGAAAATGGCGTCCACCAGACGTCTCAGCAGAAGACGAGTGGACTGTCAGCCACCAGATAGTGGTTCCACGGCTTTACTGTCCCGAAATATTAAACTTGGCACATGAAACTCCCATGTCAGGACATCTAGGTGTAAATAAAACCTATCACAAGATTCTTAATCATTTTTACTGGCCTGGGTTAAAATCAGATGTTTCTCAGCATTGTAGGTCCTGCCATACATGCCAAATGGTAGGAAAACCCAATCAGACTATACCTAAGGCTCACTTGCAGCCTATACCTGCTTTTGACGAACCTTTCAGTCGAATAATTATAGACTGTGTGGGTCCCTTGCCCAGAACAAAGTCTGGTTGTGAATATCTATTGACTATTATGTGTGCTTCCACACGTTTTCCTGAAGCCATTCCACTAAGAAATATCAAAACTAAGACAATCGTCAAGGCCTTAGTGAAGTTTTTCACATTTGTTGGGCTTCCTAAATCTATTCAGTCAGACCAAGGCTCAAATTTTATGTCTGGAATATTTCAACAAGTAATGCATGAACTTGGCATTGTACAGTATAAGTCATCAGCCTATCATCCTGAAAGTCAAGGCGCCCTTGAAAGATTCCATCAAACCTTGAAAAACATGATAAGATCATATTGCTTTGACACAGAGAAGGATTGGGATGAAGGCATCCATCTCCTTTTATTTGCTGTTAGAGAATCTGTGCAAGAATCTCTTGGCTTCAGTCCATTTGAATTAGTATTTGGCCATACTGTTCGTGGTCCTTTGAAACTTCTCAAAGAGAAATTTCTCTCCAATGATGACACCTCCCTGAATTTACTTCAGTATGTGTCTGATTTCAAAACTAGACTTTCAAAAGCTTGTGAGGCTGCTCGGACCAATCTTCAGTCAGCCCAACGGAAAATGAAACAGCTGTATGACATAGGGACAAAAGAAAGGAATTTTAAACCAGGTGATAAAGTACTAGCTCTTTTGCCTATTCCTGGAAAATCTTTGCAAGCCAGGTATTATGGTCCATACACTGTAGACAAAAAGATCAGTGACGTAAATTACATAATAAACACTCCTGGGAGGCGCAAGCTAAAGCAGCTATGTCATATTAACATGCTTAAGGCATACATAGATAGGGACAATACATCTTTAACATCAGTCAATCTAGTTAGCTCTGTTCCACTTAATTCAAGTGACAATGACTGTGAGGATATTAATTCAGTGAAGTCGGATCCCACATCATCAAAACTTCAGAATTCTGACATTCTACGGAATCTTGACCAGAAACTGTCACATCTAGAGCCAAATCAGCGGAATGAACTGAAACAGCTGATTTTTTAATATGAACACTTATTTCCTGACATTCCAACACGGACAGACAAAATATTTCACGATGTGGACATAAATGGGTCTAAACCTGTAAAACAACACCCATACAGGATGAATCCTATGAAACAAAAATATCTTAAAGAAGAAGTTCAGTATCTATTAGACAATGACTTTATTGAACCAAGCCAAAGTGAGTGGAGCTCTCCTTGTATTCTTGTACCAAAACCTGATGGGACATATCGTATGTGTACAGATTTTAGGAAAGTTAATTCCTTAAGTAAAACAGATAGCTTTCCTATTCCAAGAATGGATGACTGCATTGATAACATCGGGAATGCCAAATACATAACGAAATTCGACCTTCTGAAAGGATTTTGGCAAATTCCACTCACAGATAGAGCAAAGGAGGTTTTGGCATTCACAACACCAGATGGATTATTTAACTATAAAGTAATGCCATTTGGAACGAAAAACTCTCCAGCAACATTTCAGCGCTTAATAAACATGGTAATTGCGGGGCTGGAAGGCTGCAGTGCTTATATCGATGATGCTATCATATACAACGACCAGTGGAATCAACATCTTGGGACTATTCGAGCATTCTTTGATAGACTGAGTAATGCCAAATTTACAATCAATCTTGCTAAAAGTGAATTCTGCCATGCAAGTTTGACATTTCTAGGTCATGTTGTAGGTCAAGGTCATGTGAAACCCATTGATGCTAAAGTTGAGGCTATCTCAAATTTTCCCGAACCCACGTGCAAAAGACAGCTGATGCGATTTCTTGGTATGGCTGGTTATTACAGAAAGTTCTGTAATAATTTCTCTGTCATTGCTGAGCCTTTGACAAATTTGCTCAGCAATAGAACAAAATTCCATTGGAATGCAATATGCCAAAATGCTTTTGATAAACTTAAAGCCATACTCAAGAGTGAACCAGTTCTCTTAGCACCAAACTTTGAAAAGGAGTTTAAGCTAGCTGTAGATGCTAGTGACGTAGGTGCAGGTAGTGTTTTGTTGCAGGAAGATGAAAATGGTGTGGATCATCCAGTTTGCTACTTTTCCAAAAAGTTTAATAAGCATCAGAGAAATTACTCTACCATAGAGAAAGAGTGCTTGTCTCTGATTCTTGCTCTGCAACATTTCAAAGTTTATCTTACCCCTACTACTGCACCGATTGTTGTTTTCAGTGATCACAATCCACTGACTTTCATACATAAAATGAAAAACAAAAATCAGCGGTTGCTCAGGTGGAGTCTTATGCTACAAGAGTATAATTTAGACATAAGACATATCAGAGGGAGAGATAACATTATCCCTGATGCCCTTTCAAGAGCTTGAGCAGTGTCAGGAGTTGTGTTTTTCTTTCCTACTAAAGTGGATTGTAGATACATGTAATTTTATATGCTATGCTCAATATTTTATTATTCTTAAAGCAAAAGAAAGCTTTATTACATAAATCTTTCTTTTCCTCGAAGAGGGGGAGTGTTATGCATAAGAATTTATTTTTCTGATTCCCACTTGCACCCCACTGTGACCTAATAGTGCTATAAATATCTTGTTAATCTTCTTATAGAAGATTCTAGAAAACTGAGTCACAGATTAATTTCATTTTTGTAAACAACATGTTTACAAGGAAAAGTACTTCAGAACCTTCCAGAAAGTTCAGGTTTGCATTATTTTTAGAAGATTACCTCATCTTATTCCACAGCCCTCTGGAATGTTCTAGAGAAATCTTAGGGTCTATAAAAGAGCTTGATTTTTCTCATTGAGTCAGACTTTTGAGTTTGATGTTTGGGCTTATAAGGAAAGTTATTTCTAAATTCTGTGTTGGATTGTTAAAGGATATTACTTTTCATTTTGGACTGTGAATTCTGTGGGATCAAGGAAAATAGATTCATTCAGGATATTTCATAACAGAGCTAAGTACATTTAATTTTCTTACTTCAACAGGTTAAAGTTCACTTGTAAATAAATTTTGTTAAATTTTTCCAAAAGGCTTGTTTGCTTTTTCTTTCTGCTACGCCTGGCTCGTAACACTAATCGAAGCTTAAAAAATAATCGATGATCAGTCCCGCCATTGTGATCTATAATCGTTTATTAATCACTGAACATTTGGTCATAACTCTTCTTGTCTGGCTTTCTGTCTGAGCATGACTCCTATCGTATGTTGTACTTGACCATTTGTATTTGAACCGACATGTCTGAGCAAACAGTGTAGACCAAGATGAGACGCCACAGAACGTGGCGTCTCATCAGTGTCTGCACTGTTTGCCACTCAAAATATAGAGTGTGGGTGCTCGTTAGAACCGCCTCATCGAGGCGGTTCTAACGAGCACCCACAATCTATATTTTAGTGAAGAAACGAAAACATAAGGTTTACCACTGTAAACCCCAGTTTTACTTATAAAAGTGAGGTTCAAGGAGGTCAAAATTATATAGGCGTGATGATAGGGGTTTTCTGTAAGTGCACAGAGAAAGTCAATATAAGAAATTCACCGTTAATGTCTGGGTTAATCTGTATCCCTGAAATTAAGGACATTGCTGTCATTTTATCATAGGAAAAAAACTCTCATGACCCTCTGTTTGCTTTTCCTATAAAGTCATATCCTCCAGAGAACGGGTCTATCCTTTAAGGGGAAAACTCCGCTTTTAGAGCAAATTTTAACCATTCAGAGTTCACCCCTACTGATACTTTTTAAACCGCGTTGCCTCTGGTGAAATTTTATCCATTAATCATCAAAATGTTTCTAAACTCTCTAAGTTAAATCCACCGCCTGTACGCCTGACTGACAGTGTGTCTATACTACTGTTGCAAGACCGCCTCTTTGAGCTTCTAGTGAACCAGATCTTTCAGCTGAAACAGATCCTGCCCTCTGAGCCTCAAATGATCCTGAACCTTGGGCCCCAGCTGTTCCACCCATCTGTGCTTCAAGTGATGTAGTTCTTTGCGCGTCGAGCGATCCCGACCTTTGAGCGTCAAGTGATAACGTTCCTTGGGCATCAAGTGAACCACCCGTCTGTGCATCCAGTGACTGGGCTCCTGTTCCCTGGGCAGCCAAGCCAAACATCAGGAGCAAATGTATTACTTTATTGGTAAGGTCAACTAATTTACTTTTGAAGAACTGGGCCCAGATTGTTTGATACAGATCAGAAGTAATCGGATTGGTTGAAGTCATAATGTAAAATGAATGAAAGTTCTCATCAGGAGCAAATTTGTTGCTTTGTTGGTAGGATCAACTGTTTTCCTTTTGATATAGATACCCCATTAAAGTTCCAATAGCCCCCTCCTTGAACATTATTTTCCATGCAGTTAATTAAGAAATGAATGTAATTTATTTAACGTTCACTGAAGTATATGTACATTTCCAGTGTAAAGTCTAATGTAAAGCTATAGAAAACAATGTAGTTCATACTTCCATGAACGCATCGAGTCGCATGGTTTTCAGTGACGTCAGTCTACACCATTGTTCTCTACGGGCTTTGGTGACGTCAACGCTCTTCCGCTATTTGTAGAAAAACAGCGTGTAAATGTATTTCAGCTTTAAACGTTTGCCCTATTAACATTTTTTCGCCCAGTATTGAAGAGCAAAGAATCTAAATCTAAAAAAAAATAAACTTTTTTTCTGCTTTTCATGAAAGTATGAATGACAGTGGGTCGCTATCAAAGTTTACATTAACCCCTTCGGGGTTCATTTACTTTGCACGCGACCCACTGCGTCCATACTTTCATGAACAGCAGAAAAATAAATCCATTTCTTAAATGAACAACATCGGGTCACGAGGAAAGTTTATGCGAACCGGTTCTTTGCTCCTGACCCGATGTTGTTCATACGTCAATGAACGATAAATAAATTACCTTTATTACTTATATTTGCATTATGTTCCATGCATTATTTGCCGGAAAGTTCTTGTTTGAGCGCTTAATATGAAACACGAAAGCATCTACACACAGTTATCCCATTGTCAGCGGAACAGCGTCGTTGGTGCCATAACGACGCCATCGTCCGATCGTCTTGTAGAAGACAATTGTTTATTCTGACGTCAATGACGTCGCGTGAGTCAATGCACTCATCGACGTATGAACAACATTATGTCCAAATAGTTAAATCATTACAAAAACACGCCTAAACAAATACATTGCAAACATTACCGCCGAGAAAAAAAATTAAGATGAAACAAATTGTGATATTTTTTCTTATTTCTGCTCAAAATATAGAGTGTGGGTGCTCGTTAGAACCGCCTCATCAAGGCGGTTCTAACGAGGACCCACAATCTGTATTTAAGTGCAGAAACGAAAACATAAGGTTTATCACTGTAAACCCCAGTTTTACTTATAAAAGTGAAGTTCAAGAGGGTCAAAATTATATGGGCGTAATGATAGGGGTTTTCTGTAAGTGCACAGAGAAAGTCATTATAAGAAATGCACCGTTAATTTTTACGTCTGGGTTAATCTGTATCCCTGAAATTAAGGATATTGCTGCCATTTTAACAATGAATAAAAAAAACTCTCATGACCCTCTGTTTGCTTTTCCTATAAAGTCATATCCTCCAGAGAACGGGTCTATGCTTTAAGGGGAAAACTCCGCTTTTAGAGGGAATTTTAACCATTCAGAGTACACCCCAACTGATACTATTTAAACCGCGTTGCTTCTGGTGAAATTTTATCCATTTAATCATCAAAATGTTTCTAAACTCTCTAAGTTAAATCCACCGCCTGTACGCCTGACTGACGGTGTGTCTATACTACTGTTGCAAGACCGCCTCTTTGAGCTTCTAGTGAACCAGATCTTTCAGCTGAAACAGATCCTGCCCTCTGAGCCTCAAATGATCCTGAACCTTGGGCCCCAGCTGTTCCACCCATCTGTGCTTCAAGTGATGTAGTTCTTTGCCCGTCGAGCGATCCCGACCTTTGAGCGTCAAGTGATAACGTTCCTTGGGCATCAAGTGAACCACCCGTCTGTGCATCCAGTGTCTGGGATCCTGTTCCCTGGGCAGTCAAGTCAAACATCTCGGCATCTCTCTGTATATCTGCAGCTACTCGAAAGGCGTCTTCTAAAGCCGTAAATCGTGTACGGCCATCATTTGGCGGGCCCTCAAAGAGAGGCCATCTGTGTCTAGGAACAACTGTACCTTCTGCCATTCTGTCCCTGTTAACATCTGCCGCAATATCTTGTGGAATTTGAGCATCCATAATTGACTCGACTCCTGTTCTTGGCTCCGGTCTCGGGAAAATACGTCTTGATTTAGAGACACAAACCCGCCGTCTGCGGTTACAATAGACAGGTTTGGGCCACTGGCACCGCACACAACATCTTGGACAAGATGGTGGATCTTCGTAGCCGTACCAATTCTGAGTCCAGTAATTAGCCAGTCCATCAGTATTTGTCAGCCAAGTAAATGCTACCATCGGCTCATTTGGACCGTGTGAACCGACTGCATCTCTGGGATAGTCCCTCTCAGGATCTACCCGACACCTTCTGTGTTGATTACGTCTAAATATTTCCCATACAAGATCTATATAGGCATGGTGAAGGTAGAACAGGAAATCATATGCTGCTGTGTTCACCCCTGACATATCTCCACCAACCCACAGATGCACTCCATCGTGCATGCGTTCAAGGTCGTAGCGTTGCCGAGCAGTTGGTTTTGAGATATCCTGCAATGAAAATATCATACTTTATTCCAAGTAAATAATTAATTATTATTATTGTTGTTGTTGTTATTATTATTATTTTATTATTGTCATCGTCCATCAGACCTCCCATCAGAGACAACAAAGGGAAGGAAAAGCAAACATTAAATAACTAGACCCTAATGGGAACATCAATAGCGGAAAGCCAAAGGCCAGTTATTTCCCATAAAATGGCCAATTGGCTATCAAAAAACGAAACAATATAAGCGATACACACACTCAAAGACAAACCAAACCAAAAGTAAACCGCGACAGAAGACCCGCCTTGGAACGGTCAATGAAATGGGTGGGAGTGGGGGGCTTAAATCAATTTTACGCGGCCGCAATCCTAGCCCTTTATTCCGTCGCGATTTAGACAAATAATTTGTTCACTCCGCATGAAGTTTGAATGAAACTGACCCAAGGATACAGGCGGGGAGGGGTCGTTTAAGGATTTTACTATTTGTATCTTTGGTGGCCATCTTGTTCATCAGAGCGGAAAGATTTTAGCTATATTGGAAGGGAGTGATCTAGGCAACATTCCTTAGAAGTTTTAATCAAATTGATTCTAAGGTTAAGGAAGAGTTCGCGTTTGAAGCAGTTTTTCTAGTTTTAGCTCTTGCGGCCATTTTGCTCATCGGAGCGAAACTACATATATTTGCTCTGATGTATTTTAGCAATTGTGGTAGAGATTCACCCAAGCAACATGGCCCAATGGTACAGCATGAGCTGTTGTTTAAAGATTTTTCTCTTTTTAGCTCTGGCGGTCATCTTGTTCATCGGGGCAGAACAATTGTAGCTATATTGGTAGAAAGCCACCCAGGCAACATTTCTGTGGACGTTGCATCAAATTGACCCAAGGGTTTAGGACTATTTCGCATTTAAAGCAAATTGTTGACGAAGCACAACGCACGACGTTTAAATTTAATGTTTAAGATATAGGTCACTGCATTTGTACCAGGAATTAAGAACTCATATCTTCCAAACTATTCGATGGATTTGATTTATATTTGCTCTGATGATAGATACAGGTCGGCAATACCATCACCCATGCGCAAGATCTCAAGACCAAAGTTAAAGAATTAGAAAATTTTAACATTAATTGGTTTAAGAGTTCATATCTTGCATACAATATGGGCCCCGTCAATCGATTTTGGTACTTATCACCTATGCGAGCAGCGAAGGTTCAGGCGAGCCTGTGCATCCGCGCAGTCTCGCCAGAACCTTCGCTGCTCGCTCATACAAGCAGTGAATTAAGAGGAACCTTCAGACAGAAAGCCATATCCTGGCCCCTCTGAATGGCTGGGCATGCGAAGTTAAATTTTGTCATGACGGAATGCTCGAAGACACAAATTCGCTTGGCGGGGCTCATATGATATACCATATGTTGCTATGATATAGAATAGCAAGTCCAACCAAAACTCACCGATTCGTTCATGAGACAGCGCAGATGACATTTTGGCCAATGCTTGGTAGTTTTGGGGAGCTTGTGACCTTAAAACTTTGAAACAAAAAAGGTCAAGGTCAACGACATTCAATCCAATCTTTGGTATGTTGCAATGATATATTTATCAAATTCAACCAAACTTGATCAATTCGTTCATAAGATAGACTTTTAGCCTAACATTGGTAGATTTAGGAAGCCTGTGACCTTAAAATTGAGGTCAATGTCACCAAAATCTAATCGAAATTTTGACAGATTGTATTGATATAGTGTACATAGTTTGACCAAAATTCATCTTTTCCTGGAATATGGTGCAGACAAGCCATTTTTTGCCCAAAAATTGACACGTTTTTGGAGCCTGTGACCTAGTAAAATCGAATAAAGTAATGATATTCTGTACAAAGTTTGACCAAAATGATTAATTCCTGAGATAGGATGCAGACATGGCAGTTACAAAAGCTTAATAAACGACCATAAAATGCCCACTTTATTGCTTACTGCAGCTCTTGTACAACTACTGAACTTTCTAATTTATTAGCTTCATGCCTCGCCGCTATTAAGAATCATGTTATGATATTGTGAAACTGTCAATGAAAGACCAGGTAAAATTTGTTTTGGTTTATAAATAATTCTGGTGAGGTACTTATAAAGTAAAGTTAAGAGGTTTCCGAGCGTTTAATCTGTTTACATATGATTTTTCCACTCTATACACATCTTTACCTCATAACTTGATAAAGGATTAACTTACTAATTTGATTGAAAACACTTTTCAAGGAGAGGGCGCTACCTTCCTTGCATGCAATGATAGACTTGCCCTCTTTACATCAGATACAAAACTAAAAACAGTATATATTTTAATCTTGTCAAACTATATGTGACGCTTTGTCTTTATCTTTTAGATAATATTTACATTAGATTTGGGACAAAATTACATAGACAAATCGTAGGTATTCCAATGGGTACAAATGTGCTCCCCTCGTTGCTGATTTGTTTTTGTTTTGCTATGGACGAGATTTTATGATGTCACTTTCTAGTCAAAGTCAAGCCGACATTATTGAAGCCTTTAACTCTACCTCAAGATATTTAGATGATCTTTTATTAACAGACATCCCTTACTTTGAAAGAATGGCCAATCAAATTTATCCATCTGAGCTACAGTTAAACAAAGCTAATAATTCTGATATCGAAGCCCCGTTTTCTTTTTATTAGCGTTTGAACATTTCAAATGGTTTTGTTTCAACTAAAATTTATGATAAGCGCGATGATCTTGATTTTAATATAGTTACCGTTCCAATTTAGATGGTGATATTCCTCGTTGGCCATCATACGGTGTTTATATTTCGCAGCTTATTCGCTTCGCAAGAGTGTCATGTCATGTCGCTGATTCTAACACTCGTGATAAAAGTTTAACTGCTAAACTGCTACATCAGGGATCACAAACTTCGGAAACCATTTCTAAGTTTTATCGCCGACACTATCAATTAATTTCTTTTAAGGTTGGATTAAATAGACTTTTGCTGCAGCGGATGCCACAGCCTGAGAGTTTTGGCGATATTATATATAAATTAAGAAAACTTAAAGGCAAACCTAACTTTTCTGAACAATTTCAGCATATAATTAAACGTTACAAACGCATTGGATATAATATAAATTCTATTCAACAGTCTGCATGCATTGCATTTGACCCAGTCACGGTCAGACATTATGTTTTCCTCTTTAGGTCGGGGTTCAGACTCCATGAGGGCTGTAAAGCTATTTAAGAAAGTAAGAAATGATGTAACGGCCCTTTTACGTAAATTAAAAAAGATTACTTCAAATCTCTTGCAGATAAAATAAAAAACTTCTAGTTTATCTTCATGTGACTATTGGCAAACTCTCAAGTCGTTTATAAAACCTACTACCAATCCTTCTATTCCACCCATTTTTGACGATGGTTCTTATGTTTCAGACAACAATAAGAAAGCAAAATTTTGAAGAATTTTTTGTCAGTCAAACAAATTTAGATGATACAAATGCTACACTGCCAAATCTTTTTCTTCCCGACAGAGAGTCGCTTAATAATATTACTATTACAACTGATGAAGTAAGATCTGTTTTGCAAACATTAAAATTAGGAAAATCTTCAGGCCCGGATAATATTAACAACAGAATATTAAAGGAACTAGCATATCCAATCTCTAAACCTTTAAGTGATCTTTATAATTTTTCCTTGTCACGTGGTGTTTTTCCTGATACATAGAAGCAAGCTAATGTGTCCCCACTTTATAAGAAGGACGACCAATCACTAGTTTCTAATTATAGACCAATATCTCTTTCGAGTGTGGTAGGCAAAACAATGGAAAAAATCGTCCACAAGCATATATTCAACTATTTTAAAGACAATAATATTATAACCGGTTTACACTCTGGATTTGTCCCAGACGATTCGATTCTTAACCAGTTGGTAGATATTGCACGACCCGCAGAAAAAGCGACCGACTGAAGTCGGTTGATTTTCTAGAGTGCCCTAAAATCACTGTGTCATTCTGTCATTCTGTCAGTCTGTCTGTCCGTCCGTAACCCGTTTGTGAAAATTGGTGATAATGACTTAACCGCTTGGAATATTTAAACAATGTTTGGCATACTGATAGATATCAATGAGATCTAACCAATGAACTTGTGAAATATTACAATCCATTTAGTATAGCCTCGCCGAGGCGAAAAATGTGAAAATTTTCAAACTGCTTCTCCTCGGAAACCGTTGGGCCGATTGAACTCAAATTTCATATGGAGCCTCTATGGGATGGGGGAAACCAAAATTTGCTCATGGGGTCTAGGTCACATGACCAAAATGGCCGCTAGGCCATTGACCAAAATGGCCGCTAGGCCATATATGGTAAAAACCCTTCAAAAATAGTCTTCTCCAGAACCACTGGGCAGATTTCCACGAAACTTGATAAATAGCATCTGGGACGTAGGCCCATCATAAATTGCTAAAATGGTGACCTTGGTTGACCTTGACCTTCTTTGGGCCTAGGTCAAACTTTGACACATATGCTTTTGTACTGGAAAAGTGAGAATGCATTTTATCCTGCAAACGATTCAGAATACAGTACTAAAGTAATAAGATCTAACCAATGAACTTGCGAAATATTACATTCCATTTAGTATAGCCTCGCCGAGGCGAAAAATGTGAAAAATTTTGAACTGCTTCTCCTCGGAAACCGTTGGGTCGATTGAAGTCAAATTTCATATGGAGCCTCTATGGGATGGGGAAACCAAAATTTGCTCATGGGGTCCAGGTCACATGACCAAAATGGCCGCCAAGCCATATATGGTCAGTCTTTCTTTCCGTCTGTAACCCGTTTGTGAAAATTGGTGATAGTGACTTAACCGCTTGGAATATTTAAAAAAATTTTGGCATACTGATAGATATCAGTGAGATCTAACCAATGAACTTGCGAAATATTACATTCCATTTAGTATAGCCTCGCCGAGGCGAAAAATGTGAAAATTTTCGAACTGCTTCTCCTCGGAAACCGTTGGGCCGATTGAAGTCAAATTTCATATGGAGCCTCTATGGGATGGGGGAAACTAAAATTTGCTCATGGGTCCAGGTCACATGATCAAAATGGCCGCAAGCCATATATGGTAAAAATCCTTCAAAAATAGTCGCGCCAGAACCACTGGGCAGATTTCCACGAAACTTGAAAAATAGCATCTGGGACGTAGGCCCATCATAAATTGCCAGGTCACATGACCAAAATGGCCGCCATACCCATATATGGTAACACTCATAAAGCTAAAAGCATCCGGCGGGTCGTGCACTTCAGCTGAAGCACTGGTTTACAACACCTTTTGTAAAGCTCTAGACGATGTTCTTGATGTCAGGACAATCTTTTGCATCATAAGTAAAGCTTCTGATAGAGTTTGGCATAAAGGACTGTTATTTAAATTAAAAAGAGCAGGTATTAATGGATTATTACTTGACTGGTTGACTGACTTTCTATCTAACAGGAAACAAAGAGTAGTTATACCTGGAGGATCTTCAGAATGGGAATATATCAAAATAGAAGTGAAGGCAATGATCAGGAATCGATATAATCAACACACAGCTCCCATCAGAGACACCAAAGGGAAAGAAGCACAAACATGAAACAACAGACCTAATGGAAACATCAATAGCGGAAAGCCAAAAGGACAGTTACTTTCCCACAAAATGGCCAATAGGCTATCCAAAATAAAATAATATAAGCAACACAAACACCCAAAGACAAACCATAACAAAAATAAACCGCGACAGAAGAACCGCCTTGGAACGGTCAGCGGAAACCAATTCCACTGAGGGGCTTAAATCGATTTTACGTGGCCACAATCCTCGCCCTTACTTCCCTCGCGGTTCAGACAAATAATTTGTTCAGTCCGCATGAAGGCCTCCTAACTCATCAGTGCAACATCTCCGTGAACACAAATAATCAAACAACCACAGATATGAAACAACGGTGAGGATTCAACATCAAGAAACCACTGAAATGCTGGAGCAAAAGTAAACCAACAGTTAGACTCCGATGGGTCCGACCAGAGACAGAGCATCAGGCACTAGCCAACATTACCTTGAATTAGATCTCTCTAATTCTCAATAAGTCTTTACACTGGAACCGTCATAGAATGTGAGGCCTGACACACCGGCGTGCAATTAAAGAGGGAAGCAAAGTTGTCAATCGTGATTGGGTTAACTACCATGCATGTAGTCTGTCGTATAACTTTTATGTTGTACCCAATCTTTTTATATCGAAGAATGATTTTACCAAATTTGGTGCTGAAGTCATTGCGGTTATATATTTTTCTGAATTTGTATACTAAGTCACCATAAAATTCGGGTTCCGATAGACCTTGTTGCAGAAGAGATTTAAGTCCAATATTGAATTTTGAAATTAAATCAGAATGAGGTCTATAAAATTTTGAAAAGGCTTTGCGTAGTACCACATGGTTCTATTTTAGGTCTATTGTCTTAATTATATATAAATGATGTTGTTCGAGACATACAGTCATGTGTAAGACTTTTTGCAGATGACACTAGTTTATATATACTTGTCGACAACCCCATTAATGCAGCAATGTAAATTAATTCGGATTTAGAAACTATCCATAAATGGGCTGAAGCCTGGTTGGTAAAATTCAATCCGTCTAAATCTGAATCTCTTTTAATTTCAAGAAAACATAACAGAAATAGACACCTTCCATTAGTTATGAATTCAATCCGTCGAAATCTGAATCTCTTTTAATTTCAAGAAAACATAACAGAAATAGACACCTTCCATTAGTTATGAATAATGAGTACATAAACGAAGTATCACATCATAAGCATTTGGGTTTCCGAATGTCTAGTCTGTTTAGATATGATTTTCCACTCTATACGCACCTTTACCTCATAACTTGATAAAGGATTAACTTACTAATTTGATTGAAAGCACTTTTCAAAGAGAGGGCGCTACTTTCCTTGCATACAATGACAGACTTGCTTTCTTTACATCAGATACAAAACTAAAACAAGTATACATTTTAATCTTGTCAAACTATGTGTGACGCTTTGTCTTTATCTTTTAGATAATATTTACATTAGATTTGGGACACAGTTACATAGACAAATCGTAGGTATTCCAATGGATACAAATGTAATGTAATGGGAAGAATTTGGGATCTAACTGTATCAGTTCCTGAACGTTTATCTTTTTAATTTGGCCCAAAATTGACAGTTTTCGGGAGCCTGTGACCTTGAAAAGAAGGTCAAGGTTATCAGAATATAATCAAACATTTGGTACGTTACTACTAAGTTCACCAGAACCTCATTGCTATGTATATGAGATAGGATACAGAAACCTCGTAACAAACCAAATTGAGTTGAGAAAAGAGGATAACCTACACGTATTCGGCACCTTGTGAGCACCTGTCTTAGATCACTTTTAGACATGAGTCTGCTGAATTTGCCGTAGTCTCGTTGTAGTCTTCCTTGGTTGGTTACCCAGTATGCTGATGGACCTGATGTCACATCTCCGACTCCATTACCAAAGAATTTTGGAGTCCAGAGGATTGAGTTGACCGGGTTACCCATGTCAAAATCCATTGTATAGTCCCAGTATGGGAGTGACACGGATGGGTCAACTCTTCGCAGTGATTCCTCGAAACTAGAAAATACACACATATAATGACATACAGCAGAATTGCTACATTCAACTTTGAAACTGTTCAACAGTCCCAGCGGGCTAACGACGTGTATGCAACGTGGTATCAACGTCAATGCAACGTCGTGACGCTGCATCGACGTTGAGACGACGTTGTTTAGACCTCATGTCACAAAAACCTTTTTTGATCAGTCTCAAAGGTGGTCTCTTTCAAATCTGGAGTACACTAGGTGTGACAAAAAGAACGAACAAATAACTTAATCCTTCTAAATATGATTTTAAAGAACAATAAGTCTTAATTTTAGCTGGTCTTTGCATATAATACGGGCCGTATTGGGAACGGAAGCATTTGGCATGCTTCTAGCATTTTCGTGACTTCTTGTTTTTTTTTTTGTTTTTTTTTTTGGGGGGGGGGGGGGGGGGAAAGGGGGGAGGTCAATTATTTGAAGACCTCCGAATAAAAAAAAAGTCCGCCCCCTCCCATCGGGCTTGGGGAAATAGATTGGGCTGTATGGTGCTTCGACACAGAGCTGAAACCGATCGCACGTGAGTAATGGTAAACCGCTTAGAAGGTCTAAGCCTGCCGAGGCAAAGTGGTGCGAGTCGTAGCGTCCCTACATATACATGTAAACCCTATTGGTTTGTTTAGGTTCTAGGGCTTGAGATATCATTTCATGACATAAATAGTGTTGACGGGGATGAAAGACAAGAATTTTGTCACGTATTTTTAGAAATGAGTCCTGACGAAATCAGCCAGCGCACAACAAAACCTACAATAAGACGTGTGCGCCCAACGAAGACTCAGATCAGCCTGCGCATTCGCGCAGTCTGATCAGAGTCTTCGTTGAGCGCTCTAAGGATAGCTCAGAGCCCAATGCTCCTTCATGCAGCAAGAGAAGTCTCTGGTTAGACTATATGGATGTGCAGGCTGGTGGGCGTACATGTAAGTTGTTGGAAATGCTGTGCCCGGCTCAAAACAGCTTCACTATTGTCACAGCGGGTTTTCACTAACTGGGATGAACTGGGTTCTCATTGAACTCACTGAACTGGGTTCTCACTGAACTGTAAGGCGGAAAAGTTGTGTCCCTTATAGAAAAAAAACAACGACAGAAAAATACGTCAGAAACAGTAAAACTCTTATATTAAGACCACCTTAGGGACTGTTCAAAAGTGGTATAAAGACCACTTTGAACAGTCCCTAAGGTGGTCTCTTATTAGGAGACACTGTGTGTAGAAAATACAAAGAAAGAATAACTGAAACCTTCTAAATAAGCTTTAATAGCAGATATAGTCTTAATTTTATGTGGTCTTAATAGCGGAATTTTACTGTATACCAATTCCCCTTACAAACGTTACATAGAACAAACAGTTTCATTGCATAACAAATTGTGGTATAAACCAGTGCTTCAGCTGAAGTGCACGACCCGCCGGATGCTTTTAGCTTTATGAGTGTTACCATATATGGGTATGGCGGCCATTTTGGTCATGTGACCTGGACCTAAAATGATCCCCCCAATAAATGCGCCTTATCGTAAGGAGCAAAACTATATCTTATACTTTAGTACTGTATTCTGAATCGTTTGCAGGATAAAATGCATTCTCACTTTTCCAATACAAAAGCATATGTGTCAAAGTTTGACCTAGGCACAAAGGTCAAGGTCAACCCAGGGTCACCATTTTAGCAATTTATGATGGGCCTACGACCCAGATGCTATTTATCAAGTTTCGTGGAAATCTGCCAAGTGGTTCTGGAGAAGACTATTTTTGAAGGGTTTTTACCATATATGGCTTGGCGGCCATTTTGGTCATGTGACCTGGACCCCATGAGCAAATTTTGGTTTCTCCCATCCCATAGAGGCTCCATATGAAATTTGACTTCAATCGGCCCAACGGTTTCCGAGGAGAAGCAGTTCGAAAATTTTCACATTTTTCGCCTCGCCGAGGCTATACTAAATGGAATATAATATTTCGCAAGTTCATTGGTTAGATCTCATTGATATCTATCAGTATGCCAAAAAATATTTAAGTATTCCAAGTGGTTAAGTCACTATCACCAATTTTCACAAACGGGTTACGGACGGATAGACAGACAGACCATATATGGCTTGGCGGCCATTTTGGTCATGTGACCTGGACCCCATGAGCAAATTTTGGTTTCCCCCATCCCATAGAAGCTCCATATGAAATTTGACTTCAATCGGCCCAACGGTTTCCGAGGAGAAGCAGTTCGAAAATTTTCACATTTTTCGCCTCGGCGAGGCTATACTAAATGAAATGTAATATTTCGCAAGTTCATTGGTTAGATCTCATTGATATCTATCAGTATGCCAAAAATTGTTTAAATATTCCAAGCGGTTAAGTCACTATCACCACTTTTCACAAACGGGTTACGGACGGACAGACAGACTGACAGAATGACAGACTGACAGAATGACAGAATGACACGGTGATTTTAGGGCACTCTTAGAAAATCAACCGACATTAGTCGGTCGCTTTTTCTGCGGGTCGTGCAATGTATTAACCAATGCGAAGCGGCGGAGTTTGTTCAGCATCTTGTTTTAATGTGTATTGTGCACGCGACTGTGTTTTCGCATAATCGGTCTTCGGCATGTTGGTAAGCAAAAAATTATAATTTCGAGCAGAAAACGATATCGACCTACTGCAGCGGACTTACGATAGACACGGACGGACGGGGCTGGAGCCGAGCGATGCTCTCCCTATTCACCGGCAACGGGGAATAGGGGTACCACCGAACGGCTACGGTGTAGTGCCAGCATGGATTCGTTCCCTGGGACGCCACCAGCTGACAACCCACGACACGGGGAAACTGGAAACAACAACAACAAGCATAATCGGTCGTCTTGGTTTTTGTCATGTTAGGGTGGTTCACTCTTTGCATGCTGGATATTTTGTTCAACAGACGGCATTTCAAAATAATCTTATTTTTTCCAGTAAACAAGATCTCACATTTTATGCAAATTGTCTGGTATGTCAAGTCCCGTTTTCTTGCCGGAAAAATAAGAAAAATATCAACAATTTGTCGTCTGCTAATTTAGCCAGTTAACCCTTATCTTGCTGTTCACGACAACCCTTATCTTTGCAAATAGTTTAGATCCAGATCAGTTTGGCATTCAGTTTATGAATTTATAGCAATAAATTACACCAAGTACTTTGATTAGTTGATAGACAGAAAAGGGTTTGGCTTAAATGAATATTCAGCAAGATAAGGGTTAATACACGGCGTCAAGAGAAACTCTGTTTTCTGGATACCACAAGCTGGCCTGGTAAGGTCTGTTTGAACGTATTGAGGTTTTAAGTCCCCGTCAACACTATTTATGTTGCTTACGAATTAGTGGGACTTTTACCCGACAATGGGATGAAATGACATTTCAAGTCCCACCGCTAAATGAAACCGTTATGGTTTAAGAAGCGGTCTGACTCGCACCCGTGACTTTTCCTGTGCAGGCTTATGTATTCTAAGCGATTCACCAGTACTGAAGTTCAGTCAGGTTCAGCTCTGCGCTGAAGCACCTTGCAACCAAATTTATTTCCGCAAGCCACCATGCGAGATTCCGTAAGGGTCCTAAGTATCGTGACAGATATGCTCAAACAAACAGTGCAAACCCAGATCAGACTGTTGCTGTAGTAGCGGTTTGATCAGGGTCTACACCGTTTGCCATTCCGTCAGCGCCTTTTGGGCTCCTTGCCGGATCTTGAAACAAATTTGTTAAAATTTTAGCAGAAATACAGCAAGTCCTCAAGGTGCCTGGATTTTTAGGATTTTTGCGGTAAACAGACTTGCAAAAGATACGCCTATAGCAAATAGATGTACAATCCAAGGAGCGACTTCGAACACAAAGATGGTGATCAGATTGCGCAAATGCGTAAAATTAATGATCTGCATCGTTATTGTTTGCAAATGTCAAAAACCTGTTTTCTCATGACATGGCCTATATAAAACTACCTTTTAACCCTTGACCTGCTGAATATTTAAATATGCCACTTCCACCACTGATTATCAACCAATCAGATTTCTTGATGCAAATCATTGCAACAAATTCATAAACTGAATGACAAACAATGACGATCCTGATCAGATGGCTTCTTCAGAAGCCATCTGATCTGGATCTACATTGTTTGAAAGATAAGAAATATCCGGGCTCATGCAGCAGAACAAGGGTTAAGCCAACTTGAAAGTAATGCTGGTTGAATTCATCATATTGTAACTACTTTTCTGCCAAACTATATTTATCTCAAACCTAATATTCTGGTTACCTAATATTCTGGTCTCTTGTGTTAGAGATAACGAGGGTCTACAGATGTTTACTTTGCTGATGTAAATAAAACCTCTTGTTCATCTTTAGATATCATTGAATAATTTTTGGGATTGAGCACTTATTTCGTACAAGTCGGTCTAAATTTAATATTTATTTTCCCAAGGGTATGTTACAATACATGAATGCATGTTTTCTAAAATCAGTGCTATAATAAACTTACTATGCAAGAAATACTCTGTGCCAGGGTAGAAAAGATGCCCCACCGTGATGTCTGCCCGCTCCTAAAGCATGAATTCTGGCAAACATTGCTACAGTTCCTTCCTGTGAAATACATAAATATTATGACTTTGTTATTACTTCTTCTTCTTCTTCTTCTCGTTCTTCTTCTGCTGCTCATGCCAAAGTATGTACGCAGTGGGCTGCCTTCTAGCGACCTGCTGTTGTTCATATTTTTATGAACAGCAGAAAAATAGGTTTATTTCTTATATTTATACATTCTTATGGGGCGCCGTTTTACTATTTATTCCTTTTTATAGATATCCATAAATCGAATTATGGATATCCATAATTCGATTTATGGATATCCATAAATCAGCCGAATAATGGATATCCATATATCCATAAATCGAATTATGGATATTGGATATCATTAATTCAGATCGATTTATGGATAGAGATTCACGTGATGGTTTATTGTAAAAATCTTCAAAATCTATCGCTGGAAGATGATGGCCAGTCAAAGGTACCTCTATGTCGTGCAGACTTTTCAGCCCATGAGGTTTCCAAAGCAACGGACGCATACGCAGAACGCCCGCCATGTGTGCAGTTAAATATCGGAACCAGTCGTAAGATCTGGAAACACCGACCAACGCATGCATATCCATAAATCGAAATATGGATATCCATAATTCGATTTATGGATATCCATTATTCCTCTGATTTATGAATATCCATAATTCGAATTATGGATATCCATAATTCGATTTATGGATAACCATAATTCAGATCGATTTATGGATATCCATAATTCGAATTATGAATATCCATGAATCAACGCCAAAGCTTTTGGTTTAATGATTTCTCCCTAAGACACGTGATGGTTTATTGTAAAAAAATCTTCAAAATCTATCGCTGGAAGATGATGGCTAGTCAAAGGTACCTCTCTGTCGTGCAGACTTTTCAGCCCATGAGGTTTCCAAAGCAACGGACGCATACGCTGAACGCCCGCCATGTGTGCAGCCCATCTATTTCTTCAACCCCGATGGTATATAGTATTAACATTATATCCATATAAAACTCTACTTGAGGTGTATGGAGTACCAGGAAGATTAAGATATATCTCCTGCCCCCCCCCCCCCCCCGCGCTCATCGGGGCATGGATAAATAGATTTGGCTGCGCCGGCCGCGGTAGCTCAGTTGGATGCACGTCTGACTGGTGATCAGGAGAACGCGGGTTCGATACCTGCCGGGGTCGGCAACTTTCATTCGTGGAAATTGATCATGAAATATTTTCTACGGTCATTCTCTCCCTTCCGCTGATTCAAGTAGGGCAGTTGTCAGTTTCTAGCGAAAGAATGTAAACCGCTTACGTATATGCCTGTCCAGGAAAAGTGTAGATACGTAAACTGACCGGCTAAAAAATAACCTAAAATAGTGTTGAATGGGCCGTTAAACCTCAACACAAACAAACAAACAAACAAACAAACAAAGATTTGCCGCATGAGCTGAGAGTACCGGTAAACCGTTTAGAAGGTCTAAGCCTGTCCAAACAAGGTCGTACGAGTCAATGGGCGACATGGATTGAGATGACATTTCATCTCAATGAAGGCTTAATGCCCTACATAATTGGAAGCAATATATCCAAAATGAAATAGTATTGAAGGGGGGTTAAACCTCAAATCAAACAAAACATACCTCTCCCACACCATAGGCCACCATAAAGCCTACCCTACATTACCTCCACCTCCATCCCGGCTTTTATTACACATCTTAATCGGAAACCTGACGGGAATAGTCCATAAATAATAATGGATATCCATAATTCGAATTATGGATATCCATAATTCGAATTATGGATATCCATAGATAATTATGGATATCTATAAATACGGATTAAATAGTAAAACGGCGCCCCATACATTCTTGGCTCCCCGACACTGGGCGCAAAAATGCGTATGTGTGTGTGTGAATTCGGGTTTAACGTCGCTTTCAACGATTTTTCAGTCATATCACGACGGTGTCTGGTTGCGACAGGGAGCTCAATCATCGGCTCACTTTTGTAGTGCTGCCTCACTGAAATATCATGTCCCAGACACATTACACGATACCACACTCAGACACATTATCCTGACACTGGGTCGACCAGTCCTAGCTCTACCCCGTAAATCTGAGTGCCAAGCGAAGAGCAGCTAGTACCATTCTTAACGACTTTGGTATGTCGGTGCCCGGGATCGAACCCGTGACCTCCCGTTCCCCGGAGCGGACACTCTACCAACTGAGCTATCGGGGCCGGTAAAATGCGTATGGGTACGTTGTTTTTCTACAAAGAGCGCACGAACAGCGTCCAATGCCCAATCAGATCATATAGAACCATGGTTTAGACTGACGTCACTTGGCGTCACTGAAAATCGTGTGACTTGATGCGTTCATGGAAGTATGAACTACATTATTTTCTATATAGCTTTATATTAGGCTTTACACTGGAAATGTAAATATTAGATAATATTTGGCTAACCTGACAAGAGGCACTACTCAGTGAAGGAAAGCATTTTCTTTAAGATTGCTCTGGGACGGAATTAGCAAGTCTGTGCTTTGAATGCCCCTGTAAAACACTTTGATATAGAGAAAAGTGGGGATTACAGGGGGTACAAATTATTTTTTCTTACCTTTTCCCCCGAAAGCCTATATTGTTTGTACGCGTTAGAAGCGCCACCAACAATCAATGTTTGGACTAGGAAGAAGAAATTTATCAATAATTTTCATTGAAAAGAAATCCAGTTCCAGATATATGAAAGACGTCATTTTAGCACATTGATGTGGTATCGTAATATGACCGCTTTTTCGGGGAGGCTTAGTTTATATGAAAATCAAAAGAAAACCGCAAAGTCAAGTTGTTTCACTTACAAAATGACAGTTAAAGAAGAATGGGAGACAAAATGGGAGACAAAACTACCTTTTCCCTCCCTGAAAGTTTATCCATGATACACCTTAAGGGATGTGCATGTTTTTACACAGGCAACTCCTGCAAAAGCATTTTTGTCTCCTATGTCAATAGAGGTCAACTTTTAAAGGAAAGAATTTGCTCCTGAGGAGAAAATATTCTTTCTTTCAGGAATCAACCCCTTTTTAAGTGGGACAGGGCTTATAGAAAAACGAACAGGAAGTCCCCAAAGATATCTCCCTTTGAAAAATCTGCCCGGTGTTCACATTCCCCTTAAACGGTGTTAAAACGGAGGGGCTCCCAAGTTAAATGGTGTTGAATCTGACAGTTCGGTGATGAATTCGACAGAGTACATCCTATTATTTCCTACCCTGTAAAGCTGGTCTAGAGCATTATGGAATCGTCGTTTTTCTCCTCGTGTAAGCGTGCGGTATTCTCGTCTAGTTCTGTAGCCGGACCTCGGGTACATGTAGGCTGCGGGTCTCTTTCGCTGACCAGTTTCTTGGCCGCTGTCAGCCAATGACAGTAACGTCGCATAGTCCTGATCTGCAACATAGTAACCCATTTTGTACCGGAAACTCCAAAACGGGTACCCTGACAAACATTGCAAGCCCAGACAAACATTGCAGAATGCGGCGTCTGATCAGGGCCTTCACTGTTTGCAAAAGTTCAGCCATTTTCCAAATACATTTTGAAGAAAATTCAACCCTGCACCCCTATATTTTGAAATGGTCTCCGGCTATATATAAGAAGGAAGATTCCATTTGGTACAAAAGGGGTAAAATCGAATTACTGACAGCACTGGTGGGTCGATTGTCTTTTGATACAGGCTGAGGAAAATGTCCTGAACAAGGGCTTAGACTGTTTCGTTTAACGCTTTGGTTCCTGTACTGTAAGCAAACAGTGTAGACCCTGATCAGACGCCGCGTTCTGTGGCGTCCGATTTGGGTCTACTCTGTTTGCCAAACCCAACGAATAATATCCAGTCAAGATTGTATAGATAATCATCTTACTCAACACTCTGATCTCACAGCGATAAGAATCGTGAGGCTTTCTTTTTCTATAAATAATCGTTGTCTGTATTTCCGACAAATCAGTGACAGTCACATGGACTACAGCATTGAAAAGCTGCTTTGCTATATAACTTTGGGTTGACTGACAAAGATATGTTGCATGGGAGCCATTTCATGTTGAATTTATAGAATAGTTGTGTTTCCACTAACATACCGAAAGTATAGGTCGCAAAAGCGAAATAAAAAAAAAGGAATCAAAGAGGGGAAAAGAACATGGTTTCAAGTATTAGTTAAGCTATTTTGACAGTTTTACGTTTTTTTATCAAAAGTTCTGGAAAATATTAAGGTCGGTAGGTAAGAAAATCTTTTAATTCTTTCTGGATGATGGCAATAAAAAATGCAGGGTCGGCACAAAAAAATCAGGGTCGGTTGGGATAGCGGAAACACAGCTATTTTTAGGCCTTATTTATACCTCCAAAGCCATGGGTTGCAGTTACGACAATTAAAGATCCAGCCCTCTTGTTAGCGATATACAACGGCGTGGGTCCTTCGTTTTTTTTGTGTTTTTTTTTTTTTTTTTGTCTTTTTTTTTGTTTTTTGTTTTTTTTGTTCTTGAGTGTGTGTGTGTGTGTGTGTGTGTGTGTGTGTGTGTGTGTGTGTGTGTGTGTGTGTGTGTGTGTGTGTGTGTGTGTGAATTCTGGTTTAACGTCGCTTTCAACAATTTTTCAGTCATATCACGACGGTTTCTGGTTGCGACAGGGAGCTCAATGCTCACGTTTATAGTGCTGCCTCACTGAAGTATCATGTCCCAGACACATTACATGATACCACACCCAGTCACATTATCCTGACACTGGATCGACCAGTCCCAGCTCTACCCCGTAAATCTGAGTGCCCAAGCGAGGAGCAGCTAGTACCATTTTAACGACTTTGGTATGTCGCGGCCCGGGATCGACCCCGAGACCTCCCGTTCCCCGGAGCGGACACTCTACCAACTGAGCTATCGGGGCCGGTCCTTGTTCTTGTGTACACCCGGAGAAAAGTTATGCAACTCTGCCATTAATACAAAGTGTTGTATCTGTCCCTGTCTTCCTTGCAGGTCTTGAACTCAAAACTCTGATGGTCGTTTAAAGAAATAATTGAAACTGCAAAGCCTTTATCGGCGTCAGAAGGTAGCTCAGTCGGATCATTATTACGAAAACACGCCTATACAAATACATTGTAACCTCTATCGCCGAAAAAATAAAGATTTTAAAAATTGTGATATTTTTCTTATTTCTGCTCGAAATATAGATTCTGGGTACTCGTTAGAACCGCCTCGATGAGGCGATTTTAACGAGTACCCACAATCTGTATGTTAGAGCAGAAATAAGAAAAATAAGGTTTACCCCTGTAAACCCCAGTTTTACTATATAAAAGTGGAGTTTAAGGGGGTCAAAATTATATAGGCGTGTTTTCGTGATGGCATCTGACTGCAGATGAAGATGTCGCGTGTTGGTCGGCATGGCAACATTCTTTCATGGAGACTGATCAGTTTATGTATGTCAGCCCAGGAAAAGTATAATTAGGAAAACATGACCGGCTCGATATGAAATAAATAATGTTGATAGGGCTGTTTAACTCCAAAGAAACAAAACAAAAACCTTTAAAAAAAGAATAAGTTATAAATCAGCAAATTTCTTGTTTCTCGTTGCTATCAAATTCGAGACCCCTTGTCCTGCTGAACCAGGAACTCTACTCTACTGGAGAATGATCTGGCTTTTCAGGTGAATTTATAAGAATAAAATAGATACAGTAATTTGACTGGCTGATAGTCAAAATGGTGAGACAAATCAAATTTAGGCCTATTCAGCAAGACGAGGAAGTTAATGGAAGTGACGCTCAATTTATGTCCGAGTATATTAACGCTCTGCATGGTGGATACTTTTTTCAGCAGACGACATTCTGGGATATCTTTCTTAAAAAAACAGGGTTTATATTTGTCCGATTGTCATATTTTCTGGGAAAAATAAGAACAATATAAACAATTTGTCGCCTGCTGAATTAGCACAGAGAGTGGTCAAGGTTAACGCTTTGCATGCTGGGTATTTAAACAGCAGATGACATTTTGAAATGTTTTCCTAATTTTCCCAGAAAACAGGATTTGACATCTCATACATCTATGGAGACAATTTAGATGAGAAAATGGAAAAAATAAGAAAAATATCAACAATTTGTTGTCTGCTGATTGAGTTTAGAGCGTGCATAGGTTAAACTTACCTGTAACAGTATCATTTTCTTGAAAATTCCAGAGCAATCTTTGCAGACAGGCAACCTGTGCCGCTCGGTTCGTTAACATTGTCGCTTGCAACTCTTTGTAACACATGTCTGTCTCAGGAGGAACAAGCAGACACACTTGACTTGGGGACTGGCCAAGCGTCTGCGTGATCAGGAACAGGGAGATGACCAATAGTAAGATAGCCATGTTACCTATTCCACTGAAGAGACAAATTTAGAAACAAATTCAAGAAGATTCACTAGTAATTAAGCCTCCAGACTGACACCACCTCATAATCTTACTTATTCTGCTAATTTACTAGTTTAGTTTATACTAATTTATTTGAGTTCGATTCCTTTGTTTGTCTGATTTAAGGTTTAACGTCCCCGTCAACACTGTAAAGGTTCGATTGAGATGAAATCTTCAAGCGTAGGCTAATTTAGTTTTATACTGTTCACTTTTTTTTCTCAACCTGTATTTAAATGTTTTATTTTTTGCCATTATCACATGCATAGGCCTATTGCTGTTAACCTCTGTGTCGGGAGGGTCGTAACTAATGTTGGTAGAACTTGTTGCTTGAAATATGCAACAAGATATGTTTAAGGGGAATGGGAACACCTAGCACATTTTCGGCCATTTTTCAAAGGGAGATAACTTTCGTGACTTCCTGGTCACTATTCCATAGGCTCAGTCCAATCGATAAAGGTTCTACTCTTGAAGAAAAGAATTTTCTCCTCAGGAGCAAATTCATTCCTTTAAGAATTCATCCCTATTGACATGGGAGACACAAATACTTCTGGAGGAGTTCTCTCCCCTTAAGGTGTACCCATTCCCCTTAAACTGAACATGAACAAAGTTTTAAAACATCGGATCCTAGGAGTTGAAAAGCTCAATTCTTGGCATCTCAGCAGGCTCCGAGGTTAAAAAAGGAAGCACTATTGACAGACGTCGCGCAATATAGCGAATTTACGTAAAAAATCGCTATTCACAGACATCGGGCTATAGTGATTTTTGGTTAAAATCGATATTGACAGACACCTGGCAATAGCGATTTCACGTTAAAATCGCTATTACCAGATGTCTGTCAATAGAATCGCTATTTCCAGATGTGTGTCACCAAAGAACTGTGAAAACTGTGGTTTGCGGATATGTTTTCCTTGTTTGACACGTATGCAAGCCACACTTCGGAGATGCGTTCTTATGATAACAAGAGTTTTACTTGCTTCTAGTATATATATATAGGCTAACTTCAGAACTGCGCGATATAAGACCAGTCTACGTGATAATGGTCTTTCTTTTTAAGTATACTGGGATCAACCACATTTGACCAATACTCGCTGGTGTACATTACATACACTCCAGGTTTGAAGGATGAAAGCCTACACAGTAATCATGTAATTACGGTAGGGGTAGGAGATGACACTCTTCCTGCACACTGGGCTTCCAGTTAATGTCTCAATCCAAAGGACGGTGCGCTTTTTGACATTCATCCCTGCAAATGATGCCAATTCGAAAAACGAAATATACCTGTGATTTCCGCTAACCGGACCGATCATGATTCTTGCTCTATTTGCATCAAATACATGTAAAAGATTGACAAAAATGGATTTGGGACCTACCAACCTTTACCTTCCGACATGTAAGCGGAAGTGCAGAATTTTTAAAAGGACTGAAGAAGCTTGCAATTAAACCGGACTATGGTTATAAGTTGCACATATGCACCAGACGTCTGTCAATAGCGATTGTAACACAAAGTCACTATTACCAGACATCTGTCAATAGCGAATTCAACGCAAGTCGAGTGTCAATAGCGAATTTAAGGTAAGTAAATTCGTTATTAACGGACATCTGTCAATAGCCGCTCACAAAAAGTTTAACATGTTGAAATGAGTGAGTGAGTGTTTGAGTTTTACGTCCCACCAACAGCTAAGATCATACGGAGGCGGGATCTCGGTTTAAAGACTCATCCGAAAGTCTGGAGAAGCCCGGGATCGATCCTGCGACCCCTTGTTTACAAGGCGAGTAGCGTAGCCACTACACCACAGAGGCTTCTAACATGTTGAAATCACATGAACATGAAATATAAGGGACATTTTGAAAGTTTTTAGAATAACCTGGAACAGCGTAAAAGATCTGATAAAACTATATTCTTGTTACACTATCACACAAAAGCTAGAATACGAATAAACAAAATTTAGCTCTTCATTTATACGCACAAACCAAGTGAAAATGTCAGGAATATTTATACATGCATCATTTTTCTGGACTTTGTTCTTTTGGAGATTAACAATTGAATCCACATTTCTAATATCAACCACATTTCCAATATCAACCAAGGCTTGGTTTTACTTTTTGGCATTTTAAATTTAAGAGATGAGCAAACCGGAATACGTGGAGAAAAACATCTGACCTTTCGTTGCTGAACTTGGCGCCTCACACGGTGAGAGACATAATAATTAAGAGATAGCGCATTTACTCACTAGGCCGCGGAGCCCGTAAAAACAGGGTTTGGCTGTAGAGAGAGCTTTAGTTGATGACCACATCTGTCATTCAGCCACCAAGTTTGCTGTATGTGTTACAGAAGGCCAAGACAAGTTTCCTACGTCATATTGGTTAACTAAACTTCATAAAAGACCATACAAAGCACGTTTTATTGCACATTCAAGCTCTTGTATCACCACTGAACTCTCTAAATTATTAACTTCTTGTTTACTGCCATCAAAAACATGTGATGAAATATTGCAACAAAGTCTTCGAAAGATCAAGTAGAAATCTGTTTAGGTCTGTAAAAAATTCTTTAAAGTTTTAAATAAATTGAAATCCAGACGTTTTCGTGCTTCATATCTGTCTACTTATGATTTGTCCACCCTTTACACTACACTTCCTCATAATCTTATAAAAGAAAAAAATAATGATTTAATTGAATGAGCATTTCATAGGGAAGACTCCCTTTATCATGCATGTAATGTAAGGAATGCTTTTTTCACTTCGGAAGATCATAAAAATTATACTTTATGGTCATGTCAGAAAGTGTGTGAATCTCTCACCTTTCTTCTTGACAATAGTTACATAAGATTTGGTTATTTAGACAAGTTGTGGGTATTCCGATAGGTACTAATTGCGCATCCCTCGTGGCTGATCTGTTTTTTGTTTTATTATGAGAGAGACTTCATGATATCCCTGTCTGCTGAAAGCCAATCTGAAATCACTGAAGCTTTTAGCTAGACTTGTAGATATTTGGATGATTTATTAAATATTGATAATACCTATTTCAATGGTTTGATCAGTCAAATTTCCCCTCAGAGCTTCAGTTAAATAAAGCAAATTCTTCTGATAGCGAGGCGCCGGTTTTGGATTTACATCTATCTATTACAGATAGGTTTGTTCCTATATGTTAAAAGCGATGATTTTGATTTTGAGATCGAAGAGTTTTCGTTTTTGGATGGTGATGTTCCTCTTGCGGCATCATATGGCGTTTATATTTCGCAATTAATTCGATCTGCCAGTGTGTGTAGTCATGTAACTGACTTCAACACTCGTATTAAATTGTTAACTGCTAAACTTCTAAATCAGGGTTATCGGTGCCATAAACTACGCAAAGCCTTTTCAAAATTGTATAGACATCATTCTGGTTTAATTTCAAAATTCAATATTGGACTTAAATCTCTATTGGAACAATGTCTAACGGAACCCGAATTTTATGGTGACATAGTATATAAATTCAGAAAAAAATATATAACCGCATTGACTTCAGCACACAATTTCGTAAAATCAGTCTTCGATATAAAAAGATTGGGCACAACATAAATGTTATACGACTGATTGCATGCATGGTAGTTAACCCAATCACGGTTGACAACTTTGCTTCCCTCTTTAATTGCATGCCGGTGGGTCAGGCCTCAGATTCTATGACGGTTCGAGTGTAAAGGCTTACTGAGAATTAGAGAGATCTAATTCTATGTAATGTTGGTTGGTGCCTGATGCTCTGTCTCTGGCCGGGCCCATCGGAGTCTAATTGTTGGTTTTCTTTTGCTCCAGCATTTCATAGTTTTCTTGCTGTCGAGTCCTCACCGTTGTTTCATCTCTGTGGTTGTTGGACTTTTTGTGTTCACGGAGATGGTGCACTGATGAGTTAGGAGGCCATCATGCGGACTAAACAAATTATTTGTCTAAATCGCGACGGAAGTAATGGCGAGGATTGTGGCCACGTAAAATCGATTTAAGCCACACCACCACCGTCCCCCCCCCCCCCCGATTGTGGCCACGTAAAATCGATTTAAGCCACACCACCACCGTCCCCCCACCCCACCCCCCCCCACCCCCCCCCCCCCCAGTAGAATTTGTTTCACTGACCGTTCCAATGCGGTTCTTCTGTCGCGGTTTATTTTTGTTATGGTTTGTCTTTGAGTGTTTTTATCGCTTATATTATTTTGTTTTGGATAGCCAATTGGCAATTTTGTGGGAAAGTAACTGTCCTTTTGGCTTTTCGCTATTGATGCTTCCATTAGGGTCTGTTGTTTCATGTTTGTGTTTCTTTCCCTTTGGTGTCTCTGATGGGAGCTGTGGGTTAATTGTATCGATTCCTGATCATTGTTTACTCAGCAGACCGTGTTAGTTGTCTCCATTGTATGCTCGGTAACTTTTCACCGAATTGCCGGCTATTAATCCAGATAATATGGCGTAGTTAAGCACCCGAAGATCTAAGGAAAGTTTACACCATTGTGTAACTAATCTTTATTTCTAGTGCAAATGTACCGCCATATTTTGAAGGAAACATTTTCCGCTGCGAGGTGTGTGTAGGGTTTCCTTCGTTAAATCGTGTAAATGTTACACCAGTGCTGCATACACCACAGTGTATGTTTACACTATGTAGCATAATCATTTATGATTATTTTTCCATTGGTATGGAGCTTATAAGGCTCTGATACTCCTTTGATATCAGTTACCATTTTTAAATTTTCATTGGTAATGCTAGAGCAGTAAGTAAGATGTGAGGTTCAGTTTCGCATTAAAAACTTGAACGAAATAATTACGAGAACCCTATAAACCTGTCAGTGTACAAAATGGCATTAATAATTGGCATTTAGCACTGAATAACAAGATAAATCTTAACTGGGCAACTTAGAAGAGTTTTATAACCTCGGAGCCTGTAGTCATTCTTCGCTCCTTGTGCTGCAACCTCCTTTTGATCGAATATGACACATTCTCATTGTACGTAACATGACGAGGTGACAGATTTTCAATCTTCCTAAATCATTTATTTTACGTATGATCTGTGACATTAGTCTTAGTTTACCATTGCCCTTTTTATGTGGTAGTCTTGACATTTAATATAAATGAATAAATAAATTGACAATAAGTTTCTATTAAATGCTGAATCACAATAAATCTGTACGAACATATAAATGAACCACAAATAATCGAGACCTGGCGAATTAGAGCCTTCATTACGAAAACACGCCTATACAAATACCTTGTAAACTTTACCTCCGAAAAATCGGAATTTGTTCAGATGACAAATTGTGATATTTTTCTTATTTCTGCTCAAAATATAGATTGTCGGTACTCGTTAGAACCGCCTCATAGAAACGAGCACCCACAATCTATATTTTAGAGCAGAAATAAGAAAAATAAGGTTTACTCCTGTAAACCCCAGTTTTACTACATAAAAGTTGGGTTCAAGGGTCAAAATTGGATAGGATTGTTTTCGTGATGTGACTCTTGTGCTGTATACATTTTCACACCGCTCAATGCCTTCGCGGGCTAGGTGGTTGGGCATGTCCCGGTTGATGGCTGTGCTTCCTTCTTTGGTTGCGTGCCGGTGGGTCACGCCTCGGGTTCTAGAGCAGCTCCGGTCTATGGTCTTTTAGGTAACTCTGTTGGTACGTGATGCTCCATGGTCTCTGTTAGGACACGCCGGGGCTTCTTTTGCTTCGTGGTTTCGATTGTTTCGAGCTGTCGAGTCATCTCAGAGTTCGTTTCGGTAAAACTGCCGCGGTGCGAAGGTTTTGGGCATCCAGTGTTTTTTGTTGTTGTTTTTTTCCTGACTGTTGACCGTTTCTGGGCGATGCGTCGGTTGTTGTTATTGTCTTTGCGTATGTCGTTTTTTGTGCGTAAATACTAGTGTATAAATTTAATTAAATGAAGGAAAATTTTCATCATGTACGCCTTGTCACTGTTGCCACTGTTGATGATCATTAAACAAACAGTGTTGACCCTGGTCAGACGCCTCGTTTTTTGAACTTTGGGCTTTAGGCGTATAAAACAAGCTTTCAGTTTAACACTGTCTGTTGAAATAAACTTTTCGGTACTTGCGTATTCACACATTTATGCCACGGGTCCCATTACTGGTATATCGACAAACAGTGAAGACTCTGACCAGAGACCTCACAATGGTGACCAAACTTGATACACATATTGCATAGGGACTGCTGATGTGCATGAAGCTATCTAGCTTTGATCTGACCCCTCTGTGATCATGGGGTGAGGTCAAAGGTCAAATTTTCAGGAAAATGCTTGTGAATGTAACTACTTTTTTTTATTAATTGGCCTATGGTGACGAAACTTGGTACACGATTTGCTTAGGGACTGCAGATGTGAAAGAAAATATCCATTTTGATCTGCTTGTGAATGCAAACTTCATTTTCATTGCTTGGCCTATGGTGACCAAACTTGGTACACATATTGCTTAGGGACTGTAATTGTGCATGAAGGTATCCATTTTTTTTTATCTGACCCCCTGAGGTCATGGAGTGAGATCAGAGGTCAAATTTGGTACACTTTGCTGGCCAACCATAGTACACGTATTTCTAAGGGACTGCAACTATGCATGAAGGCGCCCATTTTTTTTATCTGACACCCTGGCGTCATGGGGTGAGATCAAAGGTCAAATTTTCAAGAAAATGCTTGTGAATGCAACTACTTTTTTATTAATTGGCCTATTGTGACCAAATTTGGTTCACATATTGCTTAGGGACTGCAGATGTGCATGAAGGTATACAAATTTTGATCTGCCTCCAGGGGGTGAGGTGAGGTCAAAGCTCAAAGTTTCAGTGTTGCTAGAAATGTGTTGGCTCCATTTCAATGTTGCTCAAGGTTTCTCTATAATGGTGCACTTCAAGCAGGCAACTTCACTGTCACACAGATGTACCAAACACCATACAATGAAACGCTGTTTACCTCATGGCGTAAATATGCAGGGGAACCTAGAATTTTCACTTAATTTCTACTGTGCTCTCTTCTCATCACTTGTAACAGTTTGGTTATCTGTCTTAATTCTCCAGCAATCAGGAGACGTTCATCCCAATCCGGGTCCTTCTTCTGTATCCTCAGATTCTTCGTCATCTTCAATAGGTACGATTATGAGTACCACCAATCTCTGTAAACATCTTTCGTTTGTCCATTACAATCTGCAGAGCATACTGCAAAAACTAGACATTTTGTATGCAGAGTTCTGTGACTTTGTGATTACAGATGGCTTAAATTATAATATGTTGAATGCACGGCTCTGTAGCAAGATGAATGACCTGTGTGAACAATTTTCTTTAACATGTTGCACAAGTAATAAACGAACCCACCCACTTTACCGAACACTCCTCTTCACTGCTAGACGTTATTCTCACAAATAATGAAAACTACTTCGCTTTAAGTGGAGTTGGTGATCCTTTTCTATCGCAAGACATGTCCTATCTATGGTATCCTTAATTTAAAAAAAAGCTAAATTTAATTCTTTTTGCTCGAAGAATTTGGTCTTACTACCAGGGTAACTATATTCGTCTAAGAGAAATGGCGTGTTCAACAAACTGGTTAATTCTTTACGATGCTGATGTCAACACCCACGCCAAAAATTTAACTAATCATATAATCAACCAGTGCTTCAGCTGAAGTGCACGACCCGCCGGATGCTTTTAGCTTTATGAGTGTTACCATATATGGGTATGGCAGCCATTTCAATCATGTGACCTGGACCTAAAACGGTTCCCCCAATAAATGCGCCTTATCGTAAGGAGCAAAAATATATCTTATTCTTTAGTACTGTATTCTGAATCGTTTGCAGGATAAAATGCATTCTCACATTTTCCAATACAAAAGCATATGTGTCAAAGTTTGACCTAGGTACAAAGAAGGTCAAGGTCAACCCAGGGTCACCATTTTAGCAATTTATGATGGGCCTACGTCCCAGATGCCATTTATCAAGTTTCGTGGAAATCTGCCCAGTGGTTCTGGAGAAGACTATTTTTGAAGGGTTTTTACAATATATGGCTTGGCGGCCATTTTGGCCATGTGACCTGGACCACATGAGCAAATTTTGGTTTCCCCCATCCCATAGAGGCTCCATATGAAATTTGACTTCAATCGGCCCAACGGTTTCCGAGGAGAAGCAGTTCGAAAATTTTCATATTTTTTCGCCTCTGCGAGGCTATACTAAACGGAAAGTAATATTTCGCAAGTTCATTGGTTAGATCTCATTGATATCTATCAGTATGCCAAAAATTGTTTAAATATTCCAAGCGGTTAAGTCACTATCACCAATTTTCACAAACGGGTTACGGACGGACGGACAGAGAGACCATATATGGCTTGGCGGCCATTTTGGTCATGTGACCTGGTCCCAAGAGCACATTTTGGTTCCCCCCATCCAATAGAGGCTCCATATGAAATTTGACTTCAATCGGCCTAACGGTTTCCGAGGAGAAGCAGTTCGAAAATTTTCACATTTTTCGCCTCGGCGAGGCTGTACTAAATGGAATGTAATATTTCGCAAGTTCATTGGTTAGATCTCATTGATATATATCAGTATGCCAAAAATTGTTTAAATATTCCAAGCGGTTAAGTCACTATCACCAATTTTCACAAACGGGTTACGGACGGACAGACAGACAGACCATATATGGCTTGGCGGCCGTTTTGGTCATGTGAGCTGGACCCCATGAGCAAAGTTTGGTTTTCCCCATCCCATAGAGGCTCCATATGAAATTTGACTTCAATCTGCCCAACGGTTTCCGAGGAGAAGCAGTTCGAAAATTTTCACATTTTTCGCCTCGGCGAGGCAATACTAAATTGAATGTAATATTTAGCAAGTTCATTGGTTAGATCTCATTGATACCTATCAGTACGCCAAAAATTGTTTAAGTATTCCAAGCGGTTAAGTCACTATCACCAATTTTCACAAACGGGTTACGGATTTTTCGCCTCGGCGAGGCTATACTAAATGGAATGTAATATTTCGCTAGTTCATTGGTTAGATCTCATTGATATCTAGCAGTATGCCAAAAATTGTTTAAATATTCCAAGCGGTTAAGTCACTATCACCAATTTTCACAAACGGGTTACGGACGGACAGACAGACAGACAATATATGGCTTGGAGGCCATTTTGGTCATGTGACCTGGACCCCATGAGCAAATTTTGGTTTTCCCCATCCCATAGAGGCTCCATATGAAATTTGACTTCAATCGGCCTAACGGTTTCCGAGGAGAAGCAGTTCGAAAATTTTCACATTTTTTCGCCTCGGCGAGGCTATACTAAATGGAATGTAATATATCGCAAGTTCATTGGTTAGATCTCATTGATATCTATCAGTATGCCAAAAATTGTTTAAATATTCCAAGCGGTTAAGTCACTATCACCAATTTTCACAAACGGGTTACGGACGGACAGACAGACTGACAGACTGACAGAATGACCGAATGACAGAATGACACGGTGATTCTAGGGCACTCTTAGAAAATCAACCGACTTCAGTCGGTCGCTTTTTCTGCGGGTCGTGCAATTTGGCTAAAGAATGTATACCTGACAGGATAACAAGGATAAAACTTGGCGAGCCATTATGAATCAACACTGGTATAAAAAATTAATACGAAAGCTTAAGAGAGCTTATCGAAAGGCAAAGCGTACGGGTTTTTTACAACCACTGGGCAAAATTTAGACAGCTTCGAAATAAGGTAATACATTTAATCAGAGAAGGGAAGCAATCACACAAAGAGAATATTATTAATAAACAAAAGAGTGGAACATTATCCTCGAGAGATTGGTGGAGAACTCTAAAATCTGTGATCTCACCAAACTCTAAGCAGCCACTGCCTCCTCTCGAGAAGGACGGTGGCATATTCACGGATGAGTTAGAGAAAGCAAACGTCTTGAATGACCAGTTTCGAGATCAAAGTTTATTGAATGAAAATGGCGCTGAGTTGCCAGTAATAAATTCTTATGCTGTAAATGCACAGCTAAGTTCCATACATATCACCAAGGATGAAGTAGAAATTATTCTGAAGTCCCTTCCCATAGGTAAAGCATCTGGTCCAGATGGAATTAGCAATCGTCTCCTCCGTGAAATGGCTGCTGAAATGTCTGAGCCTTTTTGCCACCTTTTTAATCATTCCTTACATACCGGAACTTTCCCTGAAGACTGGAAACAATCGCACGTTTGTCCCATTGACAAAGGAGGTGATAAATCATCTCCCTCGAACTATCGTCCTGTTTCTCTTTTGTGTAATCCTGAAAAAGCTTTTGAGCGAGTGGTCTTTAAATACTTCTATAACCATCTCAACGAAAACCAAATTCTCACTCCATTACAATCTGGCTTCATACCTTGCGACTCTACAACTAACCAGCTCACTTACCTTTATAACTTCTTTTCTCATGCTCTTGACTCTGGAAAAGAAGTTCGGGTTGTTTTCTGCGATATCAGTAAGGCCTTTGACCGTGTGTGGCATGAAGGTCTTTTAATGAAGCTCGAAGCCGCTGGTATCTCCGGTAACTTACTTACATGGTTTCATTCCTATCTCTCAAACAAAAAACAAAGAGTTGTACTGCCAGGCGCCGAATCGAATTGGACCTACATACCGGCTGGAGTACCACAAGGATCTATACTTTGCCCCCTTCTATTTTTAATCTTTATCAATGATATTGTAGAGGATATTGGCTCAAATATACGTTTATTTGCTGATGATACTAGCCTATCTATTGTCGTAGAAAACTCTGATACTGCTGTAGAACTTCTTAACTTAGATCTCGACAGAATTATGAACTGGGCGAAAAATGGCTTGTTAAATTCAACACTGGTTAAATCCCTTCTTGTTTCTCGTAAGCTCATTAAACCAATACATCCACATCTTTATATGGAAGATTCCCAAATAATCGAAGTTGATTCTCATAAACACCTTGGTATTGTATTCAGTAACGACTGCACATGGCATAAACATATAGAATATATCAAAGATAAGGCATGGAAGCGCATAAACGTAATGAGAAAAATGAAATTCGAATTTGACATGAAATCTCTTGAAACAATATACTTTACCTTCATTAGGCCAATTTTGGAATATGGTGATTGCATCTGGGATAACTTCACATAATATGAAATGGCCGAATTAGACAAAATACAAAATGAGGCAGCAAGAATAGTTACAGGTACTACAAAACTAGTTTCAATTAGAGCTTTGTATGAGGAAACAAAGTGGGAGACTTTAGAAGAAAGACGCAAAAAACACAAATTAACATTGTTTTATAAAATGGTTTACTGTATTGTGCCTTCTTATCTATCTTCTCTTGTACCTCATCCTGTCAGTAGTGCATCGTCATACAACCTACGTAACTCAGACGACATCCAGACGATTCAAACACGTACTAATCATTACTATAATTCTTTTCTTCCATCCTCAATTCGGTATTGGAACGACTTACCACTTGATGTCAGAAATTCTGACTCTGTGACAAGTTTTAAACATAAATTGAAAGACGGGAACAGATTAGTTCCGAAATTATATTATACTGTTAACAGAAAACTGCAAATATTACACACTCGACTTCGAACACGATGCAGCTCTCTCAATTGCCACTTGTTCCAGAAATAACATCTCCGACTCACCTCTTTGTGTATGCGGAGAAACTGAAACCGCAGAACATTATTTTCTTGATTGACCACTTTATGACAACTATCGAGTGAATCTAATATACTCTATAACTGCCTACGCGACAGTTTCAATTCAAGTCATTCTCTTCGGTAACAATTTGTTATCATATCTATAGTTTCTACTAAAAGCTTATCAATCAATTATTAATTATGAAATTACAAGTTCATGATGATTTTGCTAAATGTTGATGCATTTGCTATCTTTCTAAAGATTTAAGCAAGTAGAAACGTTCATATGAAAAACGTCTTCACATACGAGCTCGTACATTTATATTATTAAGTTTGATATTATTTGCCTGTGTCTATTCTTTACTCTCATTTAAAAACTGTCTACCGTCATTATAGATGTAAATGTATATATTGTGTTTGAGGACAAGAACTAAATAAGCTGATAGATTTCGTTCTAATCCTGGTTATAATGTAAAAATTATATATTGTATTTCGTATGGTGAACAGAGAAATAAATATGTTTAAACTAAAAAATGCTGGTGAATGCAACTACTTTTTTATTTCTTGGCCTTTGTTGACCAAACTTGGTACACATATTGCTTAGGCCTAAAAAATAGCTGTGTATCCGCTAATCCGACCAACCCTGATTTTTTCTGCCGACCCTACAATTTTATTGCCATCTAGAAAAAAAAATAAAAAAAATTCTTACCTACCGACCTTAATAGTTTCCAGCACTTTTTATGAAACTTCATAAAACTGTCAAAATAGCAAAATTAATAACTGAAACCCTGTTCTTTTGCTTCTTTGGTGCTTTTAACCTCATTATTTGAATGTTTTTAAGGTAATATAGTTAGAATTTAGCCTGTCTTTCGCTTTTTTCCATCAAATAAAAAGTTGACAAAAAATAATAAAAAGTTTCAGCGACCTACCGCCCCATACCATAAGTAGGCATGTTAGCGGAAACACAGCTATGTTTTAGGCCTTAAGGATTGCAGATGTGCATGAAAGTATCAAAATTTTGATCTGACCGCTGGAGTCATGGGTTGAGGTAATAGGTCAAATTAAGAAAAAAAAACAAAACAAAAAAAAAACAAAAAAAAAACGGGTAATTGCGGTGGTGCACTATCGATATCTCTACTTTTTATTATTCTTATTATTTGCTCAGAATTGTTTCCCCGCTTGTATTTTTGTCAATGTCAGCAAGGTCTTGCAGTCACTCAGACTATTTTATGAAATGGGCGAAAGCGGAAGCGGTGATGGGGTCCAGTAACGGATATAATATTGCATTAACATAGAAACTTGATTTATTAAAATGAAACTAAGTCTTTTTTTTTTTAGCAAACGCGAGCATTTAGTGGTATCTTTTAGCATTTCCCTAATTTAGGCTGTTCTGGGCACTTTCTATGGCATTTGTCACTTTCAAACATACGAGGGCAAGTTAATAAGTAACCGGCCTATCCCATTTCCAATTTGACCGAGACCATTAAGATTTTCATGCCTTGTTTCAATACGTTTAGGCATAAGGACAAAATTAAACCCGTATCGTGCCATTCACTCATAAGATATTGAACGTCATTCATGGCGCAAATACAAACTTTTCGTCAAAAGTTGAGTACCGTGCAGTAATTCGGTAATTGTATTCGAAAGGGAAAACAGGTTAGGAAATACATTGCGAGTTGACCCATGTTTATGGGTCTTCTGCACCATACCGGTCACAATAGCTTAGTGGTAAAGCGTCCGCGAGATAGAGAGAGAGAGGGGTGGTGTTGCGGACCAGTTTCCAAATTCAGAGTTATACTCTGCACTGAAGCTGCAGTCATGGCGGAAAGCTTACACTGTTCTGACCCTGATGTGTTTGCGCAAGTGTGGTTCACGCTTGCTTGTTAGTTATCAAGTAAGCGAGAAAAGGTCTCGTCGGGGTGTGGGGTGTGTGTGTGTGTGGGGGGGGGGACTTCACGATAATTTGTGACATCACACATAGTACAATATGTTTTTGACACTATCCTATGTTGGTCTGCACGGTATGCTTTGACTTGAATCTGTTCAACTGTTTCACCAGGATCTGTGACTGACAGAGCAAATCTACAAGGTAGATATAGGAACACCCGATACACCTTTAGCAGAGAAAACAATAAAGTTGAGGTGGGTGACTGATGGTGAGTTGAAATTGGAATCTTAAAGAAAGGGGATGACACAGTAGACTAATTCTGCGAAAAGAATGCACGCACACACACACACAGAGAGAGAGAGAGAGAGAGAGAGAGAGAGAGAGAGAGAGAGAGAGAGAGAGAGAGAGAGAGAGAGAGAGAGAGAGAGAGAGAGAGAGAGAGAGAGAGAGAGAGAGAGAGAGAGAGTAAACATGTAAACATACCAATTCGAGTTCGTATCCAAAGTGTTTTCTTAAATTACTTAATAACGCATCATTATAAAATATAGGCGACGGCCCATTTCAAGAAGGAGCCTATCCGCAAGAGCAATCATCGAATGTTCAGACCAGTCTGCTCATTTGCCTAGTCTTGTCATAACATTCACTGGTCACACACATGAAAAGAGCATAGGCATTGCATGATATAACAGATAAGAGACAGGGATCTGTCCTCTATGAGTAGCTGCGCATGCGTGTTAAACATTACTGGCAGCACAACACTAAGGTCCCTTTTCTGGCCCAGATAAGTAATAGGTAGCCAATGCATCATCTTGGCTTCAGTGCGTGCATCAGTTTGACAAAATATTGGTCGCGATTAACAAAAATGCGCGCACACCGAAGACTCAGATCAGCCTGCGCAGAATCTTCGCTGTGCGCTTTCTGGCTGTCCATTGACCCAACGCTTCTTAGGACAGTGAAGATTGTATCCTGAGAGACTAGTACACAGTCTGATATTTGTTTTCCATGTGTGCGCATGCTAAATGATATATTGCCGCTTTCTGCGACGGATCTATTAAGGTAGATAAATGGGGTAAGATACAATCGGTTACTAGTCTCTACGAGTACAAAACAAATCGCGGACAGAATTTACTGCTAAACACCTGTAAAATGTACCTTTGTTTTTTAGACGCATGAATTCTTGCATGAAGCTACCTCCACCGCCCCCGCCCATCGGGGCTTGAAGGAAAGGATGGGCTGCATGATGCTTCCACGCAGAGCTGAAACCGACCGCACACTAGTACTGGTAAACAGCTTAGAGGATCTAAGCCTGCCCAGGCAAAGCGGTGTGTGTCGGACCGTTCATGCTTATAAACCCTATTGGTTTCATTGGGCGACAGGGCTTGCGATGTCATTTCATCTTAATGTTGGGTAAAAGTCGCTCAGAATTGGAAGCAACGTCTCCAATATGATCTATACAGTGTTGACAGGGACGTTAAACTTCAATCAAACGAACAAATACGCTAAAAACAAATCGCAGACAGCAATTACTGCTAAACACCTGTAAAAATGGACTTTGTTTTCTAGAAACATGAATTCTTAAATGAAGCTACCTCAGTGGTTCCTACGCATATCTGCGAACAGCAAAGACTCTAGCGAGACAATGCTTATGCATAGGCTCGCCTGAGGTTTTGCTGTTCGCTTGTACGATAATTAACATTTTCTTGAGATCTGCTTAAGCGCGATTAATTGTTTCATTTCATTGATGGATTGCTGTTATATGTGTTTCACACAAAAGGTCATTATTAACATATACTGTTTAATAATCAAAAGTAATCTTAATGTGTTTTGTTATTGTCAGCCATGAAAACAATTTTGACTGGTACGAATAGGTAGACGATAAACCGCGTAGTTTATTCATTATTCTGACGAATGCAACCAGAATAATTGCTTCACCCCTACTGCAAATGTTAAAATGTGCCTTCAACCTGAATGCACCTTTACTCTTTGGAAGGGGTTAGAAAGCCTTTATGCGGACTGAACAAATCATTTGTCTAAACGGCGACAAAACTAAGGGCGAGGATTGTGCATTACGAAAACACGCCTAAACAAATACATTGCCACCTTTATCGCCGAAATAATGAAAATTTTATGATGAAAATTTGTGATATTTTTCTTATTTCTGCTCAAAATATAGATTGTGGGCACTCGTTAGAACCGCCTCATCGAGGCGGTTCTAACGAGTACCCACAATCTATATTTTAGAGCAGAAATAAGAAAAAATAAGGTTTACCCCTATAAACCCCAGTTTTACTATACAATAGTCGGGTTGAAGGGGGTCAAAATTATATAGGCGTGTTTTCGTGATGGCCACGTAAAAACGATTTAGGCCCCCAGAGAAATACTTCTTACTGACCGTTCCAAGGTGGTTCTTCTGTTGTGGTTTATTTTGTGGAGCGCAGTGGTGCAGTGGTAAAGCATCGGCTTCGAGATCAAGAGGTACCGGGTTCGAGCCTCACACGCGTCATGTGTTGTTTCCTTGAGCAAGAGACTTTATCCACATTGCTCAGTACTGGTTTCTACCCAGGAAAAGAGGGCCACATGGAAGATTAGTAATAGTACTAAATGTGTTACCCTCTATAAATAAGGTCGATTAAATAAGGTCGATTATTATTATTATTAATGTTATAGTTCATCTTTGAATGTGTGTATTGCTTATATCGTTTTTTATCAGTTATCCCCTGTATATATTGCATTGTAACGCATTGACCTGATAAAGATATGCTGTCTCAGGACAATTGAGCTTTATCACGTGAACGTGACATTGCACTTTACTACCAAAAAATGGCATAACTGTTATTATTACTAGAAAAGAAAATGAAAATCATAGGAAAAACTGATGGCAGCTGATCCTGAATATATCGACCCCCCGCCCATAGGGGCTTGAAGAAATATATGGGCTGCACGATGCTTCCACGCAGAGCTGAATCCGACCCGCACACTAGTACTGGTAAACCGCTTAAAGGATCTAAGCCTGTCCAGGAACCGTGGTGTGAGGCGGACCGTCCATGCTAATAAGTCCTATTGGTTTCATTGGGCGACAGGGCTTGAGATGTCATTTCATCTCAATGTCGGGTAAAAGTCCCACAAAATTGGAAGCAACGTCTCCAAAATGACCTTTACAGTGTTGACGGGGACGTTAAACCTCAAATCAAACAAACAAATCGACCGCCAGAATGTTGGGACGCAATGAGGACCATCGTTCACTGATCGCAAATTGCTAATTTAAAAGTGTACTGGGGGATAAACTGATAAATAGAATACCAGATTCATGTCATTTGATACCAAGTTTATCAGGCTCGGCTTCGAGAACGCATGTAGAATCGCTCGGCAAGCCTCGCGATTCTACAAGCATTCTCGAAGCCTTGCCTGATAAACTTGATATCAAAAGACACTCACCTGGTATTCTCTATATTTTGAACAACCGTTTGATAATTTTGTGGGAAAGTAACTGTTCTTTTGGTTTTCCACTTCTGATGTTTTCATTACGGTTTAGTTATTCCATGTAAGTGTTTCTGATGGTAGGTATGGGGAAATTGTATCGATTCTTAATCATTGCCTTCACTTCTATTTTCATACTCTTCAAAGGGAACGCCCATCAGATACTGAAAAAAAAAAAACAGAGATCCAAGGGCATTTCTGGAATTGTATCATTTTCCACATACATGTAGATGATATTTGAGTTTTGGAAATAGTAGCAGCGGCGGGTCGTGATTGTGTGTGTGTGTGTATGTGTGTTTGTGTGTGTGTATTTGGGGGTGGGGGGTCTGGTAAAAACGGGGGATGCAGCAGACGGTGACCTTCTTTGACTCCAAAAAACTCGGTCACAATGTGTGCCTTGTGAGCGGTTACATAACATGCAAGCGTCTGGGATGCTTTAATCCATAAGTCGCCAATCACGAAAATTGTCGTCTGCTTTGTTGTCTGTCGGTTACTCAGTACTTCAAAACTCAATTTTGCAAACAGTGTGGACCCAGATCAGACTGCTCCTGTAGGAACAGTCTGATCTGGGCCCACACTATTTACCTGCATGCAAACATATTTTTAAAATGTTTGCAAAACAAAAACATCAGCAGACGACATAAGCAGACGACATTTTCAGATGTAGTTTTACTCGGCGTCTTAAGGGTTAATTCCTGTTTTGGGGCGGCGGGTTTCTTAGTATTTCTTTAATTTACTTAATACAACATTTTTATGTGACTGTTTTTTCCTTTTCTCAACGGATTTTGCATGACAAGACACTCGCTATACTGAAGACTATTACATAAAAAAAACCTTCTTCACCGTCAATAGTTCGACGTTCGCAAACGCGTCTGGAACACCTCCGAGTAAACCCATTTCTCATCACCAGAAAGTCTTTTTTGCTATATTTTGGATACATTTACAGATTATTATTATTATTATTATTATTATTATTATTATTATTATTATTATTATTATTATTATTATTACAGTGAACATACGCTGCCAACAAATGGTGTATCCATCTCGCATTTATTTTCCTAAGTTTTATTTATTTATTTATTTATTTTTTTTTTTTGATTGATTGATTTGAGGTCGTAAATGCTCGTCGAGGCGGTTCTAACCAGTACCCACAATCAATAGTTTTGCACAGAAATAAGAAAAATAACGTTTACCTCTGTAAATCCAAGTTTTACTATATGATGCGATGGTGCCACGTGGTACAGACTACAGACGCTCAGACTGATCGGTGTCAGCACGGTTCGATTGATTCCGAAGGAACATTTTCCCATGGCGCGGCATAATTAACGTTAATCAGAGGTGGGCGAAAACCGGAGTACCGGGTGAAAACTCACCTGAGCTTCCATTGCAGAACTTTGCGTCTCGCAAGTGGCCCAGCGAGGCGCGGACCAAAGCGGTCAGAGACCCACTACGCCACGGAGGCCCGTTTATGATATCGTCCTCAGTAAGACTCAATTCCTTCCTGCTGATATGGTGCCTTGCTGCTAATACGGTGCCTTCCTGCTGATATGGTGCCAGCAGTTGCAGTTATAGATATTTTGTTAAGAGTTGCCTAAAATCGTACTTCACAGTGTCTAACCATGCATATTTCAGATAGTGTCGGATGTTTTTTCTTTGTTTGGTTTTGGTTTTACGGCCCTTTCAAGATTATTTCACTCATATCAGAAGTGGATGATAACCTGAGTACCCGGAGAAAAAAACACCTGACCTTCCATTGCAGAACCTGGCGTCTCACATGTGACTCGAGCCAGGCTCGACCAACAGCTGCTCATGATTAAGAGTCAGCGCTTTTATCCACTAGGCCACTGAGGCCCGCTATCATAATGTCGAATGTAAATTTCTGGATTTTTTTTTTTTTTGCTTTACGACCCATTTAACAATCTTTTTTTTTTTAAAAAAAATATCGAGGAGGTGATTTGGTTTGTTTAATTTGGTGCTTAACGCCCCTGTCAACACTATAAAGGTCATTTTGGAGACGTTGCTTCCAATTTTGTTGGACTTTTACCCGACATTGAGATGAAATGACATCTCAAGCCCTGTCGCCCAATGAAACCAATATGGTTTATAAGCATGGACGGCCCGACTCGCACCGCTTTGCCTGCGCAGGCTTAGATCCTCTAAGCTGTTTACCAGTACTCGTGTGCGTTCGGATTCAGCTCTGCGTGGAAGCATCATGCAGCCATTTTTTTCTTCAAGCCCCAATGGGCGGGGGATGCATCGAGGTGGTGAAACTGTTGAAGACGTATATAACTGATAAGTTCTACATTACACATTCAGACCTCACCCCTGGCGCACTGCCTCAGGCATAACTGTCGATCAGTTCCACTAACAAGACTTACCTGGTTGTTCGATGCAACTGCGACTGGCATGGCAACTGCCACACAAATACTTTATATGTCAGTGCCATCTACTGGCTCGGTGCCCCTGCCTCCGACATAACAGCTGATTCGGGGCCTAAGCCACAGACGTGCCTGCTGGCTCGATGCTGCTGCCTCACACATAATTGCATGGTCGTTGCTATTTGCTAAGGCATGACGCTGGCTCGGTTCCACTGCCTCAGACATAACTGCTGATTCGGTGCCTAAGCCACAGTCGTGCCTGCTGCCTCGGTGCCAATGCCTCAGACATGCCTGCTGGCTCGGTTCCACTGCCTCAGACATACCTGCAGGATCGTTGCCATTGGCTCAAACATCCCCGCTTGCTCAATGCCACCGCCTCAGACATAACCGATGGATCAGTGCTTCTGTCTCAGGGGTACCTGGTTGCTCGATGCCACTGCGACTGACATGCAAAAAGACTTAGTGTCACTGCCACCAAACATACTGTATGGATCGTTGCCAAGGCATCAGACATATATGCTGCATCAAAAGTCGGATATGCCTGCTGACTCAGTGCCACTGCATCAGACTTAACTTCAGATTCCTTGCCCAAATCTCAGATGCGCCTGTTTGCTCGGTCCCGCTGCTTTAGACATAACTGCTGATTCTGTTCCTAACCCACAGACGTGCCTGCTGACTCGGTGCCACTTCCACATGCATGCCTGCTGGCTCGGTTCCACTGCCTCAGACATACCTGCAGGGTCGTTGTCACTACCTCGGTGCCAAGGCATCAGATATATCTGCTGCCTCAAAGTCACTGTTTCGGACATGCCTGCTGACTCGGCGCCACTGCATCAGACATAACTTCTGATTCCTTGCCTAAATCATAGACGTGCCTACAGGCTCGATGCCACTGCCTCTGACATAACTGCTGATTCGGTGCCTAAACCATAAATGCGCGTGCTGCATTTGTCCCGCTACCTTTATTATAACTGCTGATTCATTGTCTAAGCCATAGACGCGCCTGCTGGCTCGGTCCCGTTTCCTAAGATAAAACTACTGATTCGGTGCCTATGCAATAGACGTGGCTGCTGGCTCAGTGTCGCTGCCTCAGAGATAACTGCTGATAGGGTGCTATGCCACAGACGTGCCTGATGGCTCTGTGCCACTTCCATAGGCATGCCTGCAGGCTCGGTACCACCGCCTCAGAGATACCTGCAGGGTCGGTGTCAATCGTCGAGACAAGCCCGCTGGCTCAGTGCCACTGCCTCAGGCTATATCGAAGGATCTATGCCACTGCCTCAAACATATCTGGTTGCTTGATGCCACTGTGGCTGTCATGCCTAATGAATTGGTGTCACTGCCACAAAAATACATTATGGATCGGTGGCAGGGCATCAGACATGTCTGCTGGCTCACAGCCACTGCCGCAGAAGTCCTGCTGGCCGCGTGCCACTGCCTCAGACATAACTACTGGTTCAGTGCCTAAGTCACAGACGTTCCTGCTGACTCGGTGCCGCTGCTCAGACATGACTGGTGATTCAGTGCCTAAGCCACTGACGCGCCTGCTGGCTCGGACCCGCTGCCTCAGTCATAAATGCCAATTCCGTGCCTAAACCACAGATGCGCCTGTGGATCGGTCCCACTGCCTCAGATTTAACTGCTGATTCGGTGCCTAAGCCATAGACTTGCATGCTGGATCGGTGCCTCTACCTGAGACATAACTTCTGATTCAGTGCCAAAGACACAGAAGTTCTTGTTGACTCGGTAACAGCTCCACATGCATGTCTGCTGGCCTAGTCCCACTGTTTTAGAGATAAATACAGGTTCGTTGCCACTGGCTTTAAGGATCAGTGCCACTGCGACTGCGATGCCTAATGACTAAGTGTCACTGTAACACAAATACTCTATGAATCGATGGCAAGGCAAGACATGTCAGCAGTCATGTGTGAAGCAGGATAGTTGCCTCTTGCACAGACTGGCTGGCTCAGACATGCCCGATTTCTTTCCTAAACCACAGGCGCGCTGCTGGCTCGGACCCGCTGCCTAAGATGAAACTACTGATTCGGTGCCTAAGCCACAGACGTGCCTGCTGGCTCGGTGCCGCTGTCTCAGATATAACTGCTGATTCGTTGCCTTATCCATAGACGTACCTGCTGACTCGGTGCCGCTACGTCAGACATAACTGTAGATTCGGTGCCAAAGCCACATACGTATCTGCTGGCTCGGTGCCACATAAATAGGTATGCCTGCATGCTCGATTCCACTGCTTCTGAGATAGCTGCAGGGTCGTTGTCGCTCGCTCGGACCCGCTGCCTAAGATGAAACTACTGATTCGGTGCCTAAGCCACAGATGTGCCTGCTGGCTCGGTGCCGCTGTCTCAGATATAACTGCTGATTCGTTGCCTAAGCCATAGACATACCTGCTGACTCGGTGCCGCTACGTCAGACATAAATGCAGATTCGGTGCCGAAGCCACAGACGTACCTGCTGGATTGGTGCCACAGACATAGGTATGCTTGCATGCTCGATTCCACTGCCTCAGAGATAGCTGCAGGGTCGTTGTCAGTCGCTGAGACAAGCCTGCTGTCCCAGTGCCACTGCCGCAGGCTAAACTGATGTATCTGTGTCACAGCCTCAAATGTATCTTATTTCTCGATGCCACTGTGACTGCCATGCCTAATTATTTAGTGTCACTGACACACACATACTTTATTGATCGGCGACAGGGCATCAGACATGTCAGCTGGCACATAGTCACTGCCTCAGAAGGCCTGATGGCTGTGTACCACTGCCTCAGACATAACTGCTAATACCGTGTCTTAACCACAGATTCGGCTGCTGGCTCGGCCACGCTGCTTCAGATATAACTGCTGATTCGGTGGCTCAGATGTAGATTTGCCTGCTGGCTCGGTGCCTCTGCCTGGGAGATAACTGCTGATTTAGTGCCTAAGCCACAGACGTGCCTGCTGGCTCGGTGCCACTTCCACATGCATGCCTGCTGGCTCGGTTCCACTGCCTCAGAGATACTTGCAGGGTTGTTGTCACTTAAAGAGACATTCTACATGGCTCAGTGCCACTGCCTAATGCTAAACTGATGCATTAGTGCCACTGCCCCAGACGTACCTTGTTGCTTCACACCACTGCGGCCGTCATGGCAAATGACTAAGTACCACTGCCACACAAATACTTTATGGATCGGTGGCAAAGCATCAAACATGCCACACACATTACTGCAGGGTCGTTGTGACTGGCTATGACCTGCCCGCTGATTCGGTTCCACCGCCTTAGAGTTAACTGCTGATTCAGTGCCTAAGCCAAAGTCATGCCTGCTGCATCGGTGCTGCTGCCTCAGGCATGCCTGCTGGCTCGGTTCAGCTGCCTCAGATATGCCTGCTGTATTTTTGCCGTTGGCTCAGTGCCATTGATTCAGACATAACTGATGAATGAGTGCCCCAGACGTACTTGGTTGCTCGTCTGTCATGCCTAATTATTTACTGCCAGTACAACACAAGTACTTTATTGCTCGGTACCAAGGTATTATGCACGTCTACTTGCTGAACGTCACTGCCTCGGACATGCCTGCTGGCTCGTAAACACTGCCTCAGACAAAACTGCTGATTCGGAGCTTAAACTACAGACGCACCTGCTGTCTCGGTGCTGCTGCCTCAGGCATAGCTGCTGATTCAGTACAAAAGCCAAAAGACATGCCTGTGCGCCTGCTGGCTAGGTGCCGCTGCCTCAGATATAACTGCTGATCAGGTGCAAAGCCAAAGTCATGCTAGCTGTCACTGCCTTAGGTATAGCTGCTGATTCAGTATAAAAGCCAGAGACATGCCTGCGCTTCTGCTGGCTAGGTGCCGCTGCCTCAGGCATAGCTGCTGATTCAGTACAAAAGCCAGAGACAGGGCCTGCGCGCCTGCTGGCTAGGTACCGTTGCCTCGGGTATAACTGCTGATTAGGTGCAAAAGCCAAAGTCATGCTAGGTGCCACTGCCTAAGGCATGCCTGCCGGCTCGGTTCCACTGCCTCTGACATAACTGCTGATTCGGTGCCTAAACCAAAGACGCGTGTGCTGCATCTGTCCCGCTGCCTCTATTATAACTGCTGATTCATTGTCTTAGCCATAGACGCGCCTTCTGGCTCGGTCCCGTTTCCTAAGATATAACTACTGATTCGGTGCCTAAGCCATAGACGTGGCTGTTGGCTCAGTGTCGCTGCCTCAGAGATAACTGCTGATAGGGTGCTATGCCACAGACGTGCCTGATGGCTCTGTGCCACATCCACAGGCATGCCAGCAGGCTCGGTTCTACTGTCTCAGAGATACCTGCAGGGTCGGTGTCAATCGTCGAGACAAGCTCGCTGGCTCAGTGCCGCTGCCTCAGGCTATATCGAAGGATCTGTGCCACTGCCTCAAACATATCTGGTTGCTCGATGCCACTGTGGCTGACATGCCTAATGAATTAATGTCACTGCCACACAAATACATTATGGATCGGTGGCAGGGCATCAGACATGTCTGCTGGCTCACAGTCACTGCCGCAGAAGTCCTGCTGGCCGCGTGCCACTGCCTCAGACATAACTGCTGGTTCAGTGCCTAAGCCACAGACGTTCCTGCTGACTCGGTGCCGCTGCTCAGACATGACTGGCGATTCAGTGCCTAAGCCACAGACTCGCCTGCTGGCTCGGACCCGCTGCCTCAGTCATAAATGCCAATTCCGTGCCTAAACCACAGATGTGCCTGTGGGTCGGTCCCGCTGCCTCAGGTATAACTGCTGATTCGGTGCCTAAACCATAGACTTGAATGCTGGTTCGGTGCCTCTACCTGAGACATAAATGCTGATTCAGTGCAAAAGCCACAGAAGTTCTTGTTGACTCGGTAACAGCGCCACATGCATGTCTGCTGGCCTAGTCCCACTGTTTTAGAGATAAATACAGGTTCGTTGCCACTGGCTTTAAGGATCAGTGCCACTGTGAATGCAATGCCTAATGACTAAGTGTCACTGTAACACAAATACTCTATGAATCGGTGGCCAGGCAAGACATGTCAGCAGTCATGTGTGAGGCAGAGTAGTTTCCTCTTGCACAGACATGTCCCCTGGCTCAGACATGCCCGATTCCTTTCCTAAACCACAGGCGCGCTGCTGGCTCGGACCCGCTGCCTAAGATGAAACTACTGATTCGGTGCCAAAGCCACAAACGTGCCTGCTGGCTCGGTGCCACTGTCTCAGATATAACTGCTGATTCGTTGTCTAAGTCATAGACGTACCTGCTGACTCGATGCCGCTACGTCAGACATAAATGCAGATTCGGTGACGAAGCCACAGACGTACCTGCTGGCTCGGTGCCACATACATAGGTATGCCTGCATGCTCGATTCCACTGCCTCAGAGATATCTGCAGGGTCGTTGTCACTCGCTGAGGCAAGCCTGCTGTCCCAGTGCCACTGCCGCAGGCTAAACTGATGAATCTGTGTCACAGCCTCAAATGTATCTTATTTCTCGATGCCACTGTGACTGCCATGCCTAATTATTTAGTGTCACTGACACACACATACTTTATTGATCGGCGACAGGGCATCAGATATGTCAGCTGGCACTTAGTCACTGCCTCAGAAGGCCTGATGGCTGTGTACCACTACCTCAGACATAACTGCTAATTCCGTGTCTAAACCACAGATTCGGCTGCTGGCTCGGCCACGCTGCTTCAGATATAACTGCTGATTCGGTGGCTCAGATGTAGATTTGCCTGCTGGCTCGGTGCCTCTGCCTGGGAGATAACTGCTGATTTAGTGCCTAAGCCACAGACGTGCCTGCTGGCTCGGTGCCACTTCCACATGCATGCCTGCTGGCTCGGTTCCACTGCCTCAGAGATACGTGCAGGGTTGTTATCACTTGTTGAGACATTCTCCCTGGCTCAGTGCCTCTGCCTAATGCTATTCTGATGCATTAGTGCCACTGTCCCAGACGTACCTGGTTGCTCGACGCCACTGCGGCCGTCATGGCAAATGACTAAGTACCACTGCCACACAAATACTTTATGGATCGGTGGCAAAGCATCAAACATGCCACACACATTACTGCAGGGTCGTTGTGACTGGCTAAGACCTGCCCGCTGATTCGGTTCCACCGCCTTAGAGTTAACTGCTGATTCAGTGCCTAAGCCAAAGTCATGCCTGCTGCTTCGGTGCTGCTGCCTCAGGCATGCCTGCTGGCTCGGTTCCATTGCCTCAGACATATCAGCAGGATCGTTGCCAATGGCTCAGACATTCCCGCTGACTAAGTGCCACTGCCTCAGACATAACCTATGACTCAGTGCTTCTTCCACAGGCGTACTTGGTTGTTCGATGCCACTGCGAATGACAAGCCGATATATTTACTTAACTGCCACCAAAATACTTAATGGTTCGGTGCCAAAGCAGCAGACATAGCTGCTGGCTGGCAGTCATTTCCTCAAACAGGCCTGCTGGCTTGGTGCCACAGCCTAAGGCAAAGTGCTGATTTGGTGCCTAAGCCACGCCACAGACGTGCCTGCTGGCTAGGTGCAACTGCCTCAGGCATGCCTGCTGGCTCGGTTCAGCTGCCTCAGATATACCTGCTGTGTTTTTGCCAATGGCTCAGACATGCCCGTTGGCTCAGTGCCACTGATTCAGACATAACTAATCGATGAGTGCCCCAGACGTACTTGGTTGCTCGTCTGTCATGCCTAATTACTTACTGCCACTACAACACAAGTACTTAATTGCTCGGTACCAAGGCATTATGCATGTTTTCTTGCTGAACGTCACTGCCTCAGATATAACTGCTGATTCGGTGCCTAAGCCATAGACTTGAATGCTGGCTCGGTGCCTCTACCTGAGACATAACTTCTGATTCAGTGCCAAAGACACAGAAGTTCTTGTTGACTCGGTAACAGCTCCACATGCATGTCTGCTGGCCTAGTCCCACTGTTTTAGAGATAAATACAGGTTCGTTGCCACTGGCTTTAAGGATCAGTGCCACTGTGAATGCGATGCCTAATGACTAAGTGTCACTGTAACACAAATACTCTATGAATCGGTGGCCAACCAAGACATGTCAGCAGTCATGTGTGAGGCAGGGTAGCTGCCTCTTGCACAGACATGCCCGCTGGCTCAGACATGCCCGATTTCTTTCCTAAACCACAGGCGCGCTGCTGGCTTGGACCCGCTGCCTAGGATGAAACTACTGATTCGGTGCCTAAGCCACAGACGTGCCTGCTGGATCGGTGCCGCTGTCTCAGATATAACTGCTGATTCGTTGCCTAAGCCATAGACGTACCTGCTGACTCGGTGCCGCTGTGTTAGACATAACTGCAGATTCGGCGCCGAAGCCACAGACATACCTGCTGGCTCGATGCCTCATACATAGGTATGCCTGCATGCTCGATTCCATTGCCTCTGAGATAGCTGCAGGGTCGTTGTCACTCGCTGAGACAAGTCTGCTGTACCAGTGCCACTGCCGCAGGCTAAACTGATGGATCTGTGTCACAGCCTCAAATGTATCTTATTTGTCGATGCCACTGTGACTGTCATGCCTAATGATTTGGTGTCACTGACACACACATATTTTATTGATCGTTGACTGGGCATCAGACATGTCAACTGGCACATAGTCACTGCCTCAGAAGGCCTGATAGCTGTGGACCACTACCTTAGACATAACTGCTAATTCCGTGTCTAAACCACAGATGCGGCTGCTGGCTCGGCAATGCTGCTTCAGATATAACTGCTGATTCGGTGCCTCAGATGTAGATTTGCCTGCTGGCTCGGTGCCTCTGCCTGGGAGATAACTGCTGATTTAGTGCCTAAGCCACAGACGTGCCTGCTGGCTCGGTGCCACTTCTACATGAATGCCTGCTGGCTCGGTTCCACTGCCTCAGAGATACCTGCAGTGTTGTTGTCACTTGTTGAGATATTCTCCCTGGCTCAGTGCCACTGCCTAATGCTAAACTGATGCAATAGTGCCACTGCCCCAGACGTACCTGGTTGCTTGACGCCACTGCGGCCTTCATGACAAATGACTAAGTACCACTGCCACACAAATACTTTATGGATCGGTGGCAAAGCATCAGACATGCCACACACCTACTGCAGGGTCGTTGTGACTGGCTAAGACATGCCCGCTGGTTCGGTTCCACCGCCTTAGAGTTAACTGCTGATTCAGTGCCTAAGCCAAAGTCATGCCTGCTGCATCAGTGCTGCTGCCTCAGGCATGCCTGCTGGCTCGGTTCCATTGCCGCAGACATATCAGCAGGATCGTTGCCCATGGCTCAGACATTCCCGCTGGCTAAGTGCCACTGCCTCAGACATAACCTATGACTCAGTGTTTCTTCCACAGGCGTACTTGGTTGTTCGATGCCACTGCGACTGACAAGCCGATATACTTAATGCCACTGCCACCAAAATACTTAATGCTTTTGTACCAAAGCAGCAGACATAGCTGCTGGCTGGCAGTCACTTCCTCAAACAGGCCTGCTGGCTTGGTGCCACAGTCTAAGGCAAAGTGCTGATTTGGTGCCTAAGCCACGCCACAGACGCGCCTGCTGGCTAGGTGCAACTGCCTCAGGCATGCCAGTTGGCTCGGTATATACCTGCCGTGTTTTTTGCCAATGGCTCAGACATGCCCGTTGGCTCAGTGCCACTGATTCAGACATAACTAATGGATGAGTGCCCCAGACGTACTTGGTTGCTCGTCTGTCATGCCTTATTACTTACTGCCACTACAACACAAGTACTTTATTGCTCGGTACCAAGGTATTATGCATGTCTACTTGCTGATCGTCACCGCCTCGGACATGCCTGCTGGCTCGTAAACACTCCCTCAGACAAAACTGCTGATTCGGAGCTTAAACCACAGACGCACCTGCTGTCTCGGTGCCGCTGCCTCAGGCATAGCTGCTGATTCAGTACAAAAGCCAAAAGACCTGCCTACGCGCCTGTTGGCAAGGTGCCGCTGCCTCAGATATAACTGCTGGTTCAGACATGCCCGCTGGCTCAGTGCAACAGCCTCAGACTAACTGGTGGACTATTGCCAATGCCGCAGACGTATCTGGCTGCTCGACGCCATTGCGTTTGTATGACGTAACCCATGCCATAAAGTGCAGTTTATATTTTACTTTTGGTCCTTTGAGATCAGTGTGAATATTCTGAGAAATCCGAAATAAATTATTGGTTTAGACTCATATTCTAGACAGGTTTTTAATTATTTGGACCCCATTTTGATTTATATCAGTCTTTGAATCGACTGCCTTTTCGAAATTCGCAAAATTGCAGTATGTTTCTTCTGGCTGTCTTTGCCGGATCATTACAGGGCCACTGATGAGGCTTTATTAGCCGAAACTACGTAGTATGGCCCATCTTCTTTCTTATGAATGTATTCATTGCTCTTAAAGGAACTTATTTTTGATTTTTATTTAACCACAATTGTGTAGTTTTACTTTCTACATAACTACTGATTCGGTGCCTAAACCACAAAAATGCCTGCTGGGTCGATGCCACTGCCTCATTCATACCTGCTGGCTCTGTTCCACAGCCTCAGACATATCTGCAGGGTCACTGCCTCAGACATAACTGCTGATTCGGTGCCTAAGCCTTTATGAATCGGTGGCAAGGCAAGACATGTTAGCAGTCATGTCTAAGGCAGGGTCGTTGCCATTTGCTCAGACATTCCCGCTGGCTCTGTTCGACAGCCTTAGACATAACTGTTGGATCAGTGCCAATGCCTCAGACGTACCTGGCTGCTCGATGCTATTTCGTTTTTCATGCCTCACAAAATTTAATACTTTATGATTCGGTGCCAAGGCATCAGACATAATTTCTGCCTCAAAGTCACTGACTCGGACATGCCTGCTCACTCGGTTCAGCTGCCTCTGACATAATTGCTGATTGGGTGCCTTAGCCACTTACATGCCTGCTGACTCGATGCCACTACCTCAGCTAAGTCTCCTGGCTCGGTTTCACTGCCTCAGACTTATCTGCAGGGTAGTTCTCACCGGCTCGATGCGAAGATATCTGACATATCTCCTGCCTCAAAGTCGTGTCCTCGGCCATGCCTGCTTACTCGGCGTCACTGTATGAGAGATAACTTACCTAAATCACAGACGCGCCTGGTGGATAAGTGCCACTGTCTCAGACGTACCTGGTTGCTCAATGCCACTGCAACTGCTGATTCTGTGCCACTGTTTGATTCTAAACTGATGGATCACTGCCTCAGACGTACCTGGTTGCTCGACGCCACTGCAACTGCTGATTGTGTGCTGGCTCGGTGCTTCTGCCTCAGACATCACTGCTGATTCGGTGCCTAAGCCACAGAAGCACCTATTGTTTCAGACCCGCTGCCTCAGTCATAGCTGTTAATTCCGTGCCTTAACCAAAGATGCGCCTGCTGACTCGGTAACGCTGTCTCGGAAATAATTGCAGATTCGGAGCCTAAGTCATAGATTTGTCTGCTGGCTCGGAGCCTCTGCCTGAGACATAACTGCAGAATCAGAGCCTAAGCCACAGAGCTGCCTGTCGGCTCGGTGGCACATCCACACGCATGCCTGCTGGCTCGGTTCCACTGCCTCAGAGATCGCAGTAGGGACGCTTTCACTGACTCTAAACTGTCTGATTCTAAAATGATTGATATGTGCCAATGCGTCAAACGTATCTGGTTGCTCTGCCACCCAAATACTTTCTTGATCGGTGGCAAGGCATCAGACATGTCTGCTGGTGGAAAGTCAATGCCTCGGGCAAGCCTGCTAGCTCGTTGCCACTACCTTCGAAACTAGAAATGGTGTTTGTAAAACACAATGCCCCCAACCTTTGCTTGTCCTTAGATGGCAAAATATTCAACAAATATTGTTAAAGACTCAAAAACATACAACAAGAATTCCCCCGAAGGCTATGTCGCGCCTGTGGAGGCGCAAAGTCACCAAACCATGAAATCTAGGTCAAGGTCAAACATGGATGCCTGCATAAAAATTTCACTCCTAGTTCCAAGCATGTACCAAGTATCATCAATGAAACTCTTAACGAGAATTCTATGTTTTTTAATTAAAGGGGAAATAATTCAAGAAGGGGAGATAATTTGGACAAGAAAAAAAATACGGGTCAACTATTTTTTCATGAGGAACTCATATATGAAATTTCAAAACACTAGCATACACGGTTCTGAAGATATGCTATGCACCAGAAAGCAACACAATTGAGTAGCAAAAAATTACAAAGGGCCATAACTCTAACAAAATTTTATCGAATTGGTTGAAAATTTAATCAGGTATCACTATACCAAATATCAAGGCTGTAGCTCAAATACTTTTTGAGATATCTTGCTAACGAGAATTCTATGTTATTTAATTAAAGGGGAAATAATTCAAGAAGGGGAGATAATTTGGACAAGAAAAAAAATACGGGTCAACTATTTTTTCATGAGGAACCCATATATGAAATTTCAAAACACTAGCATACACGGTTCTAAAGATATGCTATGCACCAGAAAGCAACACAATTGAGTGGCAAAAAATTACAAAGGGCCATAACTCTAACAAAATTTTATAGAATTGGTTGAAAATTTAATCAGGTAATCTCCTCCTTAGTCCCAATCACTATACCAAATATCAAGGCTGTAGCTCAAATACTTTTTGAGATATCTTGCTAACGAGAATTCTATGTTATTTAATTAAAGGGGAAATAATTCAAGAAGGGGAGATAATTTGGACAAGAAAAAAAATACGGGTCAACTATTTTTTCATGAGGAACCCATGTATGAAATTTCAAAACACTAGCATACACTGTTCTAAAGATATGCTATGCACAAGAAAGCGTGACGTACGAACGGACTAACGGACTAACGGACGAACGGACGAACGGACGGACAAGCCAGAAGCAATATGCCCCCCCAACTTTTTTAAAGTTGGGGGCATAATAACTACTGATTCGGTGCAGTCGCCACAGAAGTGCCTGCTTGCTCGATGCTGCTGCCGCACGCACAACTGCAGGGTCTTTACTACTGGTTAGGACATGCCTGCTGGCTCGGTTACACTGTCTCAGACATAACTGCTGATTCGGCACCCCAGTCATGCCGGCCGCCTCGCCGCCATTGTCTCCGGCATGCCTGCTGGCTCGGTTCAATTGCCTCAGACATACCTGTAGGATCCTTGCCAATGGCTCAGGAATTCCCGCTGGCTCAGTGCCACTGCCTCGGACAAAACCGATGGTTCAGTGCTTCTGCTTCAGACGTACCTGGTTGCTTGATGCCACAGACGTACCTCCTGGTAAGGTATAACGGACTAAGGCATGCCTGCTGGCTCAGTTCCACTGCCTCTGGCATATCTCCAGTGTCGTTGCCAATGGCTCAAACATGCCTGTTGCCTCCGTGGCACTGCCTCAGACATTACTGATGGATCAGCGCCACTGCCTCAGAAGTACTTGCTTGTTCGATGTCACTGCGACTGTCATGCCTAATGACTTACTGCCACTGCCATACAAATAATTGATTGGTCGGTGCCGAGGCATTAGACATGCCTGCTTGCTCAACATCGCTGCCTCGGGCAATGCCTCAGAGGTACCTGGCTGCTCGATGCCATTGCGTTTGTCATGTCACACAAATTCTCAATGAGGTGGTGCCATTACTGCTGATTCGGTGCCGAAACCACAGACGCGCCTGCTGCTTCTGTACCGCTCTCAGTCATAAATTCTAATTCCTTGCCTAAACCATAGATGCGTCTGCTGACTCGGTCCCGCTTCCTCCAGTGCAATAGCAATAGACATTACTGCTGGCTCGGTTCCGCTGCCTCAGATATAACTGCTGATTTGGTACCTAAGCCATAGACGTGCATGCTGGCTCGGTGCCGCTGCCTCCGACATAACTTCTGATTCGGTGCCTAAGCCACAGACGTGCCTGCTGGCTCTGTGCCACTTCCATAGGAATGTCTGAAGCAGTGACGCCTAGCTAGCAGGCATGTCTATGGCTAAGGCACCAAATCAACAGATATGCCTGCGGCAACGGCACCGATCCAGCAGGCGCATCTGTGGTTTAGGTTCCAAATCAGCTGTTTTGTCCGAGGCAGTGACTTTGAGCAAACGTGTCTAATACATTGTCCAGTCGGCGCATCTGGGGCTTAGGCGCGTCTATAATTCGGTGTCTAAGCCATAGACGTGCCTGCTGGCTCGGTGTCGCTGCCTCAGACATAATTGCTGATTCGGCGCTTAAGCCACAGACGTGCCTGCTGGCTCGGTGCCACTTCTACAGGCATGCATGCAGGCTCGATTCCACTGCCTCAGAGATACCTACCTTAAACGTATCTGGTTGCTCGATGTCACCGTGGCTGCCATGCCTAATGACTCAGGATCACTACAGCACAGATACTTTATGGCTCGGTGGTATTGCATTAAACATGTCTGACTCAGTCACTGCCACCGAAATTACTGTTGATTATGTGCCAAAGCCACAGCCGTGCCTGATGGCTCGGTGCAACTGCCTAAGATATAAGCGCCACTGGGTCAGACTTTCCACTTGCTCGGTTCAACTAACTCAGACAAAACTGCTGATTCGGTGCCTAAGCCATAATCGTTACTGCTGGTTCGGTGCCATTGCCTCAGGCATGCCTGATTGCTCAGTTCCATTGCCTAATACATACCTCCAGGGTCTTGCTGGCTCATACATGGCCAATCGCTGAGTTCTACTGCCTCAGACACAACTGATGTACCAATGCCACTGCCTAAGACGTACCTGGTTGCTCGATGCCACTGCGATTGTCATGCATGATAACTTAGAGCCACTGCCACCAAAATCATTAATGGATCGGCGAGCAGGCATCAGAAATGTCTGCGTCGCAAAGTCACTGCGACGGACATTTCTGCTGACACGGTGCCACTGCCTCAGACAAACCTGCTGATTCGGTGCCTAAGATACAGACTTACCTGCTAACTCGGTGCCACTACCCCCGGAATGCCAACTGGCCCGGTTCCGCTGTCTTATACATACCTGCAGTGTCGATGCCGATGGCTCAGAAATGCCCGCTAGCTCAGTGCCACAGCCCAAGAATAAATGATGGGGCAGTGCCACTGCGTCAGACGTGCCTGCTTGCTCGCGATCGATGCTACTGCGACCGTCATGCCTAATGACTTAGTGCCACTACCAACCTCTGACATTACTGATGAATCGGTGGCTAAACCACAGAGCCGCCGGTTGGCGTGTTTCTCTTGCGTCAGACATAATTTCTGTTTTATTGCCTAAACCATAGACGAGCCTGTTGGATCGGTGCCGCTGCCTCAGACATAACTGCTGATTCGGTGCATATGCTACAGACGCGCCTGCTGGCTCGGTCCCGCTGCCACCTACATAACTGCAGATTCGGTGCCTAATGCACAGACATTCTGGCTCGGTTCTACTGTCAAGACATACCTGCAGGGTCGTTGTCACTGCCTGAGATATTCCCACTCTCCGTGCCACTGCCTCTTGATTAAATGATGGATCAGTTCCGCTGCCCCAGACGTACCTGGTCGCCCGATGCCTCAGCGACTGCCATGCATAATGGTTTAGTGCCACTGTCACACAAATACCTAATGGATCGGTGGCAGGGCATAAGACATGCCTGTGGGCTCAAAGTCACTGCCTCAGACTTGCATGCTGGGTTGTAGCCGCTGCCTAAGACATAACTGCTGATTCGGTGCCTAAAGCACAAACGTGACTGCTGACTCTGTGCCACTGCCTCATGCACGGTTGCTGGCTCAGCTCCACTGCCTTAGACATACCTGCAGGGTCGTTGGCACTTGCTCGGACATGCCCCTCTGGCTCAGTGCCATTGTCGCAGACATAACTGATAGATCAGGTTAATCGATGCCACTGTGACTGTCATGCCTAGTGACTTAGTGCCAATTAGCCCCCGCTCATCGGGGCTTGAAGAAATAGATGGAGGGCATGATGCTTCCACGCAGAGCTGAAACCGACTCGCACACGAGTACCGGTAAACCGCTTAGAGGAGCTAAGCGTGCCCAGGCAGTGCGGTGCGAGTTGCACCTTCCATGCTTATAAACCCTATTGGTTTCATTGGGCGGCAGGGCTTGAGATGTCATTTCACCTAAATGTCGGGTAAAAGCCCCACAAAATTTGAAGCAACGTCTCCAAAATTCCCTGTATAGTGTTGACGGGGACGTTGAACCTCAAATCAAACAAACTTAGTGCCACTGCTACACAAATACTTTAAGACTCGGTGCCAAGGCCTCAGACATGACTGCTACCTCAAAGTCAATATCTCGGTGATGCCTGCCGACTCGGTGCCATTGCCTCGGACATAACTTCTGATTCGGTGCCAAAACCACAGACGCGCCTGCTGCCCCTGTCCCGCTGGCTCAGTCCTAACGACTGATTACTTGCCTAAACCACAGACGCATCTGCTGGCTTGGTCTCGCTAACTCAGATATAACTGCTGATTCGGTGCCTAAGCCATAGACATGCCTGCTGGCTCGGTCCCGCTACCTCAGATATGGCTGCTGATTCGGTACCTTAGCCATAGACATGCAGCCTGTCCGATGCCGCTGTCCCTGACATAACTGCTGATTCGGTGCTTAAGCCACAGATGTGCCTGCGGGTCAGTGCCACTGCCTCAGAGATACATGCAGGGACGTTGTCACTGGCTAAGCCAATCCCACTGGCTCAATACTACTGCTTCCGGCTAAACCCATGGATCTGTGCCACTGTCTAAAACCGACCTGGTTGCTCGGAAACTCTGTGTCTGTCTAGCCTAATTACTTATAGTCACTTGCACATAAAATCGGTGGCATGGCATCAGACATGTCTCCTGACTCACAAACGCACCAGAAGGCCCGCTGGCTGGGTGCCACTGCATCAGACATAACTGCTGATTCGGTGCTTTAGCCACGGATATGCCTACTAGCTCGGACCCGCTGCCTCAGACATGACTACTGATTCGGTGCCGAAGGCACAGACGCGCCTTCTGCCTCAGACCCGCTGCCTCAATCATAACTGCTAATTCCTAGCCTAAGCCACAGACTCGGTCCCGGTCCCGCTTCCAAAGAAATAGCTATTGATTCGGTGCCTAAGCCAAAGACGTGCCTGCTGTCTCGATCTTCCTGCCTTAGTTATAACCGCTGATTCGGTGCTTAAGCATTAGACTTGCCGCTGGTTCGGTTCCACTGCCTCAGGGATACCTGCAGGATCATTGTCACTGCCTGATACATTCCCCTCCCCCTGGCTCAGTGATACTGCCTAATGCTAAACCGATGTACCAGTGCCACTGCCTCAGACGTACCTTATTCCTCGATGCCATGCAAATGTCATGCATAATGACTTAGTGATACTGCCACACATATATTTTGTAGATCGTTGGCAAGGGATTAGACATGTCTATTGGCTAAAAGACAGCGCCTCGGAATGCCTGCTAGCTCGGAGCCACTGCCTCCGACAAAACGGCAGATTCTGTGCCTCAGTCACAGACCTCCCTACTGGCTACATGCTGCTACATCACACACACCACTGGCAAAGACATGCACGATGGCTTGTATCGATTCCTGATCATTGCATCCACTTCTATTTTGGTTCCACTGCCTCAGACATAACTGATGATTCGGTGCCTAAGCCCAATTCGAGCTTGCTGCATCGGTGCCACTGCCTCGGGCATGTCTGCTGGCTCGTTTGCACTGCCTCAGAGATACCTGCAGGAGCGTTGCCAATGGCTCAGACATTGCCGCTGGCCCAGTGCCACTGCATGAGAACTAACCGATGGATCAGTGTTTCTCCCTCAGTCAGTTGCTCGATGGCACTGCAACTGACATGCCAATAGTCTTTGTGCCACTGCCACCAAAATGCTTTATGGATTAGTGGCAAAAGATCAGACATACCTGCTGGCTCAAAGCCACTGACTAAAACAGGTCTGGTGGCTCGATGCAACTGCCAAATGCATAACTGCTGTTTCGGTGCCTTAGCCACAGACGCGCCTGCTGGCTAGCTACCGCTACCGACATTATTGCTGATTTGATGCCTAAGCCACAAATGTGCCGGCTGGCTCGGTTCCGCTGCCTCAGACGTACATGCAGGGTCGTTGCCACAGGTTTAAATATGCCCGCTGGCTCAGTGCCGCTACCTCAGACATTACTGATGGATTAGTGACAATGTCTTAGATGTAAGTGGCTTAACAATGCCACTGCGGCTGTTATGCCTAATGACTTAGAGCCACAGCCATATAAATACATTATGGTTCGGTGCCAAAGAATCATGCATGTTTGCTGCCTAAAAGTCGCTGTCACGGACATTCTGGTGACTCGGTGGCACTGCCTCAGGCATAACTGCTTGTTGGTGCCTACAGCACAGACGTGCCTGCTGGCTAGATGCCACTGCCTAACGCATGCCTGCTGACTTGGTTCCACTGCCTGAGACATACCTGCAGTATCGTTGCCAATGGCGCAGACATGCCCGTTGGTTCAGTGCCACTAACTCATTTTTTTTAGATTGGATTGTAACGGCACAGTCAACACTATTTTAGGCCAAAGGCATGCCGGCTAGCTTGGTGCCATTGCATCAAGCATGCCTGCTGGCTTGGTTCCATTGCCTCAAACATATCTGTGTCGTTGCGAATGGCTCAGACATGCCCGCTGGCTCAGTGCGAAAGCCGCACACATAACTGATGGATCAGCGCCAATGCCTCAGACGTACCTGGCTGTTCGACGCCAATACGTTTGTCATGCCTTATGACTTAGTGTCACTGCCAATTAAATACTTTATGGCTCGGTGTCAAGGTATCAGACATATCTGCTGCCACAAAGTCACTGCCTCGGACATGCCTGCTGACTCGGTGACACTGCATCACACATAACTTCTGATTCCTTGCATAAACCAAAGACGCACCAGTTGAATCGGTCCCGCTGCCTCTGACTGAGTCGGTGCCTAAGCCACAGACATGTCTGCTGGCTGGATGCCGATGCCTCTGACATAACTGCTTGTTCGGTGCCTATCCCACTTCCATGCCTACTGGCTCGATGCCACTGCGTCCACCATGCCTGGTAGCTCGGTTCCATTGCTGACTGGCTGAGACATTCTTGCTTGCTCTGTGCCATTGCCTTTGACTAAACTATTGGATCTGTGTCACTGCCTCAGACGTACCTTGCCGCTTGATGCCTCAACCACTGTCGTGCCTAACCATTTAGAATCACTGCCACACAGATACTTAATAGATCGGTGGCAGGGCATCAGATACATCTGTTGGCTGAACGTTACTGCCTCAGACAGGCCTGGTGGCTCGGTGTCACTGCCTCAGACATAACTGCTGATTCGGTGCCTAAGCCACAGACGTGACTGCTGGCTCGGTACCGCTGCCCGAGACTTGACTGCTGATTCGGTGCCTATGCCACAGACATGACTGCTGGCTCGGTGACACTGCCTCAGGCATGCTGCTGGCTAAGTTCCACTGCCTCAGACATACATGCAGGGTCATTGCCACTCGATCAGACATGCAGACTTGCTCAGTGCCACTGCCTCAGACATAACTGACAGACCCATTCCAATGCCTCAGAAGTTGATCGATGTCATTGTGGCTGCCACTGACACATAAATACTTTAAAGATGCATTATTGAGCTATCGGTAAAAATGCTTCCAAAAATAAAATACTTATAGCCGGTATTTTTCTTTAAAACAATACAAATGAATGCATTTTATGCAAAATGCGAACAATTATGATGACAGGTAAACAAGTTTGAGAGGGATTCCCTAACAAGGTTTCGAACACTAATTAGATCTATTTTTAGTTCGTGACAAAAATAGAATCCCCATATATGACGTTATGCGACGTTCATTTTTGGCCTTGTTTGCTTAGGCCATGCCTGAATCGGAAAAAAAAATATGACACTGAATACCGTGCCGTGAGTAACGACACTAAGAGACGATACTGTCGCCATGTATGTGTAAAGTGACAGATTTATTTTAGAACAGAAATTCCGAGCATATGTTAAGAGCGAAGGGTAAACACGAATGAAAAAGACCATTTTCACAAAGTTCTGAAGCTGTATTTGGCTCCAAAAGTGAACACATGGCAAAGGAGTATGAATTGAAGATAAAAACCAGAAAAAAATTAAGACCCGGTAGCTCAATAATGCACCTTTTAGGCCCAGGCATGTCTGCTACATCAAAGTCTCTATCTCGGACACGCCTGCTGACTCGGTACCACTGCATGAGGCATAACTGCTGATTCGGTGCCTAAGCCACAGACGCGCCAGCTCCTCGGTCCCGCTGCCTCATTCATAACTGTTGATTCCTTACCTAAACCACAGACGCTCTTGATGCCTCTTACTTCCGTCGCGATTAAGACAAATAATTTGCTCAGTCCGCATGGAGTCTGCTGATTCGGTGACTAAGCCAAAGACGTAAGCCAGTCATAACTTGTATTTCCGCACCTCAACCACAAATACGTCAGCTGGCATGGTCCCGCTGCCTCCGATATAACCGCTCATTCGGTGCCTAAGACAGACACTTCCTGAGACATTCTCCCTGACTCAGTGCCACTGCCTGATGCGAAACTAACGAACCAGTGCCGCTGCCTCACACGTACCGGGTTGTTCGATGCCACTGTGAATGTCATGCCTGATGACTCAGAGTCATTGTCACACAAATATTTTATGGATGGATCGCTGGAAAGTCATCAGACATGTCTGGTGGCTCAAAGTCAGTGTTTCGGACCACTGCCTCAGACGAAAAGACTGATTCGGTGCCAAAGCCTCGGACGTCCCTGCTGGTTCGATACTGATGCATCACATGTAACTGCAGGGTCGTTGCCACTGGCTACGACATGCAGCTCTGTCAGTTCCACTGCCTCAGACATAACTGATGATTCGGTGCCTAAGCTAAAGTCGTGCCTGCTGCCATGGTGCCACTGCCTCAGACATGTCTGCTGGCTCGGTTCCACTACCTCAGGCATACCTGCAGGATCATTGCAAATGGCTCCGACATTCCCGCTGGCTCAGTGCCACTGCCTCAGACATAACTTATGTATCAGTGCTTATTCCTCAAGCGTACCTAGTTGTTCGATGTCACTGCCACTGACATGCCAATGGGCGTAGGGCCACTGCCACCAAAAATACTTAATGGCTCGGTGCCAAAACATCGGACATGCCTGCTGGCTCAAAGTGACTGACTCAAACAGGCCTGCTTCCTCGGAGTAACTGTCTGATACATAACTGCTGATTCGGTGCCTAAGCAACAGACGTACATGTTCGCTCGTTAGATGCCACTGCCTAAGGCAAGCCTGCTGGCACGGTTCCACTGCCTCAGACATGCCTGTAGTGTCGTTACCAAAATGGCTCAGACGTGTTCGTTAGTTCAGTGCCCCGCCTCAGTCATAACTGATAGATCAGTGCCACTGCCACAAACGTACTTGGTTGCTCGATTTCACTGCAATTGTCATATCTAATGACTTATTGCCACTGCCACACAAGTACTTTATTGCTCGTCGCCTGCTGGCTCTGTGCCACTTCCATAGGAATGTCTGAAGCAATGGCGCCTAGCTAGCAGGCATGTCTATGGCTAAAACACCAAATCAACAGATATGCCTGCGGCAGCGGCACCGATCCAGCAGGCGCATCTGTGGTTTAGGTTCCAAATCAGCTGTTTTGTCCGAGGCAGTGACTTTGAGCAAACGTGTCTTATACCTTGTCCAGTCGACGCATCTGGGGCTTAGGCGCGTCTATAATTCGGTGCCTAAGCCATAGACTTGCCTGCTGGTTCGGTGTCGCTGCCTCAGACATAATTGCTGATTCGGCGCTTAAGTCACAGACGTGCCTGCTGGCTCGGTGCCACTTCTACAGGCATGCATGCAGACTCGATTCCACTGCCTCAGAGATACCTGCCTTAAACGTATCTGGTTGCTCGATGTCACCGTGACTGCCATGCCTAATGACTCAGGATGACTACAGCACAAATACTTTATGACTCGGTGGTAAAGCATTAAACATGTCTGACTCAGTCACTGCCACCGAAATTACTGTTGATTATGTGCCAAAACCACAGCCGTGCCTGATGGCTCGGTGCAACTGCCTGAGATATAAGCGCCACTGGGTCAGACTTTCCACTTGCTCGGTTCAACTAACTCAGACAAAACTGCTGATTCGGTGCCTAAGCCATAATCGTAACTACTGGTTCGGTGTCATTGCCTCAGGCATGCCTGATGGCTCAGTTCCATTGCCTAATACATATCTCCAGGGTCTTTGTGGCTGGCTCATACATGGCCACTCGCTGAGTTCTACTGTCTCAGACATAACTGATGGACCAATGCCACTGCCTAAGACGTACCTGGTTGCTCGATGCCACTGCGATTGTCATGCATGATGACTTAGAGCCACTGCCACCAAAATCATTTATGGATCGGCGAGCAGGCATCAGACATGTCTGCATCGCAAAGTCACTGCGACGGACATTTCTGCTGACACGGTGCCACTGCCTCAGACAAACCTGCTGATTCGGTGCCTAAGATACAGACTTATCTGCTAACTCGGTGCCACTACCCCCGGAATGCCAGCTGGCCCGGATCCGCTGCCTTATACATACCTGCAGTGTCGATGCCGATGGCTCAGAAATGCCCGCTAGCTCAGTGCCACACCCCAAGACATAAATGATGGGTCAGTGCCACTGCGGCAGACGTGCCTGCTTGCTCGCGATCGATGCTACTGCGACCGTCATGCCTAATGACTTAGTGCCACTACCAACCTCTTACATTACTGATGATTCGGTGGCTAAAGCACAGAGCCGCCGGTTGGCTTGTTTCACTTGCGTCAGACCAAATTTCTGTTTTATTGCCTAAACCATAGACGCGCCTGCTGGATCGGTGCCGCTGCCTCAGACATAACTGCTGATTCGGTGCATATGCTACAGACGCGCCTGCTGGCTCGGTCCCGCTGCCACCGACATAACTGCAGATTCGGTGCCTAAGGCACAGGCATTCTGGCTCGGTTCTACTGTCAAGACATACCTGCAGGGTCGTTGTCACTGCCTGAGATATTCCCACTCTCCGTGCCACTGCCTCTTGATTAAATGATGGATCAGTTCCGCTGCCCCAGACGTACCTGGTCGACCGATGCCTCAGCGACTGCCATGCATAATGGTTTAGTGCCACTGACACACAAATACCTAATGGATCGGTGGCAGGGCATCAGACATGTCTGTGGTTTCAAAGTCACTGCCTCAGACTTGCATGCCGGGTTGTAGCCGCTGCCTAAGACATAACTGCTGATTCGGTGCCTAAAGCAAATACGTGACTGCTGACTCTGTGCCACTGCCTCATGCACGGTTGCTGGCTCAGCTCCACTGCCTTAGACTTACCTGCAGGGTCGTTGGCACTTGCTCGGACATGCCCTCTGGCTCAGTGCCATTGTCTCAGACATAACTGATAGATCAGGTTACTCGATGCCACTGTGACTGTCATGCCTAGTGACTTAGTGCCAATTAGCCCCCGCTCATCGGGCTTGAAGAAATAGATGGAGGGCATGATGCTTCCACGCAGAGCTGAAACCGACCCGCACACGAGTACCGGTAAACCGCTTAGAGGAGCTAAGCTTGCCCAGGCAGTGCGGTGCGAGTCACACCGTCCAATGTTATAAACCCTATTGGTTTCATTGGGCGGCAGGGCTTGAGATGTCATTTCACTTAAATGTCGGATAAAAGCCCCACAAAATTTGAAGCAACGTCTCCAAAATGACCTTTACAGCGTTAACGGGGACGTTAAACCTCAAATCAAACAAACTTAGTGCCACTGCTACACAAATACTTTAAGACTCGGTGCCAAGGCCTCAGACATGACTGCTACCTCAAAGTCAATATCTCGGTGATGCCTGCCGACTCGGTGCCACTGCCTCATACATAACTTCTGATTCGGTGCCAAAACCACAGACGCGCCTGCTGCCTCTGTCCCGCTGGCTCAGTCATAACGACTGATTCCTTGCCTAAAGCACCGACGCATCTGCTGGCTTGGTCTCGCTAACTCAGATATAACTGCTGATTCGGTGCCTAAGCCACAGATATGCCTGCTGGCTCGGTCCCGCTACCTCAGATATAGCTGCTGATTGGGTACCTAAGCCATAGACATGCAGCCTGTCCGATGCCGCTGTCCCTGACATAACTGCTGATTCGGTGCTTAAGCCACAGATGTGCCTGCGGGTCAGTGCCACTGCCTCAGAGATACATGCAGGGACGTTGTCACTGGCTAGGCCAACCCCACTGGCTCAATACTACTGCTTCCGGCTAAACCCATGAATCTGTGCTACTGTCTAAAACCGACCTGGTTGCTCGGAAACTCTGTGTCTGTCAAGCCTTATCACTAATAGTCACTTGCACATAAAATCGGTGGCATGGCATCAGGCATGTCTCCTGACTCACAAACGCACCAGAAGGCCCGCTGACTGGGTGCCACTGCATCAGACATAACTGCTGATTCGGTGCCTAAACCACGGATATGCCTACTAGCTCGGACCCGCTGCCTCAGACATGACTACTGATTCGGTGACGAAGGCACAGACGCGCCCGCTGAAGCGGACCCGCTGCCACAATCATAACTGCTAATTCCTAGCCTAAGCAACAGACTCGGTCCCGGTCCCGCTTCCATAGATATAACTATTGATTCGGTGCCTAAGCCAAAGACTTGCCTGCTGTCTCGATCTTCCTGCCTTAGTTATAACCGATGATTCGGTGCTAAAGCATTAGACTTGCCGCTGGTTCGGTTCCACTGCCTCAGGGATACCTGCAGGATCATTGTCACTGCCTGAGACATTCCCCTCCCCCTGGCTCAGTGATACTGCCTAATGCTAAACCGATGTACCAGTGCCACTGCCTCAAACGTACCTGATTCCTCGATGCCATGCAAATGTCATGCCTAATGACTTAGTGATACTGCCACACATATATTTTGTAGATCGTTGGCAAGGGATTAGACATGTCTGCTGGCTAAAAGATAGCGCCTCGGACATGCCTGCTAGCTCGGAGCCACTGCCTCCGACAAAACGGCAGATTCTGTGCCTAAGACTGGCTACATGCTGCTGCATCACACACACCACTGGCAAAGACATGCACTCTGGCTTGTATCGATTCCTGATCATTGCATCCACTTCTATTTTGGTTCCACTGCCTCAGACATAACCGATGATTCGGTGCCTAAGCCCAATTCGAGCTTGCTGCCTCGGTGCCACTGCCTCGGGCATGCCTGCAGGAGCGTTGCCAATGGCCCAGACATTGCCGCTGGCACAGTGCCACTGCATGGGAACTAACCGATGGATCAGTGTTTCTCCCTCAGTCAGTTGCTCGATGGCACTGCAACTGACATGCCAATAGTTTTTGTGCCACTGCCACCAAAATGCTTTATGGATCAGTGGCAAAAGATCAGACATACCTGCTGGCTCAAAGCCACTGACTAAAACAGGTCTGGTGGCTCGATGCAACTGCCAAATACATAACTGCTGTTTCGGTGCCTTAGCCACAGACGCGCCTGCTGGCTAGTTACCGCTGCCTCAGACATTATTGCTGATTTGATGCCTAAGCCACAAATGTGCCGGCTGGCTCGGTTCCGCTGCCTCAGACGTACATGCAGGGTCGTTGCCACAGGTTCAAATATGCCCGCTGGCTCAGTGCCCCTACCTCAGACATAACTGATGGATTAGTGCCAATGTCTAAGACGTAAGTGGCTGCACAATGCCACTGTGGCTGTTATGCCTAATGACTTAGAGCCACTGCCACACAAATACATTATGATTCGGTGCCAAAGAATCAGGCATGTTTGCTGCCTAAAAGTCGCTGTCACGGAAATTCTGGTGACTCGGTGGCACTGCCTCAGGCATAACTGCATGTTCGGTGCCTACAGCACAGACGTGCCTGCTGGCTAGATGCCACGGCCTTGGTTCCACTGCCTGAGACATACCTGCAGTGTCGTTGCCGATGGCGCAGACTTGCCCGTTCGTTCAGTGCCACTAACTCATTTTTTTAGATTGGAGTGTAACGACACAGTCAACACTATTTTAGGCCAAAGGCATGCCGGCTAGCTTGGTGCCATTGCTTCAGGCATGCCTGCTGGCTTGGTTCCATTGCCTCAAACATATCTGTGTCGTTGCGAATGGCTCAGATATGCCCGCTGGCTCAGTGCGAAAGTCGCACACATAACTGATGGATCAGTGCCAATGCCTCAGACGTACCTGGCTGTTCGATGCCAATACGTCTGTCATGCCTTATGTCTTAGTGTCACTGCCAATTAAATACTTTATGGCTCGGTGTCAAGGTATCAGACATATCTGCTGCCACAAAGTCACTGCCTCGGACATGCCTGCTGACTCGGTGACACTGCATCACACATAACTTCTGATTCCTTGCATAAACCAAAGACGCACAAGTTGAATCGGTCCCGCTGCCTCTGACTGAGTCGGTGCCTAAGCCACAGACGTGTCTGCTGGCTGGATGCCGATGCCTCTGACATAACTGCTTGTTCGGTGCCTATCCCACTTCCATGCCTACAGGCTCAATGCCACTGCGTCCACCATGCCTGGTAGCTCGGTTCCATTGCTGACTGGCTGAGACATTCTTGCTGGCTCTGTGCCATTGCCTTTGACTAAACTTTTTGGATCTGTGTCACTGACTGAGACGTACCTGGCCGCTTGATGCCTCAACTACTGTCGTGCCTAACCATTTAGAATCACTGCCACACAGATACTTAATAGATCGGTGGCAGGGCATCAGATATATCTGTTGGCTGAACGTTACTGCCTCAGACAGGCCTGGTGGCTCGGTGTCACTGCCTCAGACATAACTGCTGATTCGGTGCCTAAGCCACAGACATGACTGCTGGCTCGGTGACACTGCCTCAGGCATGCTGCTGGCTAAGTTCCACTGCCTCAGACATACATGCATGGTCGTTGCCACTCGATCAGACATGCAGACTTGCTCAGTTCCACTGCCTCAGACATAACTGACCGACACATTCCAATGCCTCAGAAGCTGCTCGATGTCACTGTGGCTGCCACTGACACATAAATACTTTAAAGGTGCATTATTGAGCTACCGGTAAAAAATGCTTCCAAAAATAAAATACTTATAGCCGGTTTTTTTCTTTAAAACAATACAAATGAATGCATTTATGCAAAAATGCGAACAATTATGATGACAGGTAAACAAGTTTGAGAGGGATTCCCTAACAAGGTTTCGAACAGTCATTAGATCTATTTTTAGTTCATTACAAAAATCGAATACCCATATATGACGTTATGCGACGTTCATTTTTGGCCTTGTTTGCTTAGGCCATGCCTGAATCGGAAAAAAAATATGACACTGAATACCGTGCCATGAGTAACGACACTCAGAGACGATACTGTCGCCATGTATGTGTAAAGTGACAGATTTATTTTTAGAACAGAAATTCCGAGCACATGTTCAGAGCGAAGGGTAAACACGAATGAAAAAGACCATTTTCACAAAGTTCTGAAGCTGTATTTGGCTCCAAAAGTGAACACATGACAAAGGAGTATGAATTGAAGATAAAAAACAGAAAACAAATTGAGACCCGGTAGCTCAATAATGCACCTTTTAGGCCCGGCGCCAAGGCATCAGGCATGTCTGCTACATCAAAGTCTCTATCTCGGACACGCCTGCTGACTCGGTACCACTGCATGAGGCATAACTGCTGATTCGGTGCCTAAGCCACAGACGCGCCAGCTCCTCGGTCCCGCTGCCTCATTCATAACTGTTGATTCCTTACCTAAACCACAGACGCTCTTGATGCCTCTTACTTCCGTCGTGATTAAGACAAATAATTTGCTCAGTCCGCATGGAGTCTGCTGATTCGGTGACTAAGCCAAAGACGTAAGCCAGTCATAACTTGTATCTCCGCACCTCAACCACAGATGCGCCAGCTGGCATGGTCCCCCTGCCTCAGATATAACCGCTGATTCGGTGCCTAAGACAGACACTTCCTGAGACATTCTCCCTGACTCAGTTCCACTGCCTGATGCGAAACTAACGAACCAGTGCCGCTGCCTCACACGTACCGGGTTGTTCGATGCCACTGTGAATGTCATGCCTGATGACTCCGTCATTGTCACACAAATAGTTTATGGATGGATCGCTGGAAAGTCATCAGACATGTCTGGTGGCTCAAAGTCAGTGCCTCGGACATGCCTGCTCACTCGCACCCACTGCCTCAGACGAAAAGACTGATTCGGTGCCTAAGCCACGGACGTCCATGCTGGTTCGATACTGCTGCATCATTCGTAACTGCAGGGTCGTTGCCACTGGCTACGACATGCAGCTCTGTCAGTTCCACTGCCTCAGACATAACTGAAGATTCGGTGCCTAAGCTAAAGTCGTGCCTGCTGCCATGGTGCCACTGCCTCAGACATGTCTGCTGGCTCGGTTTCACTACCTCAGGCATACCTGCAGGATCATTGCAAATGGCCCCGACATTTCCGCTGGCTCAGTGTCACTGCCTCAGACATAACTTATGTATCAGTGCTTCTGCCTCTAGCGTATACAGTTGTTCGATGTCACTGCCACTGACATGCCAATGGGCGTAGGGCCACTGCCACCAAAAATACTTAATGACTCGGCGCCAAAGCATCGGACATGCCTGCTGGCTCAAAGTGACTGACTCAAACAGGCCTGCTTCCTCGGAGCAACTGTCTAATACATAACTGCTGATTCGGTGCCTAAGCCACAGACGTACATGTTCGCTCGTTAGATGCCACTGCCTAAGGCAAGCCTGCTGGCACGGTTCCACTGCCTCAGACATGCCTGTAGTGTCGTTACCAAAATGGCTCAGACGTGTTCATTAGTCCAGTGCCCCGCCTCAGTCAAAACTTATAGATCAGTGACACTGCCTCAGACGTTCTTGGCTGCTCGATGCCACTGTAATTGTCATATCTAATGACTTATTGCCACTGCCACACAAATACTTTATTGCTCGTCGCGAAGGCATTAGACATGTCTGTTTGTTCAACGTGACTGCCTTGGACATGCCTGCTTGCTCGGAGCCACTGCCTCAGACAAAACTGCTGATTGGGAGCCTAAACCCCAGACGCGCCTGCTAATTCGGTGCCGCAGCCTCAGACATACCTGCTGATTCGATTACTGAGCCAAAGGTGGCCCCCGCCCATCGGAGCTTGAAAAAATAGATGGGCTGAATGATGCTTCCACGCAGAGGTGAAACCGACCCGCGAAAGAGTACTGGTAAACCGCTTAGAGGATCTAAGCCTGACCAGGCAAATCGGTGCGTGTCGGCCCATCCATGCTTATAAACCCTATTGGTGTCATTGGGTGGCAGGGACTGTGATGTCATTTCTTCTCAATGTCGGGTAAAAGTCCCACAAAATTGGAAGCAACGTCTCGATTTAAGCCCCCTAGAATAATTCGTTTCACTGACCGTTCCAGGTTTTTTTTTCTGTCGTGGTTTATTTTTGTTATGGCTTGTCTTTGAGAGTGTATCGCTTATATTATTTTCCTTTGGATAGCCAATTGGCCATTTTGTGGGAAAGTAGCTGTCTTTTCGGCTTTCCGCTATTGATGTTTCCATTAGGGTCTAGTCGTTTCATGTTTGTGTTTCTTTCCCCTGGTGTCTCTGATTGGAGCTGTGGGTTAATTGTATCGATTCCCGATCACTGCCTTCACTTCTATTTTACATATCAACAGGGACTATAACAGCAGGTCCTATCCAGTTACATACCAACAGGGACCATAACAGACGGTTCAATCCAGCTACACACAGTCTACATACCGACAGTGGACTCGACAATAAGTTCTATTCAGTTACATACTCATAGGGACCATAACAGCAAGTCAGCTCAGGTTACATATATACAGGCACCATAACAGCAAGTACTATAAAGTAACATACCTGCAGGGACCATAACAGCAGGTCCACTCAAGTTACATACCTACAGGGAACATAGCACCAGGTCAGCCTACAGTTACTATAACAGCAGGCCAGCTCAGTTTACATACCTACATGGGGACTAACAGCAGGTCCTATTCAGTTACATTCCTACAGAGACCTTCTCGGCGGGTCAGCTCAGGTTACACTTCTATAGGGCAAATAACAGCAAGGCATATTCTTTTACATAACTACATGGACCAAATCAGCAATTCCTTTTGATTTAGTTTATACTAATTTATTTTAGTTCGATTGCGATGGAAGCCTCAAGCTTGTTTAATCGTTCTCGAACACTCATTCCGGATGTTTTCACGCGCGCGAATGAGAGGGAGTGACTATTACACCACTGCTACCCATTTAAACCTGAGTGGAATGAGGCAGTGTCTTTACGTGTCTTGCCCAAAGATAACCTCTATAACGGGTGCCGTATTCGAACGCACAATCTCTCGATCATGAGTCGAACGCGTTAACCACTGCGCTATCAATTTACACACCTACAGCGACCGTAAGAGCAATTCCATCCCAGTTACATACCTACATGCACCATAACAGCATGTCCAATCCAGTTATATACCTACATAGACCATTACAGCAGCTTCGCTAAGGTATCATTCCTATATGGACTGTAACAGCCGTTCGGCGTAAGTTGCAGGGAGAATAACAGCAGAATCTATCATGTTAGAAACGTACAGGGACCATTACAGGTCCGCTAAAGTCATATCCAGTTACATACCTACTCACCATAACAGCAAAGCCTATCCAGTTCATACCGACAGGGTCCATAACAGCAAGTTCTCTCCATTTACATAACTACAGAGACCATAACACCGGTGCGCACAGATTTGAAAAACCTACATGGCCAATAACAGCAGGTCCGCTCATGTTTCCTAACTACAGGTACTATAACATCATGTCCGCTCAGCTTACATAATTACAGGGACCATAAGGCTCTATACAGTGACATTACTACAGGAACCATATCAGCAGGAACGCTAAGACCGCTCATATTACATACCTACAGGGTAAATGACAGCAGGTCCACCCAGGTAACATAACAACGGGGACAATTACAGCAGGTCCTATCCAGTAACATTCCTAAAGGGACTATAACATCCGAACATGTCACATATCTAGATGGGCCATAAACAGTTCCGTTCAGCTTACATAATGACAGAAACCATAACAGCAGGTCATAACTGGTTACATACCTACAGTGACCATAACAGCAGGTATGCTCAGGTAACATACCTACTGGGGCCATAACTCCTAGTCCGCTCAGGTAACATACCTGCAGGGACCAAAAAAGCAGGTTAGCTCGGCTTACATAATTTCAGGGACCATAACAGCAGGTCCTTTCAAGTTCCATACCTACAGGGACCATAAAAGCCAGACCGCTGATGCTACACACCTACAGGGACCATGACACCAAGTCCTATCCAGTTAAAGACCTACACGGATTATAACAGCAGGTCTGCTCATGACCAAAAACGTACAGGGACCATAACAGCAGGTCCTATCCAGTTACGTAGCTACATGGACATTAACAGGATATACTATCCAGTTAGATACCTACAGGGTATACTATCCAGTTAGATACCTACAGGGACCATAACAGCAGGTCCGCCAAGTTTACATATCTACATGGATAATTACAGCATGGCCTATCGGGTAAGATATATAAAGGGACCATAATAGGCGGTCCTAACAGATTACATATCGACAGGGAACATAGTAACAGTTCCGCTCAGGAAACATATCTACCCGAACCATAACAGCATATCCGCTCAGGTTACATTACTGCTTGGACCAAATCAGCAGGTCCACACAGCTTACATAATTACAGGGACCATAACAAAAGGTCCTATCCAATTACATACCTAAAGGGACCACAACAGCAGGCCAGCTCAGGTTACATACCTCCATCGACTATGACAGCAAGTGCTATCTAGTTACAAATCCACAGGTCCGCACAGGTTTAAAAAACAGAGACTATAACAGAAGTCCTATCCAGTTACATATCTAAAAGGACCATAAAAGCAGTTCCTATCCAGTTACATATCTACACTGACCATTACAGCAAGTCCTATCCAGCTACATACCTATAAAAACCATAACAACAGGTCCACTCACGATACATACCTATAGGGACAATTACAGCAGGTCCTATCCAGTAAAATACCTAAAGGGACCATAACAGGCGGTACGAACTTGTTCAATTTCTACAGGGGCCTTAACGGCATGTCCTATCCAGTAAAATACATACAGACACCATGCCAGCAAGACCTATGCCGCTACAATTATACAGGGGCCTTACTGCAGGTCCACTCAGATTACAGACTAACAGGAAGCATAACATTTGGCCCAGTTACATACCTGCAGGGACAGTAACAACATGTTCGCTCAGGTAATCTACTTACATGGACCATAACAGCAAGTTCTATCGTAGTATCAGCCTACAGGGGCCATAACATCGTTCTGTCCTCTGACATATAACAGCAACTCCTATCCCGTTATATACCTACAGGGACCATAACAGCAAGTCCTATCCAGATACAAACCTACAGGGAACATAACAGCAGGTCCAATTCACTTCCATAACTACAGGTACGATAACAGCATATCCGATCCAGCTACACTGCTACAGGGACCATAGCAGCAGGTCCGCTTAGGTAACATTACTAGAAGAACTTTAATAGCAGTTCCGCTAAGCTTAAATAAAAAAAAATAAAAAAAATGAGTTCCTTTAAGAGCAATGAAATACCTGCATGGAGCATAACAGCAGTTCCTATCCAGTTACATACGCACAGGGACCACAACAGCAGGTCCTATACAGTAGCATACCTACAGGGACCATTACAGCAAGTCCTGTTTAGTTACATAATACAGGGACCATAACAGCCGGTTTGCCCAGGTAACATTCCTACAGGGACAATTACAGCAGGTCCTATCCAGGAACATACCTAAAGGGACCTTACATAACTACAGGACCATAACAGCAGGGCAGGTCCGGTCATCTTACATACTGACAGGAACCATAACAGCAGGGTCTATCCAGTTACATAACTATAGGGACCGTAACAGCAGATCCACTCAGGTAACATACCTACAGGGATCATAATAGCATGTCCACTTATGATACATGTCTCCAGGGACCAAACCGGCAAGTCCGTTCAGAATATACATAACAGCAAAGTAGAAGTAAAACAAAGATCAGGAATTGATACAATTAACTTACTCCATCCATAAAAGACACCAAAGGGAAAGAAATACAAACATTAAGCGACCAGACCATAATGGAAACCTAAACAAAGGAAGGCCATATGGACAGTTACTTTCCCACAAAATGGCCATATGGCCACCCAAAACCAAAAGACACAAGTGATACACACAGTAAGTAACAAACAACAACATAAATAAATCGCCACAGAAGAGCCGCAAGTCCTATCCAGTTTCAAAACCTATGGGGATCAAAACAGGCGGTCCGCTCAGGTAACATGCCTACAGGGACCATAACAGCCTGTCCTATTCTTTACCATACCTAGAGAGACCATATTAGCAGGTCCTATTTACCTACATACCTAAAGTGATAATAACAGCAAGTCCTTTCCTGTTACGTACATTCAGGGACCACAACAGCAAGTCCTATTCAGTTCAATACCTGCACCATAACAACAAGTCTTATCCAGCTTCATACCTACAGGGGTCATAACACAACGTCCGCTTAGGATACATATTTACAGGGACCAGACCAGCAAGTCCACTCAAAATATACTTAACAGCAGGTCCTATCCAGTTTAAAACCTACGGGGATCAAAACAGGCGGTCCGCTTAGGTAACATGCCTACATGGACCATAACAGCCTGTCCTATTCTTTAACATACCTAGAGGGACCATATCAGCTGGTCTAATTTACCTACATACCTAAAATGACAATAACAGCAAGTCCTATCCTGTTACGTACCTTCAGGGACCACAACAGCAATTCCTTTCCAGTTCAATACCTGCACCACAACAACAAGTCCTATGAAGTATCATACCTACAGGGGCCATAACAAAACGTCCGCCCTGATTAAATATCTACAGTGATCTTAAAAGCAGATCCGCTCAGATTATATAAATACAGGGATCATAACAGCATATCCGTTCGGGTTACATACCTAATGGGACAAAAACAGCGTACATAATTACAGTTACCATAACAGCAGTTCCTATCAAGTCATATAGCTACAGGGATAAGACAACATGTCCCCGCAGGTTACATACCTACCGGGACCATTATAGCATGTGCAATCATGTATTTACCTACAGGAACCAACCAGCAAGTCCTATCCAGTTTCATACCTACGGGTACTATAACAGCAGGTCCAATCAAGTTACACACCTACAGGGACCATAACGGCAGGTTCGGTTAGGTTACATACCTTCAGCGACAATAACAGAATGTCAGTCAGGTTCCATACCTACAGGGACAAAAGGGACAGGTCCGCTTAGCTTATATAATCACAGGAACCATAACAGCAGGTCATATCAAATTACATACCTACAGGGTCATAACTGCAGGTCTGCTCAGGTCAATAGCTACAGGGGCCATAACAGCAAGTCCTATGCAGTAAAATACCTACAAGAACCATAACAGCAGGTCATATCCATTTACATATCAACTGGGAAAATAACAGCAAGTTCTATCCAGGAAATACCTGCAAAGACCACAACAGCAAGTCCTCTAAGACATATCCCTACAGGGACTGTAACAGCAGGTTCGCACAGGTTACATATCTACAGCGAGAAAAACAGCATATCTCGTCCAGTTACATATGCAGTTACATATATACAAGGACAATAACAGCAGCTCCCCTCAGGTAACATACCTACAGAGACCATAACAGCAGGTCCTCTTAGGAAAATCCCTACATTGACTTAATAATAATAATAATAATAATAATAATAATAATTATAAATAATCATACTAGTAATAATAATCGACCCTATTTACAGAGGGTAACACATTTAGTTCTAGTTCTAATCTTCCATGTGGCCCTCTTTTCCTGGGTAGGAACCAGTACTAAGCAATGTGGATAAAGTTTCTTGCTCAAGGAAACAACAAGCAGGTTGGCTCAGGTTACATATCTACAGCGAGGATAACAGTAGGTCCTATCAAGATACATACCTACAGAGACAGTAACAACAGGTCCTCTCAGGTTTCCTATCTACAGGGACCATTACAGCAAGTCATATCCTGTTGCATACCTACAGGGACCTTAGTAGCAATTACTATCCTGTCACAGGTACATTAACAGCAAGTCCTATCAAGTAACGTACCTGCAGGGACCATAACAGCAGGTCCTCCAAGGAATAGCCCTACCAGGACTCGCTAAAGTTACATATATAAAGCGAGGATGACCGTAGGTCCTATCCAGTCATATACCTATAGGAAGCGTAACAGCAGGTCCTCTCAGGTTTCCTACCTACGGGGAACATAACAGCAAGTCCTTTCCTGTTACATACCTAAAGGGACCTAAGCAGCCTATCCAGTTACATACTACAGACGCCATAACAGCAATTACCATCCAGTTAAATAGCTACCGGGACCATACGAGCAGATCCAATCCAGTTTCATACCTACAGGGACTATAACAGCAGTTCCTATCCAGGTACACTGCTACATGGACCATAACAACAGGTCCGCTAAGGCTATATTCCTACAGGGACTGTAACAGCTGGTCCGCTTAGGTTACATACCAACAGGGCGAATAACAGCAAGTCCCATCCAGTTACATCCGTTTAGGGATCATCAAAGCGGGCCTGCAAAGATTACATACCTACAGGGACCATAACAGCCGGTCCTATTCAGTTACATACCTACAGGGACCTTAACAGCTGGTCCTATTCACTTACATTCCTACAGGGAATATAACAGCAAGTTCTATCCAGTTACATACCTGCAGGGACAATCACAGCAAGTCCTATCCCATTACATACTTACAGGAACATAACAGCAAGTCCTATCCAGTTACCTACCTACAGGGAACATAACAGCAAGTCCCATCCAGTTACATGTCTACAGGGAGAATACCCCAGGTCCGCTCATGTTAAATACCTTCGGGGACCTTAACAGCAGGTCCGCTCCGGTTACATATCTACAGAGAAAACAACAGCAGGTCCGCTGAGCTTACATTATTACAAGGACCATAACAGCAGGCCATATCCAGTTACATAGCTACAGGGACCGCAACCGCAGGTCCGGGACTGCAAAAGCAGGTCCCCTAAGAAATATCCCTTCAGGGACTCTAACAGCAGGTTCGCTTAGGTAACAGCGAGGATTACAGTAGGTCTCATCCAGTAACATACCTACAGGAACCGTAACAACATGCCCGCCCCGGTTTACTTTCTACAGGGACCATAACAGCAATTCCTATCCAGTTACAAACTTCCGATACCATAACAGCAACTCTTATCCAGTTAAACAGCTACAGGGACCATAAGAACAGTCCAATCTAATTTCATACCTACAGGGACGATAACACAGGTCTATCCAGTTACACTACTACAGGGACCATAATAGCAGGTCCGCTAAGGTAACATTCCTACGGGGACTGTAACAGCCGGTCTGCTAAGGTTACATACCTACAGGGAGAATAACAGCAGGTCCTACAGGGCCCATAACAGCCGTTCCTATTCAGTTACATACCTACAGGGACCTTAACAGCAGGTCCTATTCACTTACATATCTTCAGGGACAATAACAGCAGGTCCTATCAAGTACATAGCTACAGAAACATAACAGTATGTCCGATCCAGTTACGTTCACACATAGAACATAACAGCAAGTCCTGTCCTGTTTCATACCTACAGGGAACATAACAGCAAGTTCTATCCAGTTACATACCAGCAGGGACAATAACAGCAAGTCATATCCAGTAAATACATACAGAAACATAACAGCATGTCCTATCCAGTAACATACATTCAAAGAACATAACAACAAGTCCTATCCAGTTACATGCTTACAGGGATCATACCCCAGGTCCGCTCAGGTTAAATACCTTCCTGGACCATAATAGCAGGTCCGCCAAAGTTACATACCTACGGGGACCATAACAGCATGACCGTTCAGGTTACATCCCTACAGGGGTAACAACAGCAGGTCCACTCAACTGACATCATTACCGGGACCATAACAGCAGGTCCTATCCAGATACATACGTATAGGGAACATAACAGCAGGTACACTAATGTTACGTCTCTGCAGGGACTATAACAGCATTTCGGTTCAGATTACGTGCCTACAGGGACCAAAACAGAAGGTCCGCTTATGTTACATACATACAGCGGCAATGGCAGCCAGTCTTCATACAGGGACCATAACAGCAGGTTCGCAGAGGTTACATACCTACAAGGACAATTACAGTAGGTCCTATCCCGTAACATTCCTAAAGGGGCCAAACAGGCGGTCCGAACAGGTTACATACCTACAGGAAGCATCACAGCAGGTCCGCTCAGCTTACATAATGAAAGGAACAATAACAGCTGGTCCTATCAAGTTACGTACCCACAGGGACAATAACAGCAGATCCGTTCAGGTAACATACTCAACCGGATCTTAACAGCATGTCCGCCCAGGTTACAAACCTGTGGGTACAATAACAACAGGTCCTATACAGTTACATACCTACAGAGACCACAAAAGAAGGACAGTCTCGGATGCATACATACAGCTACCATGACAGCAAGTCCTATACAGTAATAGACCTACAGGGACCATAACAGCAGGTCCACTCGGGTTATAAACGAACAGGGATCAGGTCCTATCCAGTTACACACAATTACCATTAGAGTAAGTCCTTTCAAGTTACATACCTACAAGGACTGTAACAGCAGGTCCACCCAGGCTACATACCTACAGGGACAAGTACACTAGGTACCATCCAGTAACATATATAAAGGGACCATAACAGGTGAAATGAACAGGCTACATCTACAGGGACTATTACAGCAGGTCCTATCCATTTACATACCTGCAGGGGCCATAACAGCCGGTACTTTCCTGCATCATTCAAACACGGCCCATAACAGCAGGTCGGCTCCGATTACATACTTACAGGGACCATAAAGGCAAGTCCTAACCAGTAACATACCTACACGGGCCATAACAGCAGGTCCAGTTACAAACCTGAAGGGATAGTAACAGAGCTGGTTCGCTCTGGTTATCTACCAACAAGGACCATTACAGCAAGTCCTATCGTGTTATCTAGCTACAGGGACCATAACACCAAGTTCTATCCTGTTACATTTGACAGCCATTCCTATCCCGTTACATACCTACAGGGACGATAGCAGCAGGTCCGATCCAGTTACACTGCTGCAGGGACCATAACAGCAGGTCCGCTTAGGTACCATTACCAGAGGAAATGTAACAGCAGGTCCGCTAAGGTTACATACCTGCAGGGATATTAACAGCAGGTCGTATCCGGTTAATTATGTACAGGGAACATAACAGCAGGTCATATCCCGTTACATACCCACAGTGACCGTTATAACAAGTCCCATCCAATTACATACCTACATGGACCCTAATAGAGGTCCGCGCAGCTTACATACAGGTACATAACAGCCAGTCATATCCAGTTACATACCTGCAGGGAACAAAACAGCAGTCCTAGCCATTTACATACCTACAGGGACTATAACAGCAGGTCCGCTCAGGTTACATACCTACAGAGACCATAAAAAGCATGTCCGCTCATGTTATGTTCCTTCAAGGACCACAACAACAGGTCCGCTTACATCATTAAAGGGACCATAACAGCAGGTCCTATCCAGTCATATACCTACAGGGCCCATATAAGCAGGTACGTCAAGTTAACGTCCCTACAGAGACTATAACAGCATGTCCGCTCAGATTGCATACCTATAGGGACCAAAACAGCAGGTCATACATACGGCAGCGACAATGGCAGCAAGTCTATATATAGGGACCATAACAGCAGGTCCGCTCAGGTTACACACCTACAGAGAAAATTACAGCAGGTCCTTTCCAGAAACATACATATATGGATCCTAACAGGTGGTCCGAAGAGGTAACATACCTACATGGAGCATAACAGCAGTTCCAATCAGCTTACATAAAGAAATGAACCATAACAGCGGGTCCCATCCAGTTACACACCAACCCGGACCATATTAGCAGGTCCGTTCAGGTAACATACCTCCAGGGACCAAACCAGCAGGTCCGCTTTGCTTACTTAATTACAGAGACCATAAGAGCAGGTCCTATCCAGTTAATACTAATAGGGACCACAACAGCAGGACAGCTCAAGCTACATACTTACAGGGATGATGACAGCAAGTCCTATCCAGTTGCAGACCTACAGGGAACATAACGGTATGTCCGCTTAGGTTAGAAACGAACAGGGGCCATACCAGCAGCTCCTATCCAGTTACAAATTCACATGGACCATTACAACAGTTCATATCCAGTTATATCCCTACAGGGACAATGACAGGAGGTCCTACCCAGTAACATACCTCAAGGAACAATAACAAGTGGTCCGAACAGGGATTATTTCAGCAGGTCCTATCCAGTTACATACCTACAGGGACAATAACAGCCGGTTCTATCCTGCTACAATCATACGGTACCATTACAGCAGGTCCGCTCCGGTTACATACCTATGGGGACCATAACAGCAAGTCCTAGCCAGTAACATACCTACATAGATCATCGCCTAAAGAGAACATAACTAAAGAGAGCATAACAGCAGGTCCAATCCAGTTACACTGCAATAGGGACCAAACCAGCAGAGTCGCTAAGGTTACATTACTAGAGGGACTGTAACAGATGTTACGCTAAGGCTACATACCTGCAAGGAGAATAACAGGAGATCCTTTTCAGTTACATATCTGCAGCGACCATTACAACAAGTCCTGTCCAGTTACATACCAACAGGGACCATAACAGCAGGTCCGCCCAGGTTATATTCATACAGGGACAATTACAGCAGGTCCTAGCCAGTAACGTTCCTAAAGAGACCGTAACAAGCGCACTGACCATGTAACACACCTACAGGGAACATAACAGCAGATCCGGCCAGCTTACATAACGACAGGGATCATAACAGAATGGTCTTTGCAGTAACATACCCACAGGACCATAAGAGCAGATCCGCTCAGGTTACATACCTACATGGACAATAACAGCTGGTCCTATTCTGTTACATACCTAAAATGACAATAGCAACGAGTCCTATCCTGTTAAATACCTTCAGGACCCATAACAGCAAGTCCTATCCGTTTACATTTCTGCACAATAAAAGCAAGTCCTATCCATTTACATACCTACAGGGACCATAACACCAGGTCCGCTCTGCTTAAATACCTACAGGGACCATAACAGTTGGTCCGCTCTGGTTATATACCTACAGGGACCATAACAGCATGTGCGCTCAGGTTACATGCCTACAGAGACAGAAAAAGCAGGTCCGCTTGGCTTACATAATTACAGGTACCATAATAGCAGGTCATAAACACTTACAAACCTACAGGTACCAGAACAGCAGGTCCGCTTAGGATACATACCTACCGGGACCATAATCCAGTTAAAATACTTACAGGGAGCATAACAGCAGGTCCTATCCAGTTACATACCTACCGGGACAACAACAGCGGGTTCTTTCCAGTAACATACGTACAGGGAGCACCATAAGTACCATATGAGCAATACCGATCAGGCTATATACCTACAGGGAACATGACAGCAAGTTCTATCCAGTAACATACCTACAGGGACCAATACAGCAGGTCGGCTCAGGTAACATATGTACAGGGACCATAACGGCAGGTCCTATCCAGTTACATACCAACAGCGACCATTACAGCAAGTCCTGTCCATTTACATACCAACAGGGACCATAACAGCAGGTCCGCCCAGGTTATAATCCTACAGGGACAATTACAGCAGGTCCTAGCCAGTAACGTTCCTCAAGACCGTAACAAGCGCACTGACCATGTAACACATCTACAGGGAACATAACAGCAGGTCCGGCCAGCTTACATAATGACAGGGATCATAAAAGAAGGGTCTTTGAAGTTACATACCTACAGCGACCATAACAGCAGATCCGCTCAGAGGGACCATAACACCAGGTCCGCTCTGGTTAAATACCTACAGGGGCCATAACAGCTGGTCCGCTCTGGTTATATACCTACAGGTACCATAACAACATGTGCACTCAGGTTACATATCTACAGAGACAGAAAAAGCAGGTCCGCTCGGCTTACATAATTACAGTAAAGTAGAAGTAAAACAAAGATCAGGAATCGATACAATTAACTTATTCAACCCATCAAAGACACCAAAGGGAAAGAAACACAAATATTAAGCGACCAGACCATAATGGAAACCTAAACAAAGGTACCATAATAGCAGGTCATAAACACTTACAACCCTACAGGTACCAGAACAGCAGATCCACTCAGGATACATACCTACCGGGACCATAATCCAGTTAAAATACTTACAGGGAGCATAACAGCAGGTCCTATCCAGTTACATAACCGCCGGGACAACCACAGCAGGTCCTTCCCAGTAACGTACGTAAAGGGAGCACCATAAGTACCATAAGAGCAAAACCGTTCGCTATATACCTACAGGGAACATGGCAGCAAGTTCTATCCAGTAACATACCTACATGGACAAATACAGCAGGTCCGCTCAGGTAACATACGTACAGGGACCATAACGGCAAGTCCTATCCAGTTACATACCTGAAGCGACCATTACAATAAGTCCTGTCCAGTTACATACCAACAGGGACCATAACAGCAGGTCCTCCCAGGTTATAATCTTACAGGGACAATTACAGCAGGTCCTAGCCAGTAACGTTCCTCAAGACCGTAACAAGCGCACTGACCATGTAACACACCTACAGGGAACATAACAGCAGGTCCGGCCAGCTTACATAATGACAGGGATCATAACAGAAGGGTCTTTGCAGTTACATACCTATAGCGACAATAACAGCAGATCCGCTCAGGTTACATACCTTCATGGACCAAAACAGCTGGTCCTATTCTGTTACATACCTAAAATGACAATATCAGCGAGTCCTATCCTGTTAAATAACTTCAGGACCCATAACATCAAGTCCTATCCGTTTACAATTCTGCACAATAACAGCAAGTCCTATCCAGTTACATACCTACAGGGACCATAACACCAGGTCCGCTCTGCTTAAATACCTACAGGGGCCATAACAGCTGTTCCGCTCTGGTTATATACCTACAGGGGCCATAACAACATGTGCGCTCAGGTTACATGCCTACAGAGACAGAAAAAGCAGGTCTGCTCGGCTTACATAACTACAGGTACCATAAAAGCAGGTCAAATACACTTACAAATCTACAGGTACCAGAACAGCAGGTCTGCTCAGGGTACATACCTACCGGGACCATAATCCAGTTAAATATTTACAGAGAACATAACAGCAGGTCCTATCCAGTTACATACCTAATGGGACAACAACAGTGGGTCCTTTCCAGTAGCATACGTACAGGGAGCATAACAGCGGTTTTTCCAGTCACATATAGCAGGCAAAATATCAGAATGTCTTATCCAATTAGATACCTACGACACTTTAACAACAGGTCCTATCCAATTACATACCTACAAGTACCATAGAGCAAAACCGCTCAGGCAGTATACCTACAGGGATCATGACAGCAAGTTCTATCCAGTAACATACCTCCAGGGACCAGTACAGCAGGTCCACTCAGGTAACATACGTTCAGGGACCATAACGGCAAGTCCTATCCAGTGACATACCAACAGGGACCATTATAGCAAGTCCTGTCCTGTTACATACCAACAGGGACCATAACAGCAGGTCAGCCCAGGTTATATTCCTACAGGGACAAATACAGCAGGTCCTAGCCAGTAACTTTCCTAAAGAGACCGTTACAAGCGCACTGACCATGTAACACACCTACAGGGAACATAACAGCAGGTCCGGCCAGCTTACATAATGACATGGATAATAACAGAAGGGTCTTTGCAGTTACATGCCTACAGGTACCATAACAGCAGATACGCTCAGGTTACATACCTTCATGGACCATAACAGCTGGTCCTATTCTGTTATATACCTAAACAGACAATATCAGCGAGTCCTATCCTGTTAAATAACTTCAGGACCCATAACATCAAGTCCTATCCGTTTACATTTCTGCACAATAAAAGCAAGTCATATCCAATTACATACCTACAGGGGCCATAACACCAGGTCCGCTCTGCTTAAATACCTACAGGGGCCATAACAGCTAGTCCGCTCTGGTTATATACCTACAGGGACCATAACAACATCCACGCTCAGATTACATGCCTACAGAAACAGAAAAAAGCAGGTCCGCTCGGCTTACATAATTACAGGTACCATAAAAGCAGGTCATATACACTTACAAACCTACAGGTACCGGAACAGCAGGTCTGCTCAGGGTACATACCTACCGGGAAACAACAGTTGGTCCTTTCCGATTACATACGTACAGGGAGCATACAGCAGTTTTTTCAGTCACATATAGCAGGGAACATATCAGAATGTCTTATCCAGTTACATACCTACGGCACTATAACAACAGGTCCTATCCAATTACATACCTACAAGTACCATAAGAGCAAGACCGCTCAGGCTATATACCTACAGGGAACATGACAGCAAGTTCTATCCAGTAACATACCTACAGGAACCAATACAGCAGGTCGCTCAGGTAACATACGTACAGGGACCATAACTGCAAGTCCTATCCAGTTACATACACACAGGGACCATTACAGCAAGTCCTGTCCTGTTACATACCAACAGGGACCATAACAGCAGGTCAGCCCAAGTTCTATTCCTACAGGGACAAATACAGCAGGTCCTAGCCAGTAACTTTCCTAAAGAGACCGTAACAAGCGCACTGACCATGTAACACACCTGCAGGGAACATAACAGCAGGTCCGGCCAGCTTACATAATGACATGGATCATAACAGAAGGGTCTTTGCAGTCACATACCCACAGGACCATAAGAGCAGATCCGCTCAGGTTACATACCTACATGGACCATAACAGCTGGTCTTATTCTGTTACGTTCATAAATTGACAATAACAGCAAGTCCTATCCTGTTAAGTACCTTCCGGACACATAACATCATGTCCTATCCGTTTACATTCCTGCACAACAACAGCAAGTCCTATCCAGTTACATACTTACAGGGACCATAACACCAGGTCCGCTCTGCTTAAATACCTACAGGGGCCATAACAGCTGGTCCGCTCTGGTTATAAACCTACAGGGACCATAACAACATGTGCGCTCAGGTTACATGCCTACAGAGACAGAAAAAGCAGGTCCGCTCGGCTTACATAATTACAGGTACCATAATAGCAGGTCATATACACTTACAAACCTACAGGTATCAGAATAACAGGTCCGCTCAGGGTTCATACCTACCGGAACCATAATCCAGTTAAATATTTACAGAGAGCATAACAGCAGGTCCTATCCAGTTACATACCTACCGGAACAACAACAGCTGGTCATTTCCAGTAACATACGTACAGGGAGCATAACAGCAGTTTTTCCAGTCACATATAACAGGGAACTTATCAGAATGTCTTATTCAGTTAGATACCTACGGCACTATAACAACAGGTCCTATCCAATTACATACCTACAAGTACGATAAGAACAAGACCGCTTAGGCTATATACCTACAGGGAACATGACAGCAAGTTCTATCCAATAACATACCTACAGGGACCAATACAGCAGGTCCGCTCAGGTAACATACGAACAAGGCAATAACAGCAAGTCCTATCCAGTTACATACCAACAGGGACCATACCAGCAGGTCCTATCGAGCTATATAGCTACAGGGACCATAGCGGCAGGTCCTATCTACCTACAGGGACCATAACAGCAGGTCCGTCCAGGTAACATACGAACAAGGACAATAACAGCAAGTCCTATCCAGTTACATACCAACAGGGACCATAACAGCAGGCCCTATTCAGCTATATACCTACAGGGACCATAACAGCAGGTCCTATCTACATACAGGGACCATAACAGCAGGTCCGTCCAGGTAACATACCTACAGGGACAGTTATAGCAGGTCCAATCCAGTTACATATCTGCAGGGACTGTAACAGGCGGTACGAACAAGGATAATCAGGCTATATACCTTCTTGGGCCATGGTAGCAAGTTCCAGTTGCATACAACAGCAGGTCCGCTTACGGTACATAAGTAAAGGGACCATAACAGCATGTCCTATCCACTTACGTACCTAAAGGGACCGTAACGGCAGGTCCTATCCAGTAAGAGACCTACAGTAACCATAACAGCAGGTCCGCCAAGGTAACATACCTACATGGATAATTACAACTGTTCCTACCGCCCCGCCCATCGAAGCTTGAAGAAATAGATTAGACTGCATATTGCTTCCACCCAGAGCTGGAATCCACCGCAGATGAGTAAAAGTAAACCGGTAAACCGCTTAGATGGTGTTAGCCTGCCAAAGCAAAATGGAGCAAGTCGGACATACATCCTTATAAACCCTATTGGTTCCATTAGGCGGCAGGGCTTGAAATGTCATTTCATCTCAATGTCGGGTATACGTCCCAAAAATATTGGAAGCAATGTCTCCAAAATGACCTATAAAATGTTGTCGAGGACGTTAAACCTGAAATCAAACAAACATCAGGTCCTATCCAGTAACACACTTAAAGGGACCATGACTAGCGGTCCGAGCAGGCTGCATACTTATAGGATCCATAAATGCAGGTCCAATCCAGTTACATACCAACAGGGACCATGGCAGCTGCTCCTATCCAGCTACATACATAAAGGGTCAATTTAAGCAGGTCCGCTCCGGTTACAAACCGACAGAGACCAAAACAGCAGCTATATCCAGTTACATACCTACAGGGACCATAACAGTAGGTCTACTAAGGTTACATGCCTACAGTGTGAATAACAGCAGGTCGTTTTCTGTTACATACCTACAGGGACCGTAACAACAGTTCCGTTCAGGTTACCTAACTATAGGACAATAACAACAAATCCTATCCCTCAGGTTACATACCTACAGGGAGAATAACAGCAGGTGCTATCCAGTTACATAATTATGTACAAGGGCCAAATTACATACCTACATGGACCATAACAGCCGGTCCAATCATTTACATATCTACAGCAGGTCCTATTCAATTTCATAAAACAGGGACAATAACAGCAAGTCCTGACGTGTTTCATACCTACAGGGAATCTAACAGCAAGTTCTATCCAATACCATACCTGCAGGGACATACATACAGAGAACATAACAGCAAACCCTGTCCAGTTAGATGCCTAGAGTGACAATACCCCAGGTCCGCTCAGGTTAATTACCTACAGGGACCATAACAGCAGGTCTGCAAAGGTTACATACCTACAGGGAAAATAACAGCAAGGCCGCCCAGGTTACATACCTATAGGGAGAACAACAGCAGGTCCGCTGGGTTTACTTCATTACCGGGACCATAACAGCAGGTGATTTCCAGTTACAGCTGAAACCGACCGCACACGGGTACTGGTAAACCGCTTAGAGGATCCAAGCTTTCCCAGGCAAAGCGGCTTAAGTTGGACAGCTCATGCTTATAAACCCCATTGGTTTCATTTGCGACAGGGCATGCGAAGTCATTTTATTTCAATGTCGGGTAAACGTCCCACAAAATTGGAAGCAACGTCTCAAAAATGACCTATACAGTGTTGACGTGCAGGTTATACGTCAATCAAACAAACAAGCTATCCAGTTACACACCAATAGGGAACATAACAACAGGTACGCTAAGGCTACGTCCATGCAAGGACTATAACAGCAATACGGTTCAAATTACATACCTACAGGGACCAGAATAGCAGGTCCGCTTTTGTTACTTACATACGGCGGCAATGACAGCCAGTCCAGGTTACATACCTACAGGGACAATTACAGCAGGTCCTAACCAGTAACATTCCTAAAGGGACCATAAAGGCGGTCCGAACAGGTAACATACCTACTAGGAGCATAGCAGCAGGTCTGTTCAGCTTACATAATGAAAGGAACCATAACAGCTAGTCCTATCAAGTACATACCTACAGGGACCAAAACAGCAGGTCCTTTCAGGTCACATACCTACCCGGATCATAACAGCATATCCGCTCAGGGTACAAACCTATGGGTACTATAACAACAGATCCTATCCAGTAACATACATACATGTACCAAAACAGCAGGACAGCTGCGGCTACATACATACAGCGACCATGACAGCAAGTCCTATACAATTACAGACCTACAGAGACCATAATAGCAGGTCCTCTCAGGTTATAAAATAATAAGGACAAGGTCCTATCCAGTTAGATACCTTCAATGACCATTAGAATAAGTCCTTTTCAGTTACATACCTACAAGAACCATAACAGCAGGTCCGCCCAGGTTACATACCTACAGGGACAATTACAGCAGGTACTTTCCACTAGCATACCTAAAGGGATCATAACAGGCGATCTGATCATGTTACATATCTACATTGACGGTAACCGCAGGTCCTATCCATTTACATGCCTACAGGGACCATAACAGCCAGTACTTTCCTGCATCATCAAAGCAGGGATCATTACAGCAGATCCTATACAGTAACGTACATAAAGCGACCGTAAAAGGCGGTTCGCAAATGTTAATCCTACAGGGACCATAACGGCAGGTCCTATCTACCTACAAGGACCAAAACAACAGATCCTTCTAGGTCACATACCTACAGGGAACATAAAAGTAGGTCAAGTCCAGTAACATTGCTACAGGGACCATAACAGCAGGTGTGCAAAGGTAACATTACTAGAGGGTCTGTAGCAGCAGGTCCGCTAAGGTAACATGCCTTGAGAATAACAGCAGGTTCTATTCAGTTACATACGTACAGGGATCATAACAGCAGGTCCTATTCATTAACGTACCTACAGCGACCATTACAGTCCAATAACATAACTACATGGATCATAACAGCATGTCCGCCCAGGATACATACCTAAACCGACAATTACCGTAGATCCGATCCAGTAACTTACCTAAAGGGACCGTAACAGGCCGTCCGAACATGTTAATACCTACAGGGACCATAACAGTATGTCAGACCAGCTTACATAATGGCATGAACCATAATAGCTAGGTCTATGCAGTTACATTCCCACAGTGACCTGAAAACTTTAGATCCGCTAGGGTTGCATACCAACAGGTACCATAACAGCATGTTCCCTCAGGTTACATACCTACAGGGACCAAACTAGCAAGTTCGAACAGCTTATATAATTATCAACAGGTCATATCCAGTTTAATATCTACCTGGATCATAACAGCAGGTCCGCTCAGGTTACATACCTAGAGGGAACATAACAACTGGTCCTATACTGTAACATACCTACAGCGATAATAACAGCAGGTCCAATTGACTTACATACCTAAAAGAACAATAATAGCAAGTTCTATTCTGTTACATACCTTCAGGAACAAAACAGTAAGTCCTATACAGTTACATTTCTGCACCAAAACAGCAAGTTCTATCCAGTTACATACTTACAGGGGCCAAAACACCAGGTCCACAGGAAACATACTTACAGGGACAGAAAAAGCGGGTCCGTTCAGCAATTTTCAGCTACCATAACAGCAAGTCCTATCCAGTTATATACCTACAGGGGTTTTCAAGTCATATATAGCAGGGAACATATCAGAATGCCGAGTTAGATAGCTATTGGTCCTATCCAATTACATACCTACAAGTACCATAACAGCAAGACCGCTCAGGCAACATACCCATAGGCAACATGACAGGAAGTTCTATCCAGTGTCATACCTACAGGCACCAATAAAGCAGGTCCGCTCAGATAACATACGTACTGGGACCAATATAGCAGGTCCTAACCACTTAATTACCTTCACGGACCATAACAGCAGATCTTATCCAGTTACATACCAACAGGGACCGTAACGGCAGGTCCTATCCAGTTACATACCTATATGGACCATAACGGCAGGTCCTATCTACCTATAGGGACCATAACAGCAGGTCTGTCCAGGTAACATACCTATAGGGACAATGAAAAGTCCTATTCAGATACATGCCCACAGGGAACATAACAGCAGGTCCAATCCAGTTAAAAAGCTACAGGGACCATAACTAGAGGGATTGTAGCAGCAGGTCCGCATAGATTACATACCTGCAGGGAGAATAACAGCATCTTCTATTAAGTCACTTAAGTACAAGGATCATAACTGCATGTCCTTTCCAGTTACATGCCTACAGCGACCATTACAGAAGGTTCGCCGGGGTTACATACCTACAGGGTCAATGACGGCAGGTCCTATCCAGTAACCTACCTAAAGCGACCGTAACAGGCGGTTCAAACATGTCAATACCTACAGGGACCATGAAAGCAGGTCTGACCAGCTTACATAATGACAGGGACCATAACAGCAGGGTCTATACAGTTACATAACCACAGGTATCATAACAGCAGATCCGCCAAGGTTACATACCTACAGGTACCATAACAGCATGTCCGCTCAGGTTTGATATCCACAGGGACAAAACCAGCATGTCCGCTCAGGATATGCAATTAACAGCAGGTCCTATCCAGTTAAATATCTACAGGGATCGTAACAGCAGGTCCGCTCAAGTTACATACCTACACGTCCCATAACACCTGGGCCTATTCTGTCACATACCTACAGCGACCATGACTTACATTCCTAAAATGACATTTACAGCAAACTCTTTCCTGTTACATACCTGCAGGGACCCTAACAGCAAGTGCTATCCAGTTACATTCCTGCACCATAAATTAAGTCCTATCCAGTTACATACATATAGGGTTACATAACACCAGGTCCGCTATGGTTTAATACCTACAGGGACCATAACCGCTGGTCCGCTCAGGTTATATTCCTTCAGGGACCATAACAGCATGTCTGCTCAGGTTATATACATACAGGGACAGAAAAAGCTCTGTTTACATAATTACAGGTAGCATAACAGCGGGTTCTGTCCAGTTACATACCTACATGATCCAGAACAGGAGGTCCACTCAAGGTTCATACCTACAGGGACCATAACAGCAAGTCCTATCCAGTTAAATACCTACAGTGACCAAAACAGCAGGTCATATCCAATTACATACCTACTCCTGCCAAGTATCATACGTACAGGGAGCATAACAGCAGGTCTTTTCCAGTCACATATAGCAGGGGGCATTACAGAATGTCTTATCAAGTTAGATTACTACAGTGACTATAACAACAGGTCCTATCCAATTACAAAATAGGAGTGGAGGCAATGATCAGGAATCGATACAATCAGCCCACAGCTCCCATCAGAGACACCAGTAACCTACAGTTACAATAACAGCAAGATCGCTCAGGCTACATAACAACAGGGAACATGACAGCAAGTTCTATCCAGTTACATACCTACAGGGACCAATGCAGCAGGTCCGCTCAGGTAACATACGTACAGAGACCATAAAAGTAGGTCCTGTCGAGTTGCATTCCAACAGGGACTATAACAGCAGGTGCTATCAAGTTACATATCTACAGATCCTATCTACCTGCAGGGACCATAACAGCAGGTTCGTCAAGGTTACATACTTACATGGACAATTACAGCAGATCCACCTGAAGGGACTTGAACAGACGGTACGAACAAGGACAATCAGGCTACAAACCTTCAGGGACCATGATAGCAAGTTCTAGTTACATACCTTCAGGGACCATAACATCAGATCCGCTCAGGTTACATACGTACAGGGGCCATAACAGATTGCTCTATCCATTTACGAACCTACAGGGACAATAACGGCATGTCCTATCCAGTAAGATACCTACAGTGACCATAACAGCAGGTCCGCACAGGTTACATACCTACATGGAGAATTACAGCAGGTCCTACCGCCCCGCCCATCGGGGCTTGAAGAAATAGACTAGACTGCATGCTGCTTCCACCCAGAGCTGACGTCGACCGCACATGAGTACTGGTAAATCGCTTAGAGGGTGTAAGCCTGCCCAAGCAAAGTGGAACAAGTCGCACATCCATCCTTATAAACACTATTGGTTTTATTTGGCGACTGGGCTTGAAATGGCTTTTCAACTCAATGTCGGGTTAAAGTCCCATAAAAATTGGAAGCCTACAGGCACCATGACAGCCGGTCCTAACCAGCTACATACATATGTACATACAGGGACCATAACAGCAGGTCCGCTCCGGTTACATACCGACAGGACCCAAAACTGCAAGTCCTACCCAGTTACATACCTACAGGGACCATAAGAGCAGGTGTACTCAGATTACATGCCTACAGTGAGAATAACAGCAGGTCCTATTCGGTAACATACCTACAGGGACCGTAACAACAGTTCCGCTCAGGTAACCTGCCTATAGGCAATTTACATATTTACAGAGACCATAGCAGCAATTTCTATCCCGTTACATATGTACAGGGACCATAACAGCAGGCCATATCCAGTTACATACCAACAGGGACCCTAACAGCAGGTCCAATCCAGTTACACTGTTACAGGGATCTTAACAGCATGCTCGCTAAGGTAACATTCCATTACTGTAACAGCAGGTCGGCTCAGGTTACATACGTACATGGAGAATCACAGCAGGTGATATCTAGTAACATATGTGCATGGACCATAACAACAGGTCAGCTCAGGTTAGAACCCTACAGGGACCATAAAAGCCGGTCGTATTCAGTTACGTACCTACAGGGACCGTAACATCATACCTATCCAGTAACATATCTACAGGGACTATAACAACAATTCCTATCCGTTACATTCTATCCAATTACATACATACAGGTAGTACCATAAGAGCAAGACCGCTCAGGCTACATACCCACAGGCAACATGACAGCAAGGTCTATCCAGTGTCATACCTACAGGGACCAATAAAGAAGGTCCACTCAGATTACATACGTACAGGGACCAATATAGCAGGTCCTAACCACTTAATTACCTACAGGGACCATAACAGCAGATCAGATCTTATCCAGTAACATACCAACAGGGACAATAACAGCAGGTCCTATCCAGTTACATACCTACAGGGACCATAACGGCGGGTCCTATCTACCTATAGGGACCATAACAGCAGGTCTGTCCATGTTACATACCTACAGGGACAATGAAAAGTCCTATTCAGATACATTCCCACAGGGAACATAACCGTAGGTCCAATACAGTTAAAATGCTACAGGGATCATAAGAACAGGTTTGCAAAGTTAATATTACTAGAGGGATTGTAGCAGCAGGTCCGCATAGGTTACATACCTGCAGGGAGAATAACAGCCGGTTCTATTCAGTTACTTACGTACAGGGATCATAACTTCAGGTCCTATCCATTAACATACCTACAAGGATCATAGCAGCCGGTCCGCCCATGATACATACCTAAAGAGACAATTACCGTAGGTCCGATCAAGTAACTTACCTAAAGCGACCGTTACATGCGGTCCGAACATGTTAATACCCTAAGGGACCATAACAGTATGTCCGGCCAGCTTACATAATGGCAGGGACCATAATAGCAGGGTCTATGCAGTTACATACCCACAGTGATCTCATAGGTTGCATACCTGCAGGGAAAATAACAGCAGGTTCTATTCAGTTACTTACGTACAGGGATAATAACAGCAGGTCCTATCCATTTACTTACCTGCAGCGATCATTACAGCAAGTCCTATCAAGTTACATACCTAAAAGGATCATAACAGCCGGTCCGCCAATGATACATACCTAAAGAGACAATTACCGTAGGTCCGACCCAGTAACTTACCGAAAGGGACGGTAACAGGCGGTCCGAACATGTTAATACCTACAGGGACCATAACAGTATGTCCGGCCAGCTTACATAATGACAGGGACCATAATAGCAGGGTCTATGCAGTTACATACCCACAGTGACCGCTTAGGTTACATACCTGCAGGGAGAATAACAGCAGGTTCTATTCTGTTACTAACGTACAGGGATCATAACAGCAGGTCCTATCCATTTACATACATGAAGCGACCATTACAGCAAGTCCTATCCAGTTTCATAAAAATAAAAAAATGAGTTCCTTTAAGAGCAATGAAAACATTCATAAGAAAGAAGATTGGTCATACTACGTAGTTTCGGCTAATAAAGCCTCATCAGTGACCCTGTAATGATCCGGCAAAGAAAGCCGGAGGAAACATACTGCAATTTTGCGAATTTCGAATAGGCAGTCGATTCAAAGACTGATATAAATCAAAATGGGGTCCAAATAATTAAATACCTGTCTAGAATATGAGTCTAAACCAATAATTTATATCTGATTTCTCAGAATATTCACGCTGATCTCAAAGGACCAAAAGTAAAATATAAACTGCACTATGGTTGATGTACGGGGAGACGTTTTACGGCCGCCACACGGCACAACACCAGCTGCAGTGAAGGCAAATAAAAGTCAAAAATGAGTTCTTTTAAGAGCAATGAAAACATTCACAAGAAAGAAGATGGGTCATACTACGTTGTTTCGGCTAATAAAGCCTCATCAGTGACCCTGTAATGATCCGGCAAAGAAAGCCGGAGGAAACATACTGCAATTTTTGCGAATTTCGAATAGGCAGTCGATTCAAAGACTGATATAAATCAAAATGGGGTCCAAATAATTAAAAACCTGTCTAGAATATGAGTCTAAACCAATAATTTATATCTGATTTCTCAGAATATTCACGCTGATCTCAAAGGTCCAAAAGTAAAATATAAACTGCACTATGGTTGATGTACGGGGAGACGTTTTACGGCCGCCACATGGCACAACACCAGCTGCAGTGAAGGCAAATAAAAATCAAAAATGATTTACTTTAAGAGCAATGAAAACATTCATAAGAAAGAAGATGGGTCATACTACGTAGTTTCGGCTAATAAAGCCTCATCATAAGAAAGAAGATGGGTCACACTACGTAGTTTCGGCTAATAAAGCCTAATCATACCTACAATGATCATAACAGTCGGTCCGCCCATGATACATACCTAAAGACAATTACCGTGGGTCCGATCCAGTAACTTACCTGAAGGGACCGTAACAGACGGTCCAAACATGTTAATACCTACAGGGACCATAACAGTATGTCCGGCCAGCTTACATAATGACAGGGACCATAATAGCATGGTCTATGCAGTTACATACCCACAGTGACCTGAAAACTTTAGATCCGCTCAGGTTGCATAAATACAGGTACCGTTACAGCATGTCCCCTCAGGTTACATATCTACAGGGACCAAAGCAGCAAGTTCGATCAGCTTATATAATTATCAATAGGTCCTACCCAGTTTAATATCTACCGGGATCATAACAGCAGGTCCGCTTAGGTTACATAACTACAGGTCCATAACAGCTGGTCCTATACTGTAAAATACATACAGCGACAATTACAGCAGGTTCTATTGACTTACATTCCTAAAAGAACAATAACAGTAAGTTCTTTTCTGTTACATATTTTCAGGACCTTTTCTGCACCATAACAGCAAGTCCTATCCAGTTACATACCAACAGGGGCCATAACACCAGGTCCGCAGGAAACATACTTATTTAACGCTACAGCTGGTGTCTTGGAATGTGTGGCGGCCGTTAAATGTCTCCCTGCCCTACATCATAGTGTAGTTTATATTTTCTTGTCCTTTGGGATCATTGATTCCCACTGGAATTTTGAAAATATTTGAGGGTCACTGATGAGGCATAATTGGCCGAAACTAGCAAGTCTGGCCCAGAAAAAATTTACACTTCATATTTTCTAGTTCTGTGGTGTATTCCTTGCTTCCAAAGGATAACCCTTTTATAGAACATATTTACAGGGACAGAAAAAGCGGGTCCGTTCAGCTAACATAATTTCAGGTACCATAACAGCAGGTTCTAGCCAGTTAACTACCTACGGGTACAAGAACAGCAGGTCCGCTCAGGTAACATACCTACAGGGACATTAACAGCAAGTCCTATCCAGTTAAATACCTACGGGCCATACCAGCAGGACCTATCTAGTTACATACCAACGAGGACAACAACATCAAGCCCTATCTAGTAACATACGTACAGTGAGCATAACAGCAGGTCTTTTCTAGTCAAATATAGCAGACAACATATCTGAATGTCTTATCCAATCAGATAGCTATGGGACTATAACAACAGGTTCTATCCAATTACATACCTACAGGTAACATGACAACAAGACCGCTCAGGCTACATACCCACAGGCAACATGACAGCAAGTTCTATCCAGTGTCATACCTACGGGGACCAATAAAGCAGGTCCGCTCAGATTACATACGTGCAGGGACCAATACAGCAGGTCCTAACCACTTAATTACCTACAGGGACCATAACAGCAGATCTTATCCAGTAACATACCAACAGGGACCATAACAGCAGGTCCTATCTAGTGACATACCTATAGGGACCATAACGGCAGGTCTTATCTACCTATAGGGACCATAACAGCAGGTCTGTCCAGGTGACATACCTACAGGGACAATGAAAAGTCCTCTTCAGATACATTCCCACAGGGAACATAACAGCAGGTCCAATCCAGTTAAAATGCTACAGGGACCATACAACAGGTTTGCAAAGGTAACATTACTGGAGGGATTGTAACAGCAGGTCCGCATAGGTTACATATCTGCAGGGAGAATAACAGCAGGTTCTATTAAGTTACATTAGTACAAGGATCATAACATCATGTCCTTTCCAGTTACATGCCAACAGCGACCATTACAGCAAGTTCTTTCCAGTTACATACCTGCAGGGACCATTATAGCATGTTCGCCGGGGACACATACCTACAGGGACAATTACAGCACGTCCTATCCAGTAACGTACCTAAAGGGGACCGTAACAGATGGTCCGAACATGTTAATACCTACAGGGACCATAAAAGCAGGGTCTATGCAGTTACACCGGCCCCGATAGCTCAGTTGGTAGAGTGTCCGCTCCGGGGAACGGGAGGTCACGGGTTCGATCCCGGGTCGCGACATACCAAAGTCGTTAAGAATGGCACTAGCTGCTCCTCGCTTGGCACTCAGATTTACGGGGTAGAGCTAGGACTGGTCGACTCAGTGTCAGGATAATTTGACTGGGTGTGGTATCATGTAATGTGTCCGGGACATGATACTTCAGTGAGGCAGCACTATAAAAGTGAGCTTTGAGCTCCCTGTCACAACCAGACACCGTCGTGATATGACTGAAAAATTGTTGAAAGCGACGTTAAACCCGAATTCACACAGACTCTATGCAGTTACATACCCACAGGTACCATAACAGCAGATCGGCACACGTTACACACCTATAGGTACCATAACAGCATGTCCACTCAGGTTTGATATCTACAGGGACTAACCAGCAAGTCCGCTCAGGTTATATAATTAACAGCAGGTCCTATCCAGTTAAATATCTACAGGGATCTTAACAGCTCAGGTTACATACCAACAGGGACAATAACACCTGGGCCTATTCTGTCACATGACGTACATACCTAAAATAAGATTAACAGCAATTCCTTTCCTGTTACACACCTTCAGGGACCATAACAGCAAGTCATATCCAGTTACATTCCTGCACAATAACATCAAGTCCTATCCAGTCACATACATACATGGTTACATAACACCAGGTCCGCTCTGGTTTAATACCTACAGGGACCATAACCGTTGGTCCGCTCAGGTTATATACCTACAGGGACCATAACAGCATGTCTGCTCAGGTTGAATACCTACAGGGACAGAAAAGGCGATTCCGCTCAGCTTACATAATTACAGGTAGCATAACAGCTGGTTCTATCCAGTTACATACCTACAGGACCCAGAACAGCAGGTCGACGCAAGGTTCAAACCTACAGGGACCATAACAGCAAGTCTTATCAAGTTAAATACCTACAGTGACCATAACAGCAAGTCCTATCCAATTACATACCTACTCCTGCCCAGTATCATGCGTACAGGGAGCAAAACAGCCGGTCTTTTTCAGTCACACATAGCAGGGGGCATATAAGACTGTCTTATCAAGTAAGATTACTGCAGGGACTATTACAACAGGTCTTATCAAATTACAAACCTCCAGTTACCATAACAGCAATATCGCTCAGGCTACATAACTACAGGGAACATGACAGCTAGTTCTATCCAGTTACATACCTACATGGACCAATACAGCACGTCCGCTCAGGTAACATAAGTACAGAGACCATAAAAGTAGGTCCTGTCGAGTTGCATTCCAACAGGGACTATAACAGCAGGTGCTAGCACGTTACATACTTACAGATCCTATCTACCTGCAGGGACCATAACAGCAGGACAGTTCAGGTTACATACTTACATACGTACAGACGGTACGAACAAGGACAATCAAGTTACAAACCTTCAGGGACCATGAACGCCAATTCCAGTGACATACCTTCAGGGACCATAACATCAGGTCCGCTCATGTCACATACGTACAGGGGCCATAACAGATTGCTCTATCCATTTACAATCCTACAGGGACAATAACGGCAGGTCCTATCCAGTTAGCTACCTACAGTAACCATAAAAGCGGGTCCGCACAGGTAACATACCTACAGGGATAATTACAGCAGGTCCTACCGCCCCGCCCATCGGGGTTTGAAGAAAGAGTCTAGGCTGCATGCTGCTTCCACCCAGAGCTGATGTCGACCACACATGAGTACTGGTAAACCGCTTTGAGGGTGTAAGCCTGCCCATGCAAAGTGCAACAAGTCGGACATCAATCCTTATAAACTCTATTGCTTTCATTAGGCGACAGGGCTTGAAATGGCATTTCAACTCAATGCCGGGTTAAAGTCCCATAAATATTGGAAGCCTACAGGCACCATGACAGCCGGTCCTCTCCGGCTACATACATACAGGGACCATAACAGCAGGTCCGCTCTGGTTACATAACGACAGGGACCAAAACTGCAAGTCCTACCCAGTTACATACCTACAGGGACCATAACAGCATGTGTACTCGGATTACATGCCTACAGTGAGAATAATAGCAGGTCCTATTCGGTTACGTACCTACAGGGACCGTAACAACAGTTCCACTCAGGTTACTTGCCTATAGGAAAAGTTCATATTTACAGAGACCATAGCAGCAATTCCTATCCCGTAACATATGTACGGGGACCATAACAGCAAGTCCTATCCAGTTACATACCTTCAGGGACCATAACAGCAGGTCCAATCCAGATACACTGCTACAGGGATCATAACAACATGCTCGCTAAGGTAACATTCCAACAGTTACTGTAACAGCAGGTCGGCTCAGGTTACATACCTACGTGGAGAATAACAGCAGGTGGTATCCAGTTACATAAGTACATGCACCATAACAACAGGTCAGCTCAGGTTAGAACCCTACAGGGACCATAACAGCCGGTCGTATTCAGTTACGTACCTCCATGGACCTTAACAGCATAGCTATCCGGTACCATATCTACAGGGACTATAACAGCAATTATTATCCATTACATTCTGTTTGAATTGATGTCCAACGTCCACGTCAACACTATTTATGTCATTTTGAGACAACAGGTTTGCAAAGGTAACATTTCAAGAGGAAATGAAACAGCATGTCCCCATAGGTTAAATACCTGCAGTGAGAATAACAGCAGGGTTCTATTCAGTTATATAAGAACAAGGATCATAACAGCATGTCCATTCCCGTCACATGCCTACAGCGACCATTTCAGCAAGTCATTTCCAGCTACATGCATACAGGGACCATAACAGCAGGTTTGCAGGGGTTACATACCTACAGGGACAATAACAGCAGGTCCTATCCAGTAACGTACCTAAAGGGGCTGTAACGGGCGATCCAAAAATTGTAATACCTACAAGGAGCATAACAGCAGGTCCTATCTACCAAATAGGACCATAACAGCAGATCCAACCAGGTTACCTACCTACAGGGAACATAACAGCAGGTCCAATCCAGTGACATTGCTACAGGGACCATAACAGCAGGTGTGCAAAGGTAACATTGCTAGAGGGTCTGTATCAGCAGGTCCGCTAAGGTAACATGCCTACAGGGAGAATAACAGCAGGTTATATTCAATCACATACGTACAGGGATCATAACAGCAGATCCTATTCATTAACATACCTACCGCGACCATTAGAGTAAGTCCTGTCCAATTACATAACTACAGGGATCATTACAGCAGGACCGCCCAGGATACAAACCTACAGAGACAATCACTGTATGTCCTATCCAGAAACGCACCTAAAGGGACCGTAACAGGCGATCCGAACATGTTGATACCTACAGGGACCATAACAGCATGTCCGGCCAGCTTACATAATGGCAGGGACCATAATAGCAGGGTCTATGCAGTTACATACCCACAGGGACCGGAAAACTCTAGATCCGCTCATGTTGCATACCTACAGGTACCATAACAGCATGTCCCCTCAGGTTACATTCCTACAGGGACCAAACCAGCAAGCTCGATCAGCTTATATAATTACCCACAGGTCCTATCCAGTTAAATATCTACCGGGATCATAACAGCAGGTCCGCTCGGGTTACATAACTACAGGGACCATAACATCTGGTCCTATACTGAAACATACCTACAGTGACATATACAGCAGGTCCTATTGACTTACATACCGTAAAGGACAATAACACCAAGTCCTATCCTATTACATACCTTCAGGACCATAACAGCAAGTCTTATCCAGCCACATTTCTGCACCATAACAGCAAGTCCTATCCAGTTACATACCTACAGGGGCCATAACACCAGATCCGCTCTGGTTAAATACCAACAAGGCCATAACAACTGGTCCGCTCCGTTTATATACCTACAGGGACCATAGCAGCATGTCCACTCAGGTTACATACTTAAAGGGACAGAAACAGCGGTTCCGTTCAGCTTACATAATTTCAGGTACCATAACAGCAGGTCCTATCCAGTTACATACCTACGGATAACATAACAGCAGGTCCTATCCAGTTACATACTCAGGGGTACCAGAACAGCAGGTCCGCTCAGGTAACATACCTACAAGGACATTAATACCAAGTCCTGTCCCGTTAAATACCTACAGGGACCATACCAGCAGGTCCTTTCCAGTTACATATGTTCAGGGAGCATAACAGCAGGTCTTTTCCAGTCATATATAGCAGGATACATATCAGAATGTATTATCAAGTCAGATATATGTACCTACGGGACTATAACAACAGGTTACATCCACATACATACCTACAGGTACCATAACAGCAAGACTGCTCAGGCTACATACCCACAGGTAACTTGACAGCAAGTAATATCCAGTTTCATACCTACAGGGACCAATAAAGCAGGTCCGCTCAGATACCATACGTACAGGGACCATAACAGCAGGTCCTATCAACTTAATTACCTACAGGCACTATAACAGCAGATCCTATCAAGTTTCATACCAACAGAGACCATAATAGCAGATCCAATGCAGTTACATACCTATAGGGACCATGGCAAGTCCTATCCACTAAATTACCTACAGGGACCATAGCAAAGCATCATATCCAGTTTCATACCACCAGACACCATTACAGCAAGTCCTTTCCGGTTACATACCTACAGGGACCATAACAGCAGGTTCGCATGGTTACATACCTAAAGGGACAATTACAGGAGGTTCTATCCAGTCACGTACCTAAAGGGACCGCAATAGGCGGTCCGAACATGTTAATACCTACATGGACCATAACGGCAGGTCCTCTCTACCTACAAGGAACATAACAGCAGATCCATCCAGGTTACATACCTAAAGGGGAACAAAGCAGCAGGTCCAATCCCGTTACATTGCTACAGGGACCATAACAGCAGTTGTGCAAAGGTAACATTACTAGAGGGTCTGTAACAGCAAGTCCGCTAAGGTAACATACCTTCATGGAGAATAACAGCAGGTTCTATTCAGTTACATACGTACATGCATCATAACAGCAGGTCCTATCCATTTACATGCCTGCAGCGACCATTACAGCAAGTCCTGTCCAGTTACATACCTACAAGGATAGTAACAGCCGGTCAGTCCAGAATACATACCTACAGAGACAATCACCGTATGTCCTCTCCAGAAACGCACCTAAAGGGACCGTAACAGGCGGTCCGAACATGTTGATACCTACAGGGACCATAACAGCATGTCCGGCCAGCTTACATAATGGCAGGGACCATAATAGCAGGGTCTATGCAGTTACATACCCACAGGGACCGGAAAACTCTAGATCCGCTCAAGTTGCATACCAACAGGTACCATAACAGCATGTCCTTTCAGGTTACATACCTACAGGGACGAGACCAGCAAGTTCGATCAGCTTATATAATTACCCACAGGTCCTATCCAGTTAAATATCTACCGGGATCATAACAGCAGGTCCGCTCGGGTTACATACCTACAGGGACCATAACATCTGGTCCTATACTGGCCCAATCTACAGCGACAATTACAGCAGGTCCTATTGACTTACATACCGTAAAGGACAATAACAGCAAGTCCTATCCTATTACATACCTTTAGGATCATAACAGCAAGTCCTATCCAGTTACATTTCTGCACCATAACAGCAAGTCCTATCCAGTTACATACCTACAGGGGCCATAACACCAGATCCGCTCTGGTTAAATACCAACAAGGCCATAACAGCTGGTCCGCTCAGGTTATATACCATTCCAGCAGGTCTATCCAGTTACATATGTTCATAGAGCATAACAGCAGGTCTTTTCCAGTCATATAGCAGGGAACATATCAGAATGTCTTATCAAGTCAGATACTTGTACCTACGGGACTATAACAACAGGTTACATCAACATACATACCTACAGGTACCATAACAGCAAGACCGCTCAGGCTACATACCCACAGGCAACATGACAGCAAGTTCTATCCAGTTTCATACCTACAGGGACCAATAAAGCAGGTCCGCTCAGATTACATACGTACAGGGACCATAATAGCAGGTTCTATCCACTTAATTACCTACAAGCACCACAACAGCAGATCCTAACCAGTTTCATACCAACAGAGACCATAATAGCAGGTCCTATCCAGTTACATACCTATAGGGACCATGACAGGTCCTATCCACTAAATTACCTACAGGGACCATAACAACAGATCATATCCAGTTTCATACCACCAGGGACAATTACAGCAAGTCCTTTCCTGTTACATACCTACAGGGACCATAACAGCAGGTTCGCAGGGTTACATACCTACAGGGACGATTACAGCAGGTCCTATCCAGTCACGTACCTAAAGGGACCGCAATAGGCGGTCCGAACGTGTTAATAACTACATGGACCATAACGGCAGGTCCTATCTACCTACAAGGACCATAACAGCAGATCCATCCAGGTAACATACCTATAGGGAACATAACAGCAGGTCCAATCCGGTTACATTGCTACAGGGACCATAACATCAGTTGTGCATAGGTAACATAACTAGAGGGTCTGTAACAGCAAGTCCGCTAAGGTAACATACCTTCATGGAGAATAACAGCAGGTTCTATTCAGTTACATACGTACATGCATCATAACAGCAGGTCCTATCCATTTACATACCTGCAGCGACCATTATAGCAAGTCCTATCAAGTTACATATCTACAGGGATCGTAACAGCCGGTCCGCCTAGGATACATACCTACAGAGACAATTACCGTAGGTCCGATCCAGTTACTTACCTAAAGGGACCGTAACAGGCGGTCCGCACATGTCCAGTATGTCCGGCCAGCTTACATAATGGCAGGAACCATAATAGCAGGGTCTATGCAGTTACATACCCACAGTGACCGCATAGGTTATATACCTGCAGGGAGAATAACAGCAGGTTCTATTCAGTTTCTTACGTACAGGGATCATAACAGCAGGTCCAATCCATTTACATACCTGCAGCGACCATTACAGCAAGTCCTATCCAGTTACATACCTACAAGGATAATAACACCCGGTCCGCCCATGATATATACCTAAAGAGACAATTACCGTAGGTCCGATCCAGTAACTTAATTGTATCGATTCCTGATCTTTGTTTTACTTCTACTTTACCTAATGGGACTGTAACAGGGGGTCCGAACATGTTGATACCTACAGGGGCCATAACAGTACGTCCGGCCAGCTTACATGATGACAGGGACCATAATAGCAGGGTCTATGCAGTAACATACCCACAGGGACCTGAAAACTCTAGATCCGCTCAAGTTGCATACCTACAGGTACCATAACAGCATGTCCCCTCAGGTTACATACCTACAGGGACCAAACCAGCAAGTCCGATCAGCTTATATAATTACCCACAGGTCCTATCCAGTTAAATATCTACCGGTATCATAACAGCAGGTCCGCTCAGGTTACATACCTACAGAGACCATAACAGCTGGTCCTTTACTGTAACATACCTACAGCGACAATTTCAGCAGGTCCTATTGACGTACATACCTAAAATAACAAAAACAGCAAGTTCTATCCTGTTACATACCTTCAGGGACATAACAGCAAGTCCTATCCAGTAACATTTCTGCACCATTACAGCAGGTCCTATCCAGTTACATACCTACATGGGCCAAAACACCAGGTCCGCAGGAAACATACTTACAGGGACAGAAAAAGCGGGTCCGTTCAGCTGACATAATTTCAGGTACCATAACAGCAGGTCATATCCAGTTACATACCTACGGGTACAAGAACGGCATGTCCACTCTGGTAACATACCTACAGGGACATTAACAGTAAGTCTTATCCAGTTTAATACCTACAGGTACAATTCCAGCAGGTCCTATCCAGTTAATACCTAAGGGGACAACAGCAAGCCCTATCTAGTGGCATACGTACAGTGAGCAGAATATCAGGTCTTTTTAAGTCATATATAGCAGGGAACATATCAGAATGTTTTATCCAATCAGATACCTACGGGACTAAAACAACAGGTTCTATCCAATTACATACTTAAAAGTACCATAACAGCAAGACCGCTCAGGCTACATGACAGCAAGTTTTATCCAGTGTCATACCTTCAGAGACCAATAAAGCAGGTCCGCTAAATTTACATACGTACATGGACCATAATAGCAGGTCCTAACCAATTACTTACCCACAGGGACCATAACAGCAGATCTTATCCAGTTACATACCAACAGGGACCATAACAGCAGGTCTTATCCAGTTGCATACCTACAGGGACCATAACGGCAGGCCCTACCTACCTATAGGGACCATAACAGCAGGTCTGTCCAGGTTACATACCTACAGGGACAATGAAAAGTCCTATTCAGATAACTTCCCACAGGGAACATAATAGCAGGTCCAATCCAGTTAAAATGCTACAGAGACCATAAAAACAGGTTTGCAAAGGGAACATTACTAGAGGGCTTGTAACAGCAGGTCCGCATAGGTTACATACCTGCAGGGAGACTAACAGCAGGTTCTATTAAGTTACATAAGTACAAGGAACCTTTACAGCATGTCCTTTCCAGTTACATAACAACAGCGACCATTACAGCAAGTCATTTCCAGTTGCATACCTACAGGAACCATAATAGCAGGTACGCCGGGTTAAACTACCTACAGGGACAATTACAGCAGGTCCTATCCAGTAACGTACCTAAAGGGACCGTAACAGGCGGTCCGAACATGTTAATACCTACAGGGACCATAAAAGCAGGTCTGACCAGCTTACATAATGACAGGGACCATAACAGCAGGGTCTATGCAGTTTCATACCCACTGCGACCATAACAGCAGATCCGCCCACGTTACACACCTACAGGTACCATAACAGCATGTCCGCTCAGGTTTGATATCTACAGGGACCAAACCAGCATGTCCGCTCAGGTTATATAATTAACGGCAGGTCCTATCCAGTTAAATATCTACAGGGGTCATAACAGCAGCTCTGCTCAGATTTAATACTTACAGGCACCATAACACCTAGGCCTATTCTGTCACATACCTACAGCGACCATTACATGACTTACATACCTAAAATGACATTAACAGCAATTCCTTTCCTGTTACATGACTTCAGGGACCATAACAGCAAGTCCTATCCAGTTACATTCCTGCACCATAACAGCAAGTCCTATCCAGTTACATACATACAGGGTTACATAACATCAGGTCCGCTCTGGTTTTATACCTACAGGGACCATAACCGCTGGTCCTCTCAGTTTATATACCTACAGGGACCATAACAGCATGTCTGCTCAGGTTACATACCTACAGGGACAGAATAAGGGAGTTCGCTAAGCTTACATAATTACAGATAACATAACAGTTGGTTCTATCCAGATTCATACCTGCAGGATCCAGAACATGAGGGCCACTCAGGGTTCATGTCATAGGTCTTTTCCAGTCACATATAGCAGGGGGCATATCAGAATGTCTTATCAAGTAAGATTACTACAGGGACTATAACAACAGTTCCTATCCAATAACAAACCTCCAGTTACTATACCAGCAAGATCGCTCAGGCTACATACCTACAGGGAACATGACAGCAAGTTCTATCCAGTTACATACCTACATGGACAAATACAGCAGGTCCGCTCAGGTAACATACGTACAGATACCATAAAAGTAGGTCCTGTCGAGTTGCATTCCATCAGGGACTATAACAGCAGGTGCTATCAAGTTACATACCTACAGATCCTATCTACCTGCAGGGACGATAACAGCAGGTTCGTCCAGGTTACATACTTACATGGAAAATTACGGCAGGTCCACCTGAAGGGACTTTAACAGACAGTACGAACAAGGACAATCAGGCTACAAACATTCAGGGACCATGATAGCAAGTTCCAGTTACATACCTTCAGGTACCATAACATCAGGTCCGCTCATGTCACATACGTACAGGGGCCATAACAGCATGCTGTTTCCATTTACAATCCTACAGGGACAATAACGACAGGTCCTATCCAGTTAGATATCTACAGTAACCATAGCAGCAGGTCCGCACAGGTTACATACCTACAGGGATAATTAGAGCAGGTCCTACCGCCCCGCCCATCGGGGCTTGAAGAAATAGATTAGGCTGCATGCTGCTTCCACCCAGAGCTGAAGTCGACCACACATGAGTACTGGTAAACCGCTTAGAGGATGTAAGCCTGCCCAAGCAAAGTGGAACAAGTCGGACATCAATCCTTATAAACTCTATTGGTTTCATTAGGCGGCAGGGCTTGAAATGTCATTTCAACTCAATGCCGGGTTAAAGTCCAATAAAAATTGGAAGCCTACAGGCACCATGACAGCCGGTCCTATCCAGCTACAAACATACAGGGACCATAACAGCAGCTCCGCTCCGATTACATACCGACAGGGACCAAAACTGCAAGTCCTGCCCAGTTACATATCTACAGGGACCATAACAGCAGGTGTACTCAGATTACATGCCTACAGTGAGAATAACAGCAGGTCCTATTCGGTTACAAACCTAGAGGGACCGTAACAACCGTTCCACTCAGGTTACCTGCCTATATGAAAATTACATATTTACAGAGACCATAGCAGCAATTACTTTACCGTTCCATGTGTACAGGGACCATAACAGCAAGTCCTATCCAGTAACATATCTTCAGGGACTATAACAGCAGGTCCAATCCAGTTACACTGCTACAGGGATCATAACAGCAAGCTCGCTAAGGTAACATTCCAACAGTTACTGTAACAGCAGGTCGGCTCTTGTTACATACCTACGTGGAGAATAACAGCAGGTGGTATCCAGTTACATATGTACATGGACCATAACAACATGTCAGCTCAGGTTAGAACCCTACAGGGACCATAACAGCCGGTCGTATTCAGTTACGTATCTACAAGTACCTTAACAGCATACCTATCCAGTAACATATCTACAGGGACTATTAGAACAATTCCTACCCATTACATTCTGTTTGAATTGATGTCCAACGTCCCCGTCAACACTATTTATGTCATTTTAAGACGCTGCTTCAAACTTTATGGATCTTTTAACTGGCACTGAGATGCAATGGCATCTCAATCCCTGTCGCCCAATGAAACCAAAAGGCTTATATGCAAAGATCGGTCTGATTTACACCACTTTGCCTGGACAGGCTTAGTTCTTCTAACCATGTAGCCAAATCTTTTTATCCAATAACGTACCTGCATGCACTATAAAAAGCAAGCCTTATCCATTTACATAGCTACAGGGAATATAACAGAAGCCTCCGTGGTGTAGTGGTTACGACACTCGCCTTGTAAACCAGGGGTCGCAGAATCGATCCCGGGCTTCTCCAGACTTTCGGATGAGTCTTTAAACCGAGGTCCCGTCTCCGTATGACCTTAGCTGTTGGTGGGACGTAAAACTCAATCACTCACTCACTCACTCAGGGAATATAACAGAAGGTCCGCTCAGATTACCTACCTACGGGGACCATAACAGCATGTCCTATCCAGTTGCAGACAATCAGAAACCATAACAGCAGGTCCGCTCAGGTTACATACGTTCAGGGACCATAATAGCATGTCATATCCAGTTACATACCTACAGGGGTTGAGTCAGTGTTATCGAGATCTACGTCCCACTAACAGCTAAGGTCATACGGAGACGGGACCTCTGTTTGAAGACTCATCCGAAAGTCCGGAGAAGCCCTGACTCGAACCCATGATCCCTGGTTATGAGGCGAGTAGCTTATCCACTACACAAAAGAGGAATCTAACATACCTACAGGGACGATAATGACAGGTACTATCCAATTACATAACCCAAAGATTGGGCTGTATGATGCTTCCGCGCAGAGCTTAAACCGACCGCATATGAGTACTGGTATACCGCTGGGGGTGTAAAAATATTCTAGAAATAGTTATCCTTTGGAAGCAAGATAACACCACAGAACTGGAAAATATGGAGTTTACATGTTTTCTTGACCAGACTAGTTTCGGACAATTAGGCCTCATCAGTGACCCTCAAATATGTTCAAAATTCAGAAATGGAATCAATGATCCCAAACGACAAGAAAACATAAACTACACTATGGTGTAGGGCAGGGAGACTTTTACGGTCGCCACACATTCCCAGACACCAGCTGTAGTGACATTAACTATATTCATGGTAATCCTTTGGAATACACCACAGAACTGGAAAATATGGATTGTATATGTAAGCCTGCCCAGGCAAAGTGGTGCAAGTCGGACCGTTCATTTTTATAAACCCTTTGGGTTTTCTTGGGCGGCAGGACTTGGGATGTCATTCCATCTCAATGTCGGGTAAAAGTCCCACAAAATTGTAAGGAACGTCTCCAAAATGACCTATATATTGGGACGTTAAACCTGAAATCAAACAAATAAACAGCAGGTCCTTTCCAGTACCATACTTAAAGGACCATAAAAGGCGGTCCGAACAGGTTACATACCTATAGGGACCATAACAGCATGTCCTATCGCGTTACATTACTTCAGGAGCCATGCCAACCGGTCTTATCCAGCTGCCATACATACACGGAACATACCAGTCGGTACGCTCAGGTTACATACCTACAGGGGCCGTAACAACAAGTCCTTTCCAGTTACATACCTACAGGGACCATAACAGCAAGTCCACTCAAGTGACATACTTACAGGAAGAATAACTGCAGGTCCTATTAAGTTACATACCTACAGAGACTGTAACAGCAGTTCCGCTCAGGTTACTTACCTATAGGAGAATAACAGCAAGCCCTTTCCTATTACATACCTACACGGACCATTGCAGCAATTCCTATCCGGTTGCATACCTACAGTGACCTTAACAGCACGTCCTATCAGGTTGCATACCTACAGGGATAATAACAGCAGGTCCAGTCGAGTTCCATTCCGTCAGTGACGATAATAGCAGTTCCGATCAAGTTACGCTGCTATAGGGACCATAACAGCAGGTCCGCTAAGATAACATTCCCACAGTTACTGTAACAGGGGTCCGCTCAGATTACATATCTGCAGGGAGAATAACAGCAGGTGTTATCCAGCTACATACGTACAGGAACCATAACAGCAGCTCCACTCAGGTTACATACCAACAGGTACCATAACATCCAGGCCTATCCAGTCACATACCTACAGGAACCGTAACAGCAGTTCCTGTTCAGTTACAAACATGCAGGCAGAATAACAGCAAATCGTATCCTGTGACATACGTACAGCAAGTCCTATCTAGTTACATCCCTGGAGGGACCATAACAGCAAGCTCTAACCAGTTACATACCTACAGGGACCATAACAGCAAGTCCTATCCAGTTACATTTTGTTTGAATTGATGTTAAACATCCTAGCCGATGCTATTAAGGTCATTTTAGAGACATTGCTTGCAATTTTGTGGGACTTTTAATCGACACTGAGATTAAATGACATCTCAAGCCCTGTCGCTCAATGAAACCAAAAGGCTTATATGCATTGCGCGGTCTGAGTCACACCACTTTGCCTGATACCAGGCCCCGTTTTTTGATTTACATCTATCTATTGTAGACGGATTCGTTTCTTGCAAAATGTATGATAAACGCGATGATTTTGAATTTGAGATTATATATTTTCCATTCCTGGATGGTGTTCCTCGTGCGGCATCCTCTGGCGTTTATATTTCGCAATTAATTAGATTTGCCAGGGTGTCTAGTCATGTAACTGACTCCAACACTCGTTATAAATTGTACACTGCTAAACTTCTAAATCAGGATTATCGGTATCTTAAACTACGCAAAGCATTTTCTAAATTTTATAGCTGTCATTCCGATTTAATTTCTAATTTCAATGTTGGACTTAATTCTCTTCTGCAACAAGGTCTATCGGAACCCGAATTTTATAGTGGCTTAGTATATACATTCAGAGAAAAATATATACACGCAATGGCTTCAGCACCCAATTTCTTAAAATCAGTATTCGATATAAAATGATTGGATACAAAATAAATATTATACAACAGTTGACAACTTTGCTTCCCTCTTTAATTGCACACCGGTGGGTCAGGCCTCATCTTCCATGACGATTCCAGCGTAAAGGCTTACTGAGAATTAGAATTGAATTTTATGTGATGTTGGTTGCTGCCTGATGCACTGTCTCTTGTCGGGCCAATCGGAGTATATTCGTTGTTTTTCTTTTGCGCCAGCATTTCAGTGATTTCTTGCTGTCGAGCCCTCACCGTTGTTTCATCTCTGTGGTTGTTTGATTCTTGTGTTCTCGGCGAAATTGATTTCACTGACCGCTCCAAGGCGTGTTCTTCTGTCGCGATTTATTTTTGTAATGGTTTGTCTTTGAGTACGTGATATCGCTCAAATCTTTATGTTTTGGATAGCCAATTAGCCATTTTATGGGAAAGTAACTGTCATGTTGGAACTGTCCTGTTGGCATTCCGCTATTGGTGTTTTCATTAGGGTCTATTCCGCATCCGGAGTGTCAAGGCCTGGCCTAATATTTACATTTATTCATGCTGCGTGCATACAGTCGAACTTCAATAACTCGAATACCTTTAAGACAATGACAATTTCTTCGACATAGGGGTAGTTTAGTCTAATGATACTTTTGAACTATAGTGTCAGGCCATGAGGCATAATGGGGATGACTTAATGATATATTTTCGATCTTTTATACAATAAAGGAATGTTGTGTGTGCATATTAGAATCACCTCATTGAGGCGAATTTAATGGGTACTCATAATTTCTATGATAAAATCAGAGAAAAACGCCATCTTGGGCTACAGAAAGAAATCCCTAGGAAATTCCAGAAACATTTCGAATAAGCCATGGTAAATGAGCCGTGTTCGAGTGATTGGAGAGTCACTGTTTATAAATGTGTTTGATTTGATGTTTAACGTCCCCGTCAACACTATATAGGTCATTTTGGGGACGTTGCATCCAATTTTGTGGGACTTTTACCCGACCTTGAGATGAAATGACATCTCAAGCCCTGTCGCCCAGTGAAACCCATAGGGTTTATAAGCATGGACGGTCCGACTCGCACCACTTTGCCTCGGCAGGCTTAGATCCTCTTAGCGGTTTACCAGTACTCATGTGCGGTCGGATTCAGCTCTGCGTGGAAGCAACATGCAGTCCATTTACTTCTTCAAGCCCCGATGGGCGGGGCCGTCATTGTATACAAAGACATTTGTGATAGCTGTTTTGTGCGGGGTTGCCCCTCTGTGTTCCTATCGCTCTTGTATATCAAAAACAAGCATCCGACAGTCTCGTTGTGCTGAAAACGCGTCCAAGTAATGCTTGGCTGGTGCTTGTCGGACACCAGTACCTGTTGAATAGGATCAAGTTTAAATCGAAGCCGTAACCTTATTTCCCACCTATTGAATGTCGTGGATTTAAAGTGGGCTCCAGAACAGTAATGTTCTTGAGTTTATAAACTTCATAAAATGTGAAATCTTTAAATAATTATGGAGCTACATAGAGGTTACGGCGGAAAAAAATAATGTAACTCTGCCCTTTACAGCTCATTATCGTTGCAACTGCTATTGCATTTAACGAGATTTTTAAAGATCGCTGAAACATGTAAGGAAATTAAGGATAAAGGAGAATAAAAGTGGATAGATTACATAGCATTCCCCCATACCTTACCCTGCTGCATGGACAACAGGCCTTTTCAAATATTGTTTGGACCTCTTTAATGTCGAAAGCTACACGACACATTTGCCTCTGCCAGCCGACTCAGGATATGCTATAACCAACACATGCAAACTGTGTTTGAAGAAGAAAAAGCTCCATTTCAACTACAACTGAAGAAAGCTAACATATTTTGATTCATTAATACTGAAATTTCAAACAAGCAGATGTATTGCTATAACAGCGTTGTATAAAGTGTATGTTCAAGAGTGCCACCATGCGTCTATATAGATAACTAGTGGGGTATATAATGTTTAATACAAGAAGATTTTTCAATTTCCGATGAAAACCAAGTGACCCGGGGCGTGATCGCTTTTGACCCTATGTACATAAAATATCAAAGGCCTGGACTTTCCAGTTTTACTCATGAGTCTTTGTAAAGCATCCTAGGGACAGGGTCATTTTCATTGCTTGTTTGTTTGTATTGGAGTTTAACGGCCCAGTCAACACTATTTAGTTAATTTATGAGCCTTTGATGTTCGCAGTCATGTAATGTGGGCCAGGTAAAGAGACATGCTTCTGGCCCTATTAAGTGTTTACCTATCCATACTGTTCCTGAGCAGGCGTATACATAAGCGGTTAACCAGTACAGTGCACAGTCTTTCGCCAGAAACTGACAACTGCCCTTCTTGAATCAGCGGAAGGGATAAAATGACCGTAGAAAAAATTTCATGATCAATCTCGACGAAAGAATGTTGCCGACCCTGGCAGGTATCGAACCCGCGTCCTCCTGATCACCAGTCAGACGTGCATCAGACTGAGCTACCAAGGCCGGCACCTATATTTCATACATGATGGACCCGAGCCAGGTTCACAAAAGAAAGAAAGAAAGAAAGAAAGAAAGAAAAAAGAAAGAAAGAAGTTAAATTATCCCATTTATGGCTAGCGTCTCAAAATGGGACATTGACAGTGAAGATCCTGATCAGACTCCGTCTATGATCAGGCCCTTCACTGTTTGCTTAAACGGTAGGGAAACTGGTGTAAAACTTACAACAAATAAAAATATCTTAACAGTCCTTAAAATTTGTATGTACTTGTCCAAAGCTATAAAATGGTTGATTCTCTGACGGGTTAAGACTGTTGAGCATTGTACAAAAAACAAATAAAGAATGTTTTTTTTTTATTGTTGTTTTTAGTTATACGGCCATTTCAATTATTTCGAGCCGATCGTAAATCAGAGGTGGGCCAAAACCGCAGTACCCGTAGAAAAACTCAACTGACCTTCCGTTGCAGAAACTGGCGTGTCACTACAAATTAAGACTCTTATCTCGTGAAACTTGGCTTTGATGCTTCGTAGCACAGGAGTCAAACCAAGAGCCCCGCCCATCGGGGCTTGGAGAAATAGATTAGGCTGCATGGTGCTTCCACGCAGAGCTGAAACTGACCGCATATGAGTACTGGTTAACCGCTTAGACGGACTAAGCCTGCCCAGGCAAAGTAATTAGTCAGAGCGTTTGGATAAGCCCTATTGGTCTCATTGGGCGGCAAGGCTTGAGATGTCATTTCATCTCAATGTCAGGTAAAAGCCCCACAAATTGGAAGCAACATCTCCAAAATGTACCAAATAGTGCTAACGGGGACGTTAAACCACAATCAAACAAACAAACAAACAAACAAAGAAGGCACACTCAGTTATATTAGCAATTATCAGCAAAAGGCCTCAGTTGCAGCTAGTGTTCGAATGGACAGAATGCTTTAAATGTAACTGGCGCCAGTATTTAACATTGAAAAGTCTTGATCCGGAAAGGACTTTCAAGTAAATAAATCGGTCTAGTCATGAACGGATTACTGAATGTAATAAAGAATTTTCCTGTTATGACCCTCTTGATAAAATGATAAAATGCAACTAAGTCGGATGTAATCCGAGAAACATGCATGGTTAGACACCGTGAAGTACGATTTTAGGCAACTCTTAACAATATATTTATAACTGCAACTGCTGGCACCATATCAGCAGGAAGGAATTGAGCCTCACTCATATCGTCAGTAAACATATCGTTAAAACTTTAATCATTCAATTTGGCAAACATACTTATGGGCTGAAATATGTGAGTAGTTTTCAGAAAAATATCTGCGTATTAGGCGTATTGTTTTTGATGGACAATTCAACATTTTGCAGTTGTGTGTATTGCATTACGATACTTATACGAAAAAAATTGAAATACAAAATCCAAACTCCAAGCCAGCTTCACAGACTTGCGAATCTTTAATCATTCAACAGATATTGAGATGAATAGTCTACAATTAAACTTCGATAGCTCAATGCCTCGTTTACATGGCTAATTCGAATTCGTGCTTGAGTTTCAAGGGAAACTCTAGGATAATTTTGGTATTTTTTTCTGATTAACGATCGCATCGAAATAAGTGAAATGATCTTAAAAGGACCGTAAACACGCCCCCATCCACCCACACACACAATCCTATATAATTCTAGTTTGGAGCCGGCCTCGGTAGCTCAGTCGAATGCGCGTCTGACTGGTGATCAGGAGGATTCTTTCGTGTAGATTGGTCATGAAATCTTTTCTACGGTCATTCTCTCCCTTCCGCAGTTGTTAGTTTGTGGCGAAAGAATGTGCACTGTACTGGTAAAAGGCATTTAATCTTGATTATTGAGGACCGTCATAGCATTACATAATAATTTGAGCCGCGCCAAGCTAATTTGGGTCTTCGAGCATTCCGTCATGACAAGTTTTAACTGCGCATGCCCAGCCATTCAGAGGGGCCAGGGATATGGCTTTTTGTCTGAATGTTCCTCTTGATTCACTGCTTGTTTGAGCGAGCAGCGAAGGTTCTGGCGAGACTGCGCGGATGCGCAGGCTCGCCTGAACCTTCGCTGCTCGCATAGGCGATAAGTACCAAAATCGCTTGACGAGGCCCATATAATATTATATAGCCCTCAGTGCTGACTGAAGAGAAGTCCTCTGTCTTCAACAGGTAAGGGGCCTCCTTGGGGGAAAAATCAATAGTTTACTAACTGATGACTAGAGTATACCTTATTGATTTTCCTCTTAAGTGCCTCAGTCAGGTGATTCTACAAGAGCTACTAATCACCATAGTAGGGGATGCCTTTGATCTGCTACAGAGAGTATATACACACACACCCTCCCCTCTCAGTGAAATAGTTTTCACTGACCGTTCCACGGCGGTTCTTCTGTCGCGGTATATTTTTATAGTTCATCTTTGAATGTATGTATCGCTCTAGATTGTGAGATTTTGAAGGAAACAACAACATTATTGCCGATTTTCAGCGTGTTAGAATCGAAATAGATCAGCTCTAGTATGTAACTTGTTGAGTTATAAATCACAGTTTGTCGGTCAGTTGTAAGTAGGCAAATCACGCACGCGCTCGTGATTTGATCTACTTTACAACTGACCTCCAAACTATGATTTATTACTCATTGACCACAAATCACAGTTAGAGCTGATCTATTTCTTAATGGACGACGGAACAAAATAACAAAATTGCATTTCAAACTGCGACACATAATCCTGTCAAATGCTCACTCCTCGAGGTATTAACCATTTTCGTATAAGAAACCCGAATGGGTAATTGACAAACAGTACGGGCCCAGACCAGACAACACAGAACGAGACGTCTGATCAGGACCTACACTGTTTGCAAAAAGTACAGCCATTTTCCAGATTAATTGTGAATAAAACACAACCTGACACCCCTAAATTTTGAAATGGGTTCCTGCTATATATAAGGTGGAAGATTCCTTTTAGTACGAAATGGGTTAAGGAACCACAAAGATTGACAAGTAACTGATATTATCGTTGTTGATCTGTCTTGTATTCAACAGAACTGAAGAATCTTTATGTCATACTGTTTATCTAATGACACAATGAGTGCGTTTTCATGCCGCGAAAAGCTTACACACTGAGGAGTGGGAGTCAAATGTTTGGTAGAGAGAATGCGACAAAGGTTCCCGTCTTTTGTCAGTTGGTGAATATTATGGGAATACATTCCGCATATATAGATATACCCACCAGAGTCCACATCAACCCCAAGAGGGCCCCGCAAATCCTCATGCTCATAGTGGAAATGAACCGTATGAAGATCGAACACACTTATCCCGTACAAACCCATATCAACGTCCGATATGAAGAGCACTTTAAAATCATTACTTTTCTGAAGAAAGTTCGGACGTTTAAGAAAGCAGTTATTCTTAGAGACTCGGTCATAAAACGTTGAACTCTTTCTTAATACTCCACCACGCTTGCTTATTGCAATTAATTCTGCTGTAGTTCCGTCATATGTAGAAATTATAGTCTCATCCCCAAAGTCAGCTATCCCTAAACATTCAGCGTCTGTTTCCATTGTAAGTTCCTTTTTAAAATCCTCATTCTCTATTCTAAACTGACAAAACTGTCCTAGCTCAGGAAGAGTTACAAGAATTCTGTTGTCTGTAGCTAAAGCAACACTCCATGGTGGAGTCGTTAGTTTGAACTTAGCTACAGGTTTGAATTTAGAATCAAACAGTTTTAACGCTTGATTGCTGTTGTCTGCAAGCACCAGTTTGCCGTCTTTTAAACAAACTATTCCCGTGATACATGTCTTAGTCATCTCGTCACCACTACACCAACAACTAAACTCTCTATCTGTTAATTTTGCAGTTGCATTGTTAACACGACTTTCTAATTCCACCTCGCCGAAGACTTTCATAGACTGGAAAGATGCCAATTCAGGACTAGGTAGAAATTTCAGTGCTAATGATTTGGAACAAACTTGCTGCAACAAGGTATCAGCAGTAATTTCTTCATACCTTTGCTCCGCTAACTTGACTTTTTCAGCGATTTCACTCTGTGGTTCTCCATGAAGACGCGACACGTCAACTTTCTCGCATAGCCTAGTTAATTCATTTATGTAGGATTCAATTTTAGTCTTTTCAGTGTTTATCGTCTCTGCTGCTTGATTATATTTTTGTCCCGCATTCTTTGAAACGTTTCTAAATAACTTGTCTACGTGATGCACCAGATTGCTTCGCGTTTTATCTTTTTCTCTCAGTATCATATCCATATCAGCTTCCAATGATTTAATGACCTCTAGTTTTTGTATGCGTATACGGGTCAACTTTTGAATAAGGTCGCGTAAATTTGTACCTATTGATTTGCGATATTCTTCACTGCATTCCAATTTTTTCGAGAAGCTTTCCTGATTTTCGATTTCAGATATATCACAGCTATCGACGTCCACTGAGTCGGAGCCCGCATCAACAGATCTTACTGACGCGACATGTGATGATACAAAATCAGAGCTAAGAAGAAAACTTTGTGATTGCTCTTCTTTCTGTAAAGGTTCCTGAGTATTTTTTAGAAATCCTGACGACCTTCGCCTTTGAATACTTTGCTTTTTCAAATTTGCGGAAACTGACGGGCAAGTTCGCAAAAGACGATTAGTAGTCCCATCTTCTCTCTCCTCATATTTTAGATCACCGGATACAGAGTAACTAGTCTGATAGGCAGGTTCGCTCTTCATTCTTTGAACCGTTCGTCTTTTTTCTCGAGCCCTCGAGTTAAGTGTAGATTCATGTTCATTGTTTTCATTTGAATCATTTTTCCGCTCATCGACTAGTGCAGACACCTTTTCACTGTGTCGTCTTTGTTTTCTTCTCTCTTTTTGTTTTGCTTCATTATACACCTCCATATTATATTAGTCTTCTTAGGCACACGAGGGTAAAATGCATATCATCACGATAACACGCCTATATGATTTTGACACCCTTGAACCCCACTTTTATATAGTAAAATTGGGGTTTACAGGGGTAAACCTTATTTTCATTATTTCTGCTCTAAAATATAGAATGTGGGTACTCGTTAGAATCGCCTCGATGAGACGGTTCTAACGAGTACCCACAATCTATATTTTGAGCCGAAATAAGAAAAATATCACATTTTTATATTAAAATATTCGTTTTTTTGTTGTTTTTCAGAGATAAAGTTGACAATGTATTTGTACAGGCGTGTTTTCGTGATGCACGAATACGAGTCCGTGTAATGAACAACCTTAGAAACCCCGCTTTGTGGTAATATAAGTTGGGTTTACAAAGGTATACCTTATTTTTCTGTTTAAAATCATGGTTTGAGGGTGCTTGTTAGAACGGCCTCAATGTGGTGGTTCTAACGAGCACCCACAACATATAATACGTTTGAAGACAAAATAAATAAATAAAATAGATTAAAAAAGAAAAAAAAAAAACATCACAATTTTTCAACAGAAAATGTCAGTTTATACACTATGTAATGCGGATATGCTATCCTATTAATAAATGACGACACCGGGTAGTATTTTCAACATTCTTTCAAGTAAAGATAGTCAGAGCCACAGAACATCGCAAACCCTAATATATGGCGTGTGACCAGCTCAAAACCCATCACAGACCACCCCCGTAGACCGCCCGTACCAGCTGATATGGTTAGAGATGACGCTTATCTGGGTGTACGTGTGCAAGCGCGAGTCTGTGTCGTCGGTGATCGCACTTTTTATTTTTCCGCTTTTGTTTAGATACACAAATCAACGCATGACAAAATGTATAGCAGACCTGTGCATCCAGCGAAGACTCATACTAGCCAGTCGGCCAAGAGCCTTTGGCTGCTGATTCGTGGAATGACGACATGCTTGCACGGCGGCTCGGATCAGACTGTGTGGATGCGCAGGCTGATCTAAGTTTTAGCTGGACCCACTAGTATTAGTGTAGGTTTTGTCCATTTTCCAAGCTTATGAGCCCTGTCAGGAACAAACCTGTATTCGGGACAAACAGGTCAGACAGAAACTGCTCTGCTCAACCGCAAAGACCAGCACAAATTTTAACTGCGCATGCCCAGCCATTCAGAGGGGCCAGGGATATGGCTTTCTGTCTGAAGGTTCCTCTTGATTCACTGCTTGTATGAGCGAGCAGCGAAGGTTCTGGCGAGACTGCGCGGATGCGCAGGCTCGCCTGAACCTTCGCTGCTCGCATAGGCGATAAGTACCAAAATCGCTTGGCAAGAGTACTGAAAAGGATACAGAAGCAAGATATGCAATGAACTAAGGTGCTGGGCAGACTGTGCGGTTGTGCATGCTGATCTGCACCTTTCCATTGTTGATCGCAAATGATAAAAACAGGTTTTCTCAGGACGTGACTCATATTTTTTAAACTTCCCGATTTTCTTTACCTTCACGTAAGTCCCTTATTAAGTTGTGTTTTATCTATTCAAATATTGATTTATAATTTATTATTATTTATTGATTCGCATTCAATATTTCAAAGTTTTGAATGATAAATTTTGTCAGAGAACATTTCTTGTATAGTGAATGCTCGTGAGAAGAATATTTACCCTTAATATGCCATAAAAACTGTATTAGAAAAATGTCGTGTTGTCTGCTTCAGACTTTTCAAAACAGATTTTTGAATACAGGCAAACAGTGTGGACCTTATCAGACTGAGCAGTCTGATTTTGGTCCACACTGTTTGAGAAAAAAAAATGACTTAGACGACAAAGCAGACTGAAATTGTTGTGATGATATTTTATGGCTTGAACAGAACTGAAACATACATGTACGTCCTTCTATTAATCAAGTCATTTAATGCGGCTAGAACCGGAATGATCTGCCTGTTTTGTTCAGCATAAAGTGTGATAAAGTTTCCTTTTAAAAGGAAGGCTTCCCCAGTATGTAAAGTTGAAAATCCGCCATTTTTGCTCGCCTTTCAAAAGTAAGCGTCGGCGTAAGCATCGGCGTCCGCATTTGGTTGAAGTTTACCTGCAAGCAATCATTTGTGCTGTTTTACAAATTTATTGGTTTGGTCGCCATGAGGCGGTCAAACCGGGTCTAATGGCCAGATTGTAACTGTTCCATGGAGGGGCACGTGACGCGATCAACCAATCAGCTTTAACGATGATGCAATCAATCAGCTTTAACGATGATGCAATACTATACTGCAACAGGAAACAGCCTGTCTAAATAGCGAACCAGACCGAAAAGCAAGCGTTTCAACTCCAACAATAAATATCTTAAGGGAAATGGATACACCTGGCAGGTGTGGCTGTTAGTCTATCATTTTTACCGTATTTCGGAACACACCTATACAAATACATTGTCAATTTTTTGCCAAAGAAAAAGAAGAAATTTTAAAAAGAAAAATTGGAATATTTGCCTTTTTTGCTCAACACATAGATTACGGGGAGTCGACAGAAACGCCTCGACGAGGCGATTCTATCGAGTACCCACAATCTAGTGTCTCAGAGCATGAGTACGGAAATTAATATATACCCCTGCAAACCCGAGCTTTACTATATAAAAGCGAAGATTACATTTTCTTGTCCTTTGGGTTCATTGATTCCATTGCGGGGAATTTTGAAAATATCTGAGGGTCACTGATGAGGCCTAATTGGCCGAAACTAGCTAGTCTGGCCCAGAAAACATGTACACTCCATATTTTTCAGTTCTGTGGTGTATTCCTTGCTTCCAAAGGATAGCCCTTTTACATAACATATTTAACTTCACTTCAACTGGTGTTTGGGTATGTGTGGCGGCGGTAAAACGTCTCCCTGCCCTACATCATAGTGTAGATTATATTTTCTTGTCCTTTGGGATCATTGATTTCATTGTGGAATTTTGATAATATCTTAGGGTACTGATTAGGCCTAATTGGCCGAAACTAGCTAGTCTGGCCCAGAAAACATGTGCGCACCATATTTTTTAGTTCTGTGGTGTATTCCTTGCTTCCAGAGGATAACCCTTTTTATAGAACAGATAAAAGGGGATCACAATTCTATAGGCATGATTTCGTAATGGAAATACAACTTTAAGGACCTTATGGTTGCTACTCTGTTGGCTCTGTCCAACTGAAAAAAGGGGTCTCCTCTTAAAGGGGAAGAATTTGCTCCTCAAGGGGTCCACTCTAAAAGGGAAGAATTTGCTCCCCAAAAGCAAATTTTTTCCTTTAAGAGTATACCCCTTAGACATATTCAAAGAGAAACTACTTTTGCAGGAGTAGCCCCACCCCCATAAGGCGTATCTATTTCCCTTAGGGGGAACATGTAACAGTCGCAGTCATTTTCGCAAATTTTACGTCTTGCAATGCCATTATGGAGTAATGGAAACGGAAAACAACAGAACATAACTACTACTACTCACAAAGTGTGGCTGGCTGCGGTAGCTCAGTCGGATGCAGTCTGACTGGTGATAAGGCAGACTCGGGTTCGATACCTACCGGGGTCGGCAACATTCTTTCGTGGAGATTGATTATGAAATCTTTTTTATGGTCATTATCTCCCTTCCGCTGATCCAGGAAGGGCAGGGGTCAGTTTTTGGCGACAGAATGTGCACTGAACTGGTAAACCGCTTACGGATAAGCCTGCTCGGGAAAAGCGTGGATAGGTACACTGACAGCCCAAACATGACCCAAATCAGTGTTGACTGGGCCGTTAAATACAAATAAACAAAACTTGTAAAGTTTACTTCACACAGATAGTAAAAGATTTATATATTCTGAACATCTTTCGGTACGCTGATAGCTCTAATAATAAGTATATGTAAATGTTGGAAAGACAGAGAACGTTATTTTTCCTCATTTATAAAGATCGCTGGGTGTAACGGGCCTCCGTGGCCTTGTGGATAAGAGTGCTGACTCTTAATCATTAGGTCTCTCAAAGCTGTAGGTTTGAGCATGGCTCAGGTCACATAATGAGAAGTTCTGCAACGGAAGGTCAGGAGGTTTTTCATCGGGTGCTCCAGTTTTCGCTCACCTCTGATTAACGATCGGCTTGATGTGAAATAATCTTGAAAAACCAAACATAAAAAAGATCGCTGGGTGTGTAAAAACATTTTAATGTCTTTGCTACTAGAATTAACATCAGTGCCAAGGTCGAAGGTTCTAACTCTTCCAAATATGTAAAATATGTAGGGAGCGAAACAAATTCATAACGTGGATGGGTCGTTGTTTATTGTTCTTGAGCCCAGCTCAGATATCAATAGTTTCTGTTCAAAAACTTTATGACTACTAAGTGCCACCAGTTACAGAATGAGTTGTTAAAAGACTTTTTGGCGCATTCGATGGAAGCTATTGTATCTGATAAGCCGAGAAAGGTGTTCTTTATTTCCACTCAATACTTGACGTTTAACTAATCAGTTTCTTTTACAATTAAATTGTGATCCAGAAAGATATACAAAAGGATTGCAAATTTCAGGTTTTTGCGGATGTACCGCTCGAAGAAACTGCCGAGGTTTAAGATACAGTCTGATTCGCAGCACTTTGTCTGGGCAGGCTTAGATCTTCCTAGGCGGTTCGGCAATACTTCAAAGTTCGGTCGGTTTCAGCTCATGCAGTCCAATATATTGCCCCAAGGTCTGATCAGCCCCGTCCATCGGGGATTGAAGAAATAGGTTGGGCTGCATGATGCTTCCACGCAGAGCTGATACCGACCGCACATGAGTAGTGTTTAATCGCCTAGAAGTTCTAAGCCTGCCCAGGAAAAGTGGCTCGAGTCGGACCGTTCATGCATTTCGACCATTTAGTTTCATTGGGCGCCAGATTGGAAGCAAAGTCTCAAAAAAGACTCATGCAGTGATAACAGGGACGTTAACAACAAATGAAATACATAACCAAGGCCCTATAGAAGGCCTGATGACTTAGGAATTTTTTTTATATAGCCGTTTAAAAAACAACAACAACAACAACAAAACAAAAACGGTCGTATTAAGTTATGAGGTTGGTGTCCGTCCGTCCGTTCGTAAACTTTTTTTTTCGTTTCCGTATAACTCCTACTATACAGTTTTCATCCGATCAAGCCTAATTAAAATGTGTATGTAGTAGGGCTAAAAAGTGAAGATGTGCCTTAAGTTTCGAGAATTACTGTCCACCAAATATTATGACCTTTGAAAAATTCGGTTTACATTTTCGTTCGGTTAAGTTTTGTGCTATACATGTGTAAACCATATGTAAGTTACATTTAGTTTATACTTGCCATGGCGTTAAACAATTTACCACAGAATACTCATCACTACATACCCCTCCTGATACCAAGGTCGCAGACTTCGAAATTTTATATACACGTTTTGTATTAAAAAATAGAAGTGGAGGCAAGATCAGGAATCGTTACAAGTAACCCACAGCTCCCATCAGAGACACCAAAGGGAAAGACACACAAACATGAAACAACAGACCCTAATGGAAACACCAACAGCGGAAAGCCAAAAGGACAGCTACTTTCCCATAAAATGGCCAATAGGCTATCCAAAATAAAATAACATAAGCGACACAAACATCCAAAGACGAACCATAACAAAAACAAACCGCGACAGAAGAACCACCTTGGAACGGTCAGCGGAAACGAATTCCACTGGGGGGCTTAAATCGATTTTACGTGACCACAATCCTTGCCCTTACTTCCGTCGCGATTTAGACAAATAATTTGCTCAGTCCGCATGAAGGCCTCCAAACTTCAGACAAACCATAACAAAATATACCGCGACAGAAGAACCGCCTTGGAACGTTTAAAGGTTATTTTATTTAAAAAAATGCATTATGTTGGATAATGATAACAGCTGGCTCAAATCAGAATGTAGACTGACAAGACCAAACCTATTGGATGCTTTTTGAAAGCAGCCAACTTGTTTTCAAGTAAAGTTATCAACTGCATGTAATATATATATATATATATATATATATATATATATATATATATATATATATATATATATAGAGAGAGAGAGAGAGAGAGAGAGAGAGAGAGAGAGAGAGAGAGAGAGAGAGAGAGAGAGAGAGAGAGAGAGAGAGAGATTAAATATAAATAATATCCACAATGCGGGTAAATATAACTATGAAAAAATTAAAGAAACACTGGAATAAAAGTTATTATTATTAACTTTTATTCCAGTGTTTCTTTAATTTTTTCATATATATATCTACATATCCGAGAGAAGCCTCAGTGGTGCAGTGGTTACGCTACTCGCCTTGTAAACCAGGGATCGCAGGATCGATCCCGGGCTTCTCCAGACTTTCGGATGAGTCTTTAAACCGAGGTCCCGTCTCCGTATGACCTTAGCTGTTGGTGGGACGTAAAACTAAAACTCACACACTCTACATATCCGAGAGCAGCAAAGGCTCCGGTAAGGCTGCGCGTACGTGCAGGCTCGCCTGAGTCAGTGCTGGTCGCCTTTGTGAAAAAGACCCATGTCATGCCCATGAAGCCGATGTCGCACGATTTTCCTGGTAAGACTTTTACGGTAACTGTTTCAGTGTTAGCTGCCCGCCTTAAACCATTGAACGGCATTTATGAACACCGAAGGCTGAATGTGGCGAGCTGCTCACTCGCATAAGTTGTATGCTGGTGGAAAATTTGTCAGAAAAAAACAGAATCATGTTAAGCTTTTAAATTACTCGTTTGACGCACAATTTGATTTCAGAGATGAACAATGGCATGTTTTGTAAAACTGACCATGTTGGTAGGATATGAGGTCTCTTTCTGCCTGAGTTCGAGGCACGATCGGACGAGTTCTGCAATGGTTTAAAACTGTCTTTCTCTTCACTCACCGCTTTTAAAGGAACGGTTAATAATGTTCCCAAATAAATGAAGAAAAAATGACATATCACTTTCTCAAAGCCTGTAACTGGAATCTGCAAAACTATTTTATTGATTTCAACAGTCAAACTCTCATCGTAAACTTGTCTTGGAACTTCTGAGTGACCATGAAAAGTTTGAGACTCCGAGAGCCGAGAAAAGTGTGACTCAAGTGACACAATTAACTTTTGTAATCTTGTTGTTGTTTTTTTTTTAACAAATCCTTTAGAAAAGAAAGGCATAACATCAACAAGTCCGTGTACTGGACAACGGTGATCTCGGTTTTAAGGTAACCGGGCACTAGAAGCACATTGAGGCTACCCCATATGTACTGAACAACCCTATAAACCCAACTTTATATAGGGAAAATTGGGTGTACAGGGGTACATTATTTTCATTTTTAGGGGGTTCAGAACACCGAGCACCGAAATCTATATTTGGCATAGAAAAAAAGGAATATTTTTTCACATCACGAAAACACGCCTGCCTAATTTTGACCCCTAGACAGTGGGTAGTCGTAAGAACCGCGTCATCGAGGCGGTTCCTAATCAGTACCCACGATCTATTTTTAGAGCAGAAATATGAAAAAAAAAAAAAAAAAAAAAATACTGAATTTTTTATCGGACAATTTTCATTTTGGTGGCACAATTCTGTATATATTTGAATAGGCGTGTTTTCGTAATGTGAACTGAAAATGTTTAGCACGTAGATGTTATATAATGATCCCAATGCAGAAGACCATAGGGTTTGTTATCTGTCACAACAAACGCTTATTACGTCGAATACGGCAGTTAAAATAATTTCACCATCCTACCGGGTAATGGGGACGGCCCCCGACCATCAGGGCTTGAAGAAATATATGGGCTGCATGATGCTTCCATGCAGAGCTGAATCTGACCCACACACGAGTACTGGTAAACAGCTTAGAGGATCTAAGCCTGCCCAGGCAAAGCGGTGTGAGTGTCGGGCCGTTCATGCTTATAAACCCTATTGGTTTCATTGGGCGACAGGGCTTGAGAAGTCATTTCATCTCAATGTCGGGTAAAAGTCCCACAAAATTGGAAGCAACATCTCCAAAATGACCTTTACGTTGTTGACGGGGACATTAAAGCTCAAATCAAACAAACAAAACCGGGTAATGGGAAACTGGAATCAAGTATTCCTGCTTTTTACATTGACCTCCAATTATTGGAAAATTGGGTGAAAAGTTTCTGAGCATACAATGGGGATACCTTACACCAAAACTGGTGGCAGCCAGTTTTGGTGCAATGTTTCCATTAATTTTTACAGAGCAAAATGCGACATAAGCAAACAATGCAGACCCATATGAGCCGCCGAGTCAGCACTATTAAGGTAATATCGAGTCGGTCAGTTTACCTCACCACACTTTTCCTACAAAGGCTTTAACATAAGCGCAAAAACTGACTGCTACCTTTATTGTATGAAAGAATGACTGTAGAAAATACTTCATGATCTATCTCCACGAAAGATTGTATGATTTATGTATGATTTGATGTTAAATGTCCCCAACAACACTGTATAGGTCATTTTGGAGACGTTGCTTCCAATTTTGCGGGACTTTTACCCGACATTGAGATGAGCTGACATCCCAACACCTGTCGCCCAATGAAACCATAAAGGGTTTATAAGCATGGACGGTCCGACTCGCACCACTTGGACAGATTTACATTCTCTAAGCGGTTTACCAGTATTTGTGTGCGGTCGGATTCAGCTCTGCGTGGAAGCATCATGCAGCCCATCTATTTCTTTAAGCCCCGATGGGTGGGGGCGACTCTCCACGTAAGAATGTTGCCGGGTCCACGCCGTTTGCTTAACGAGCAGAATCTTTGGAAAAGCTTGCTGCAAACAGGAAAAAATTAACGGTTTTTAAAGCCAAATCTGACAACCCCTAAAATTAATAATAATAATAATAATAATAATAATAATAATAATAATCGACCTTTTTAGCTCACCTGGGCCGAAGGCTGCAGGGGAGCTTATAGTATAACTGGTCATCCGCCGTCCGTCGTCCGTCGTCCGTCCGTCACCACCTTTGACCAGTTATATCTCTGCAGCCTGCAGGCTGATCTCCATCATTTCTGATCTGTAGCATGCCGTGGGTGGGGAAACGAAGAATTTAGCTTTTTATTAAAATTGAATGAAAACTTTGGTTGCTATGGCAATCCCAATTTCCCATAGATTTACAATGGAAAATGCTTGTCATCAGCGTAGCACCTTCAGTTTTGATCGGATCTTTCTGAAACTTATGTGTAAGGTGGCTGAGGATACAAGCTCGGATGAGTTCGAAAACCGGCCAAGTCGGCCTATTAATCATAGAGTTACGTCCCTTTGATTGCTGAAAATGCCGATTTTTGACCTTGTCCTCACAATAGCCCCTTCAGTTTTAATCGGATCTTTCTGAAACTTATATGTAAGGTGACTGGGGATAAAACCTCGGAGGAGTTCGAAAACCGGCCAAGTCGGCCTATTTATCATAGAGTTACGTCCCTTTGATTGCTGAAAATGCAGATATTTGACCTTGTCATCACCGTAGCCCCTTCAGTTTTGTTCGGATATTTCTGAAACTTATATGTAAGGTGGCTGATGATAAAAACTTAGGTAGGTTCGAAAACCCGCCAAGTCGGCCCATTTGTCATAGAGTAATGTCCCTTTGATTGCTAAAAATGCCGATTTTTGAACTTGTAATCACCGTAACCCCTTCATTTTTGATCGGATCTTTCTGAAACTTATATGTAAGGTGGCTGGGGATAAAACTTCGAATGAGTTCGAAAACCGGCCAAGTCGGCCCATTTATCATAGAGTTACACCCCTTTGATTGCTGAAAATGCAGATATTTGACCTTGTCATCACTGTAGCCCCTTCAGTTTTGATTGGATCTTTCTGAAACTTATATGTAAGGTGGCTTTGGATAAAACCTCGAATGAGTACGACAACCGGCCTAGTCTGCCCATTTATCATAGAGTTACGTCCCTTTGATTGCTGAAAATGCCGATTTTGGAACTTGTCATCACTGTAGCCCCTTCATTTTGATTGGATCTACCTGTAACTTATATGAAAGGTAGCTTGGAATAAAAACTCAGACAAGTTTGAAAACCGGCCTAGTCGACCCATTTATCATAGACTAACGTCCCTTTCATTGCTGAAAATGTCGATTTTTGACCTTGTCATCACAATAGCCCCTTCAGTTTTGATCGGATCTTTCTGAAACTTATATGTAAGGTGACTGGGGATAAAACCTCGGATGAGTTCGAAAACCGGTCAAGACGGTCTATTTATCATAGAGTTACGTCCCTTTGATTGCTGAAAATGCAGATATTTGACCTTGTCATCACCGTAGCCCCTTCAGTTTTGTTCGGATATTTCTGAAACTTATATGTAAGGTGGCTGATGATAAAAACTTAGGTAGGTTCGAAAACCCGCCAAGTCGGCCCATTAATCATAGAGTTACGTCCCTTTGATTGCTGAAAATGCAGATATTTGACCTTGTCATCACCGTAGCCCCTTCAGTTTTGTTCGGATATTTCTGAAACTTATATGTAAGGTGGCTGATGATAAAAACTTAGGTAGGTTCGAAAACCCGCCAAGTCGGCCCATTTATCATAGAGTAATGTCCCTTTGATTGCTAAAAATGCCGATTGTTGAACTTGTAATCACCGTTACCCCTTCATTTTTGATCGGATCTTTCTGAAACTTATATGTAAGGTGGCTGGGGATAAAACCTCGAATGAGTTCGAAAACCGGCCAAGTCGGCCCATTTATCATAGAGTTACACCCCTTTGATTGCTGAAAATGCAGATATTTGACCTTGTCATCACTGTAGCCCCTTCAGTTTTGATTGGATCTTTCTGAAACTTATATGTAAGGTGGCTTTGGATAAAACCTCGAATGAGTACGAAAACCGGCCTAGTCTGCCCATTTATCGTAGAGTTACGTCCCTTTGATTGCTGAAAATGCCGATTTTGGAACTTGTCATCACTGTAGCCCCTTCATTTTGATTGGATCGACCTGTAACTTATATGAAAGGTAGCTTGGAATAAAAACTCAGACAAGTTTGAAAACCGGCCTAGTCGATCCATTTATCATAGAGTAACGTCCCTTTGATTGCTGAAAATGTCGATTTTTGACCTTGTCATCACAATAGCCCCTTCAGTTTTGATCGGATCTTTCTGAAACTTATATGTAAGGTGACTGGGGATAAAACCTCGGATGGGTTCGAAAACCGGCCAAGACGGTCTATTTATCATAGAGTTACGTCCCTTTGATTGCTGAAAATGCAGATATTTGACCTTGTCATCACCGTAGCCCCTTAAGTTTTGTACGGATCTTTCCGAAACTTATATGTAAAGTGGCTGGGGATAAAAAGCTTGGATGAGTTCGAAAACCAGCCAAGTCGGCCCATTTATCACAGAGTAATGTCCCTTTGATTGCTAAAAATGCCGATTTTAGACCTTGTCATCACCGTAACCCCTTCAGTTTTGATCGGATCTTCCTGAAAGTTATATGTAAGTTGGCTTGGGATAAAACCTCGAATGAGTTCGAAAACCGGCCAAGTCGGCCCATTTGTAATAGAGTTACATCCCGTGATTGCTGAAAATGCAGATATTTGACCTTGTCATCACCGCAGCGCCTTCAGTTTTGATCGGATCTTCCTGAAACCTATATGTAAGGTGGCTGGGGATAAAACCCTGGATGAGTTCAAAAACCGGCCTAGTCTGCCCATTTATCATAGAGTTACGTCCCTTTGATTGCTGAAAATGTCGATGTTGGACCATGTCATCACTGTAGCCCCTTCATTTTTGATCGGATCTATCTGAAACTTATATGTGAGGTAGCTTGGGATAAAAACTCAGACAAGTTTGAAAACCTGCCAAGTCGACCCATTTATCAAAGAGTAACGTGCTTTTGATTGCTGAAAATGTCGATTTTTGACCTTGTCATCACAATAGCCCCTTCAGTTTTGATCGGATCTTTCTGAAACTTATATGTCAGGTGACTGGGGATAAAACCTCTGATGAATTCGAAAACGGGCCAAGTCGGCCTATATATCATAGAGTTACGTCCCTTTGATTACTGAAAATGCAGATATTTGACCTTGTCATCACCGTAGCCCCTTCAGTTTTGTCCGGATCTTTCCGAAACTTATATGTAAGGTGGTTGGGGATAAAAACTTGGATGAGTTCGAAAACCAGCCAAGTCGGCCGATTTATCATAGAGTAATATCCCTTTGATTGCTAAAAATGCCGATTTTAGACCTTGTCATCACCGTAACCCCTTCAGTTTTGATCGGATCTTTCTGAAACTTATATGTTAGTTGGCTGGGGATAAAGGCTCGAATGAGTTCGAAAACCGGCCAAGTCGGCCCTTTTATCATAGAGTTACATCCCTTTGATTGCTGAAAATGCAGATATTTGACCTTGTCATCACTGTAGCCTCTTCAGTTTTGGTCGGATCTTTCTGAAACTTATATGAAATCAAAACTTGGTATAAAAACTCAGACAAGTTTGAAAACCGGCCAGGTCGACCCATTTATCATCACCGTAACCCCTTCAGTTTTGATCGGATCTTTCTGAAACTTATATGTTAGTTGGCTGGGGATAAAGGCTCGAATGAGTTCGAAAACCGGCCAAGTCGGCCCTTTTATCATAGAGTAATGTCCCTTTGATTGCTGAAAATGTCGATTTTTGACCTTGTAATCACCGTAACCCCTTCATTTTTGATCGGATCTTTCTGAAATAATATGTAAGGTGGCTGGGGATAAAACCTCGAATGAGTTCGAAAACCGGCCAAGTCGGCCCATTTATCATATAGTTACTACCCTTTGATTGCTGAAAATGCAGATATTTGACCTTGTCATCACTGTAGCCCCTTCAGTTTTGATTGGATCTTTCTGAAACTTATATGTAAGGTGGCTTTGGATAAAACCTCGAATGAGTACGAAAACAAGCCTAGTCTGCCCATTTATCGTAGGGTTACGTCCCTTTGATTGCTGAAAATGCCGATTTTGGAACTTGTCATCACTGTAGCCCCTTCATTTTGATTGGATCTACCTGAAACTTATGTGAAAGGTAGCTTGGAATAAAAACTCAGACAAGTTTGAAAACCGGCCTAGTCGACCCATTTATCATAAAGTAACGTCCCTTTGATTGCTGAAAATGTCGATTTTTGACCTTGTCATCACAATAGCCCCTTCAGTTTTGATCGGATCTTTCTGAAACTTATATGTAAGGTGACTGGGGATAAAACCCCGGATGAGTTCGAAAACCGGCCAAGTCGGCCTATTTATCATAGAGTTACGTCCCTTTGATTGCTGAAAATGCAGATATTTGACCTTGTCATCACCGTAGCCCCTTAAGTTTTGTACGGATCTTTCCGAAACTTATATGTAAAGTGGCTGGGGATAAAAAGCTTGGATGAGTTCGAAAACCAGCCAAGTCGGCCCATTTATCATAGAGTAATGTCCCTTTGATTGCTAAAAATGCCGATTTTAGACCTTGTCATCACCGTAACCCCTTCAGTTTTGATCGGATCTTTCTGAAACTTATATGTAAGTTGGCTTGGTATAAAACCTCGAATGAGTTAGAAAACCGGCCAAGTCGGCCCATTTGTAAAAGAGTTACATCCCTTGATTGCTGAAAATGCAGAAATTTGACCTTGTCATCACTGTAGGGGCTACAGTTTTGATCGGATCTTTCTGAAACTTATACGTAAGGTGGCTGGGGATAAAACCCTGCATGAGTTCGAAAACCGGCCTAATCTGCCCATTTATCATAGAGTTACGTCCCTTTGATTGCTGAAAATGCCGATTTTGGACCATGTCATCACTGTAGCCCCTTCATTTTTGATCGCATCTATCTGAAACTTATATGTGAGGTAGCTTGGGATAAAAAACACGGACAAGTTTGAAAACCGGCCAAGTCGACCCATTTATCAAAGAGTAACGTGCTTTTGATTGCTGAAAATGTCGATTTTTGACCTTGTCATCACCATAGCCCCTTCAGTTTCGATCGGATCTTTCTGAAACTTATATGTAACGTGACTGGGGATAAAACCTCTGATGAATTGTAAAACAGGCCAAGTCGGCCTATATATCATAGAGTTACGTCCCTTTGATTACTGAAAATGCAGATATTTGACCTTGTCATCACCGTAGCCCCTTCAGTTTTGTCCGGATCTTTCCGAAACTTATATGTAAGGTGGCTGGGGATAAAAGCTTGGATGAGTTCGAAAACCAGCCAAGTCGACCGATTTATCATAGAGTAATATCCCTTTGATTGCTAAAAATGCCGATTTTAGACCTTGACATCACCGTAACCCCTTCAGTTTCGATCGGATCTTTCTGAAACTTATATGTTAGTTGGCTGGGGATAAAGGCTCGAATGAGTTCGAAAACCGGCCAAGTCGGCCCTTTTATCATAGAGTTACATCCCTTTGATTGCTGAAAATGCAGATATTTGACCTTGTCATCACTGTAGCCTCTTCAGTTTTGATCGGATCTTTCTGAAACTTATATGAAAGGTAGCTTGGTATAAAAACTCAGACAAGTTTGAAGACCGGCCAGGTCGACCCATTTATCATAGAGTAATGACCCTTTGATTGCTGAAAATGACGATTTTTGAGATTGTCATCACCGTAGCCCCTTCAGTTTTGATCGGATCTTTCTGAAACTTATATGTAAGGTGGCTGGGGATAAAAACTCGGATGAGTTCGAAAACCTGCCAAGTAGGCCCATTAATTATAAAGTTATGTCCCTTTGATTGCTGAAAATTCTGATTTTTGACCTTGTCATCACCGTAGCCCCTTTAGTTTTGGTCGGATCTTTCTGAAACTTATATGTGAGGTAGGTGGGAATAAAAACTCGGATGAGTTTGAATAAAGGCCAAGTCGGTGCATTTATCATACAGTTATTTCCCTTTGATTGCTGAAAATGCCGATTTTAGACCTTGTCAAGACCGTAGCCCCTTCAGTTTTGATTGGATCTTTCTGAAACTTATATAAGGTGGCTCGGGATAAAGCTAGGGATGAGTTCGAAAACCGGCCAAGTCGGCCCATTTGTCATAGAATTACATCCCTTTGATTACTTCCTGAAATTTAAGTACAAGTAAGTCCAGGTTAAAAGCTTGGAGGAGTTTGCAAACTAGCGATGTGGGGCGATTACTGACAGAGTAATGTCGCCTCTTTTGCTGGAAATGCTTATTTTTGACCTTGTCATGACCGTAGCCCCTTAAGTTTTGATCGGATCTTCTTGAAACTTACAAACAAGTAAGTAAGGGATAAAAGCTTGGATGATTTAAAAAACTGGTGGTGTTGGCTCATCTTTGGTAGAGTTACAGCCCCTTTACTGCTGATAATGCCTATTTTTGACGTTGTCATCACCATAGTCCCTTCAGTTTTCATCGGATCTTTTTGTAACTTACCGGTTAGTAAGTAAGGGATAAAACCTTGGCTGAGTTAAAAAATTGGAAGGTCGGCCTATATTTCGGAGAGTAATATCCCGCTCGATTATAGTTGATTATAGAAAATGCCTATTTTTGACATTGTCATCACCATAGCTCCTTCAGTTTTGATCAGATCTTCCTGAAACTTACATACAAAGAAGTTGGGGTTAAAAGCTTGGATAAGTTTGAAAATTAGGGATGTAGATCGAATACTCATGGCGTTATGTCCCCTTCTTTGCTGAATACGCTTTGTTTTGACCTTGTCATCACCTTAGCCCCTTTAGTTTTGATTGGATCTTCTTGAACCTTACAAACAAGTAAGTCAGGGATAAAAGCTCGGATGAGTTCGAAACTGACGAGGTTGGCTTATTTAATGTAGAATTGTGTCCCTTTTACTGCTTAAAATGCCTATTTTTGAACTTGTCATCACCAAAGCCCCCTTCAGTTTTCATCGGATCATATTGAATCTTACATGTGAGTAAGTAACTGATAAAACCTCGGCTGAGTTAAAAAATTGGTGAGGTCATCCTGTATTTCAGGGAGTTATGTCCCATTGATTACAGAAAATGCCTGCTGTTTTACCTTGTCATCACTATAGCTCCTTCAATTTTATTGGATCTTCTTGAAACTTACATGTTTGTAAGTTAGGGATAAAATGGATGAGTTCGTGAACTGATGAGGTCAACCTATTTATCATAGAGTTACACCCCTTGGATTGCAGAAAATGCCTCTTTTTGGGTGTAACTCCTTCAGTTTTCATGGATCTTCTTGAAATTCATATGTTTGTAAGTTAGGGATAAAAGCTCAGACAAGTTTGAAAACTAGCCATGCCAGTCAATTAATCATGGAGTTATGTCCCCTGCTTGGCTGAAAATGCTTATTTTCGACCTTGTCATCACTGCACCCCTTCAGTTTTGATCGGATCTTTATGAAACTTACAAACAAGTAAGTCAGGCAGAAAAGCTCGGAGGAGTTTGAAAACTGGTGAGTAAGGCCTATTTATCATAGAGTTACATCCCTTTGATTGCAGCAAATAATTGCTCATTTTTGACCTTGTCATCACCATAGCCCCGTCATTGAATATTGGATCTTCTTGAAAGTTACATATAAACAAGTCAGGGATAACAGCTTGAATGAGTTAGAAAACCGGTATGGTCAACCTATTTATCATAGAGTTACATTCTACTTGATTGCAGAAAATGCTTAACTTGTCATCACCTTGTCCTCTCATAAATCCTTCAGTAAAGGTTGGCACTTCCTGAAACTTTGAATCTGTTAGCTCAGGTGAGCGATATAGGACCAGCTTGGCCCTCTTGTTTATAGAGGGTAACACATTTAGTACTAGTACTAATTTTCCATTTGGCCCTCTTCTCCTGGGTATGAACCAGTACTAAGGAATGTGGATAAAGTCACTTGCTCAAGGAAACAACAATGGAAAGATCCTTTCTTCTGGAAAGCATGGCCCCTTTTCATAATGAAAATACATGTAAATATGGAATTATCGTTGCAAACATGTTTTATCAAGAATTTGTCCTGTAAGCCAGACATTCCACTATCAACGCTATTACAAAATCAAGAATTTTATCCAAAAGGTCCATGTTCTGTCTGTTTTTGATTTTCGTAGTTCTAAAACACCTATATCACGTGAACAAGTCCGTGAAATGAAGACCCCCCCCCCCTATACCCCACATTATATAGAGAAAACTGGGGTTTACGAGGGTAAAAATTATTTTTTTATTATTTTTACTCCAAGACATAGGTTGTGGCTAACGAACACCCACAACCTATGTTTGCATTAATTATAAGAAAATATCATGGGTTTTCATCAGAAAAATGGCCATTTTGGAGATGTGAAAAATTGCACTATGTCGCACGGATGGAAGCACATGTTGACATAGAAGACATGGTTGTAAGACACCTGGGGTTGTTCAGCCCAGGCTTGGTGTGTCACTAACAATGAATGTCAGGGGCGGCAGAATGAGTGCAGATATATCTGAACAAGGAAACCAATTCCCTTCTTCTGTCGCCCCACGTCCAAAATGACTTCAACTACGAGGGTAGGCTGAAAAGTTCTGAGTCTGACCAAGATCCAATGGTTTGTCCATGCTGAAAGTGCCTTATTTTTCAACATTGTCTCCCTTCCTGTCCACACACTTCCTCCAGCGATGCTCGAGTCCTTGGATCCCAGTGGTATAGAAGGTCTCATCTTGGTCCCTGAAAAATTCCTCCACAGCAGCTATCACCTCCTCGTCTGACCGATAATGCTGCCCAGCCAAGTGCTTTTTCATGTTTGGAAACAGGAAATAATCTGATGGAGCTAGATCAGATGAATATGGAGGGTGATCGACAAGTGTGAAGCCACAGTCATGCACAGCAGCCATTGCCACAACCGATATATGAGCAGGCGCATTGTCCTGATGGAACAAGACCCCTTTTGTCAATTTTCCGGGTCGTTTAGCCTTAATTGCTTTTCGCAATTGTTTTAGCAGATCTGCATAATACTCCAAATTAATTGTTTTGACCTTTTGAAGGTAATCTATGAATATTATAACCTTGGCATCCCAGAACCCTGATGCCATCACCTTCCCTGCAGAGGAGACGACCTTTGCCTTCTTTGGAGGGAGTGAGTCAGGGTGCTTCCGTTGCATGGATTGCCGTTTGGTCTCTGGCTCAAAGTGATGAACCCAACACTCATCCTGAGTGACAAAACGGTCAAGAAAACCATCTTGGTATGCTTCAAAAATAGCCAAGTTGGCGTGTGACAGGTTCAGTCTGGTCAGGCGTCAAAAGCCGTGGCACCCATCTGGCGGAAACCTTCGACATTCCTAATTCACTGTGTAGAATGTTCTCTACTCGCTCACGGGAGATGCCAACAGTGTTAGCTAACTGATTCACAGTTAAACGCCTGTCATCCATCACTGCCCTGTGCACTTGGCTGATGGTTTCCTCAGTTGTTGCCGTTGTGGGTCGTCCAAACCGGTCATCATCTTCAAGGCTGTCCTTCCCCATCTTAAAATTTGCTGCCCACCTTTTCACGGTTGCATACGAAGGATCATCATCCCCTAATGTAGCAACCATATCGGCACGAATGTCCTTAGGAGCTAACCCCTTTTTATGGAGGTACTTGATGACACCACGATGCCAGATTTTGTCCATTTTCTAAAAAAACGTGCTAGTGTCAATTTTCAAAGTCTAGAATTTCTACGTCATTGCAGGTAAACTTGAACTCATTTGAGTCAAATCAAGTAATAAAGGTTTGGATTTAATGAATACAACATTTGATGGCTGTTCGATGCCTGCTTCTTGGTCAGGCTCAGAACTTTTCAGCCTACCCTCGTACACAGAAATTGTCTGGTTTGATTGTCTCGACAGGCTTTAGCAGATCACGAACATGCTGAAGGATAACTGGTACTAGACAATCTTGGGCCAGTTGTTCAAAACTAACGATGTCGTTAGCTAGCGTATTGATAATTTGATATGGCAGATATAGTAATATTTTCGCTGAAAAAAAATATGTGCAGCTTTTCATAAGACCACTGTACATGTATTAGGTACTGTACTTGCTAGATAAGTTAACACTTTGACTGACACAGACCAATGAGTGTTTTTTTTTTTTTTTTTTTTTTTTTTTTTTTTGGTTTGGTTTTACGGCCCTTTCAAGATTATTTCACTCATATCAAGCCGATCGTTCATCAGAGGTGGGTGAAAATCGGAGTACCCGCAGAAAAAACACCTGACCTTCCTTTGCAGAAATTGGCGGCTCACATGTGTTCCGAGCCAACGAGGTTTTGACCAACTGTGCTCTGGATGGTCATAACTCACACCCCTACTCATTACGATAACACATTGGCGAGGCATAGTGAAAAATCTTCCTATCTCGAACACAGACATTTTTTATAAATAATTGTGATATTGTTATAATTTTAACCCCAAACATAGGTTAAGGGTGCTCGTTAGAGCGAGTACCCACAATTATGTCCTGGAGCGGAAATAAGAAAAATAATGAACAACCCCGAAAACTCCACTTTTCTCTATATAAATTGGGGATTGGAGGGGAGCACATTACACGGACTCGTTATCGTGATGTCGAGAAATCAACACTTTCGAATTGTTCCCTAGAGTCAGAATTTGAACCCGAGGTTATAAAACTTTTTCATACTCAACAAACTTGAGCATGATGTTTTCCTGCTCACAAAATTTAAACTGCCAACTCGTAAATGAAAATCTCTGCTGAACAAAAAAGGAAAACAGTGCAACTTATTTTAATTTTAATTTTACAAACATTACAAAGGTCATGCTCAGTTGAGATGAGCATGAAAAAAGTTTTATAACCTTGGAACCCGGCCCCCGCCCACCTCGGCTTGAAGAAATAGATGGGCTGCACGATGCTTCCATGCAGAGCTGAATCTGACCGCACACAAGTACTTGTAAACCGCTTAAAGGATCTAAGCCTACCCAGGCAAAGCGGTGCTAGTCAGACCACCCATACGCTTATAAACCCTATTGGTTTCATTGGGCGCCAGGGCTTGAGACGTCATTTCATCTCAATGCCGGGTAAAAGTCCCACAAAATTGGAAACAACGTCTCCAAAATGACCTATACAGTGTTTACGGGGACGTTAAACCACATATCAAACAAATAACCTCGGGACCAAAATTAGAATAGTTACTGGTGACACGTCCAATAACATTCGGTCGATTAAGCGCTGCTGTTCAGAAGGTATGTGGTAGTTCACTTCTTTTGTGAAATGTTTGATTGCAAGTATCACATGTAAAGGCCTATCCAAGTCCCATTTCCTTCCTTATGTATCGGTTAAGGTAACCTTGGCAAGCAATTCTTCTGCCACACTGCATGCTTTCTTCTGGTCTGTGTTTCGCTGTGTGCATCTCATTATTATTTTTATTATTATTATTATTATTATTATTATTATTATTATTATTATTTGTTTTGTTTTGTTTTGCTAAAAGTTATCTACCAGCACTTTGAGCATTTTTTCTACATTCTTTTGACGCTGTTCATGTTGCCTTCAAATATATTTTTGCTTTTAATGTGACTTAAACTATTTTTGGCATGGTCATCACCATAAGTCCCTAAGTATTGCTCGGATCGTCCTGAAACTTACATATAAGTAAGTTAGTGAGTTTTTAAATTGAAAATGTTTGACTATTTCTCATAGAGTTATATCCCCTCCTTTGTTGAAAATGCCTATTTTGGACCTTGTCTTCATGATAAATCCTTTAGCTTTAATCGGATCTTCTTGAAATAACACGTAAGTAGGTTGGGTGATTTTCGAAAACTGGAAAGGTTGGCTTATCATTGTGTTATGTGCCTTTGATTGCTAAATGCCTATTTTAGACATTGTCATCACCATAAATCCCTATGTTTTGATCGGATCTTTCTGAAACTTACATATAAGTCATATAAGTAAGTAAGGCAAAAAGGCTCGAACGAGTTCGAAAACTAACTATGTTGGCATGTTACCCGTAGAGTTCTTTGTCGGAAATAAATTTTATTGGTCCTTGTCATCAGTTTTTATCGTATCTTCCTGAAACAAACATACAAGGGAAGGCTGAAAAGTTCTGAGCCTGACCAAGAAGAGGCATCAAACAGCCATGAAATTTTGTATTCATTAAATCCAAACCTTTATTACTTGATTTGACTCAAATGAGTTCAAGTTTACCTGCAATAACGTAGAAATTCTAGACTTTGCTTCCCTCTTTGGTTGCGCGCCGGTGGGTCAGGCCTCGGGTTCTGTGGCGGCTCCGGCGTGGGGGCTTGTTGGGAGTTGGAGAGATCTAATTCAAGGTAATGTTGGTTGGTGCCTGGTGCTCTGTCTCTGGTCGGGCCCGTCGGAGTCTAACTGTTGGTTTTCTTTTGCTCCAGCATTTCAGTGGTTTCTTGCTGTCGAGTCCTCAGCGTTGTCTCACCTCTGTGGTTCTTTGATTTTTGTGTTCACGGAGATGTTGCACTGATGAGTTAGGAGGCCTTCATGCGGACTGAACAAATTATTTGTCTTAATCGCGACAGAAGTAAGGGCGAGGATTGTGGCCACGTAAAATCGATTTAAGCCCCCCAGTGGAAATCTTCCACTGACCGTTCCAAGGCGGCTCTTCTGTGGCGATTTATTTATGTTGTTGTTTGTTACTTAGTGTGTGTATCACTTGTGTCTTTTAATTTTGGATGGCCATATGGCCATTTTGTGGGAAAGTGACTGTCCTTATGGCCTTCCTTTGTTTAGGTTTCCATTATGGTCTGGTCGCTTAATGTTTGTATTTCTTTCCCTTTGGTGTCTTTTATGGGTAGAGTAAGTTAATTGTATCAATTCCTGATCTTTGTTTTACTTCTACTTTGAAAATTGACACTAGCACGTTTTTGAGAAAATGGACAAAATCTGGCATCGTGGTGTCATCAAATACCTCCATAAAAAGGGGTTAGCTCCTGAGGACATTCATGCCGATATGGTTGCTACATTAGGGGATGATGCTCCTTCATATGCAACCGTGAAAAGGTGGGCAGCAAATTTTAAGATGGGCAAGGACAGCCTTGAAGATGATGACCGGTGTGGACAACCCACAACGGCAACAACTGAGGAAACCATCAGCCAAGTGCACAGGGCTGTGATGGATGACAGGCGATTAACTGTGAATCAGTTAGCTAACACTGTTGGCATCTCCCGTGAGCGAGTAGAGAACATTCTACACAGTGAATTAGGAATGTCGAAGGTTTCCGCCAGATGGGTGCCACGGCTTTTGACGCCTGACCAGACTGAACCTGTCACACGCCAACTTGGCTATTTTTGAAGCAGACCAAGATGGTTTTCTTGACCGTTTTGTCACTCAGGATGAGTGTTGGGTTCATCACTTTGAGCCAGAGACCAAAAGACAATCCATGCAATGGAAGCACCCTGACTCACTCCCTAAAACAAAGATCAGGAATTGATACAATTAACTTACTCCACCCATAAAAGACACCAAAGGGAAAGAAATACAAACATTAAGCGACCAGACCATAATGGAAACCTAAACAAAGGAAGGCCATAAGGACAGTTACTTTCCCACAAAATGGCCATATGGCCATCCGAAACCAAAAGACACAAGTGATACACACAGTAAGTAACAAACAACAACATAAATAAATCGCCACAGAAGAGCCGCCTTGGAACGGTCAGTGGAAGATTTCCACTGGGGGGCTTAAATCGATTTTACGTGGCCACAATCCTCGCCCTTACTTCCGTCGCGATTTAGACAAATAATTTGTTCAGTCCGCATGAATGCCTCCTAAAAAGCCTACTCAGTAACCATTTAATTACGGTAAGAATCTTTCACCTGCACACGGGATGATTCTCCCTGCACAGGGGGCCTCCAGTAAAGGTCCGATTCGAAGGACGGTGTACTTTGTGGCATTCATCCCTGCAAGCGAAACGTGTTCTGACACCGCAGTTTTACTAACTCTGTCGGGAATCGAACCGGGGGCCTATAGCACCATAGGCAAGTACACTAACCACTGAGCTACCACACTCATTTTCTTTAGACCAAAGTCTATAGTTGTTCTAGAAAATTTAAATAAATAAACTGGTAAAACTAATGATTCATGATTAATTTATCATGATGCCCTACCCTAAACAATAATGCATCACCCAGACCCACCGAACCAAACCTCACGCTACCATAACTTACAAAATCCTTTCAACAATACCTACACAAATTGAAAAGTGAAACGATTCAGAGCCTTTCTCTACCCTGATGTTTCACGAAGAAGCAAATATGGTTCGGGGTGGGGTCCAACGAGCGACCACCAGTCTGTAAAATCACCGGCTGTTCTGGAAATACAACAATCAGCCCGAAAGCCCGGAAAAATATTTGATAGCCCATAACTTTAAAAAATGTTTACCTTCTAATGGCAATGTTGCGATTTTTCTATTGTCAATAATGTCAGAAAGAGGTTACATGTAGACTAATTTGAGTCATAAAATTGAATTTCCGGCAGCGTTTTGTTTGTTTGATTTTAGGTTTAACGTCCCCGTCAACACTGTATTGGTCATTTTGGAGACGTTGCTTCCAATTTTGTGGGACTTTTATCCGACATTGAGATGAAATGGCATCACAAACCCTGACGCCCAATGAAACCAATAGGGTTTATAAGCATGGCCGGGCCGACTCGCACCGCTTTACCTGGGCAGGCTTAGATCCTCTAAGAAGTTTACCAGTACACATGTTCAGTCGGTTTCAGCTCCGCGTGGAAGCATCATGCAGCCCATTTATTTCTTCAAGCCCCAATGGGCGGGGGCGTTCCGGCAGTGTTTTGGGAATAGCCCCGAATTTTGTTTTCAGAAAAGTGGTCACCCTGGGAGAATTTTGTTTGTTTTATTTGAGGTTTAACGTCCCAGTCAACACTGTGTAGGTCATTTTGGAGACGTTGCTTCCATTTTTGTTGGATTTTACCCGACATTGAGAGGAAATGACATCTCAAGCCCTGTCACACAAAGAAACCCAAAGACTTATATTCTTTGGAGAGTCTGACTCACACCACTTTGTCTAAGCAGGCTCAATCATCTAAGCGGTTTACCATTACTCGTGTGCGGTCGGTTTCAGCTCTGCGTGGAAGCACCAATCTATTTATCCGAGCTCCCATGGGCGGGGACGAAAAATCAGTTTGGTAGTTGCAGATGAGATTTTTTCGTCTTTATCATTTAAGAAGTCATCTATTAATTTTATTTGCTAAATTTAGCGAACCGCCTGAGTAAATGGCCAGATGTGACAGACTCCGTATCTGATAGACCCTCGGGAACTAGAGCGTGTTTCGGGAGCTGCCGCGATTATGTGGGAGCTACTCCGTCTTAAAATATGCGGCATTATCCCTTCTTGTACAGGGAGTGATCATTTTTCACACATAAATGAGCGAGCGAGTGTTTGAGTTTTACGTCCCACCAACAGCTAAGGTCATACGGAGACGGGACCTCGGTTTATAGACTCATCCGAAAGTCTGGAGAAGCCCGGGATCGATCCTGCGATCCCTGGTTAACAAGACGAGTAGCGTAACCACTGCACCACGGAGGCTTCTCACACATAAATGATAAATTAGGGCTGGCATACCCAGAATATGCACCAATTTCGTTCCAAGCGAAAACTTACAAAAATATTGCGTTCATACATTCGTGCTGACATAAAACTAAAGTCAGATTACCCTGTGTTCGATTTTGTTACGGTTGCCTACTTTCATCAATGATTTTTTCAATAGTTTTTTTCGGCCTGCTTAGAAAGGTAAATCATTTTTACATGGCTTAGCATCGCCGAAACTTTATATTATTCTCTCATTCTTCTACAGTAACTCAAAACACACAAGGGAACCTACCTTTGTTTACCATTTTCAGGTCCTAGGAACTAACGCGATTGTTTGTTGACGTCAGTACTCAAGTACAGATTTAAATAACTATTATATTTCTAATTTTTGCAGTATAAATTTCTAATTTTTCTAAAACTAAGACTGACTTGTCAGGTGAGACATGTATCATAGCGTATCTGGTTGCCACTTTTTGTAATATTTTAAATTTTGCAAGTCTCGCTACTTTGGACATCTCCTTCCTGATGCCCGGGACTTCCGTGGGGTGTGGGCCTTGTTTGATGATGTTGGCTCGGTGGGGGGCGCCTATAAGTCCGCGGGTAGGCGTCTCTTGCCTGATGCCTCCAGATAACCTGTCTCATGAGCTACGTCGGTCGGTGTGTGCTCGGAGGGGGATGTGCTGTGTTTCCCGAATTTCCGGGGTCTTGTCCGTCATCCGTTTCGGTTTCAAAACTTTGGGGTTGAGACCCACTGATGAAGATTAAATATCAGAAAGGCCTCTGTGTCACTAAATTTGGTATAGTTACGCATTAATTAAAACTAATAAAAAGAAAAGGACAGGTCCAAGAACCGAAGCTAGCGGGGGACCAAGATAAAACCGCGACTGGATCGGACGCTTGGCCATCAAGTTCAATTTTTTATGAGCGATCAGAGTGCCATGGGCTAATTAATCCACCTGTGTGTGAATCCTCTTATCCGACAGTAATCCAATTTATACAATGGCCTCCTCGGTGTGAGGTGCCTTATCGAAGGCCTTTGTGATGTCCTAATTAGGTCAGAATCAGAATTCTTACTGGTAATACTTCAAATGATATTCATACACCGGGACCTGTGATATGGGAAATAAGTCCCTAGCTCCCACCAGAGAGGTAAATTTAGCTACACAATCCTCAGCACCTTCAGCTGTGGAAATGATCGAATCGGGAAGGGAATTCCAATCTCTAACGGTTCGCGGGAAGAAAGAATCTTTGTAAATGTGAGTTTTTGCAGTAGGGATCTGAAACGCCAGTCTGTGTGTGGCCAAGTTTAATGGTCCTATCCAGATTGCTCACATTGTCACATTGAGTTTCCAATGTCCTTTGACTTCGGACACAATGTTGACAGTCAGCAATTAAATGTGATAGAAGAAAGAAAGTGTGAAATATGGATGTTACTGTTAGTAAGGTGAGATTGAAAAAAAAAACGAAGCTAAGAGCTGGCATCTGAACACTTCGCCCGCACAATAGCGCAAAGCCAAAAGAACCGTTACTTTCCCACAAAATAGCCAATTGGCTATCCAAAATAAAATAATATAAGCGATACAAACACTCAAAGACATACCATAACAAAAATAAACCGCGGGAGAAGAACCGCCTTGGAACGGTCAGTGAAATGAATTCCACTAGGGGCTTAAATCGATTTTATGTGGCCACAATCCTCGCCCTTACTTCCGTCGCGATTTAGACAAATAATTTGTTTAGTCTGCATGAAGGCCTCCTAACTCATCAGTGCAACATCTCCGTGGACATACAAAATCAAACAACCACAGAGATGAAACCACGGTGAGGACTCGACAGCAAGAAACCACTGAAATGGTGGAGCAAAAGAAGGCCAACAGTTAGACTCCGATGGACCCGACCAGAGACAGTGCATCAGGCACCAACCATTGATATTACTTAGAATTAGATTCTCTCTAATTACGCTGGAACCTTCATAGAATCTGAGGACTGGCCCACCGGCGTGTAATTAAAGAGGGAAGCAAAGTTGTCAACCCTGATTGGGTTAGCTACCATGCATGCAGTCTGTCGTATAACATTTATGTTGATCCCAATCTTTTATATCGAAAAATGATTTTACGAAATTGGGTGCTGAAGTCATGGTGGTTATATATTTTTCTGAATTTATTTACTAAGTAACCATAAAATTCGGGTTCCGATAGACCTTGTTGCAGAAGAGATTTAAGTCCAATACTGAATTTAGAAATTGAATCAGAATCACGCCTAAAAATTTTTGGAAAGGTTTTGCGGGTTAGTGTTTGTGGGTTAATTGTATCGATTCCTGATCATTGCCTTCACTTCTATTTTGCGTAGTTTATGGTACCGATAACCCTAATTAAGAAGTTTAGCCGTTAACAATTTATTACCAGTGTTGAAGTCAGTTACATGGCTACACACTCTGGCAAGTCGAATTAATTGCGAAATGTAAACACCATAGGATGGCGCATGAGGAACATCACAATCCAAAAAAGGAAAATTTACAATCTCAAAATCAAAATCATCGCGTTTATCATAAATTTTACAAGAAACAAGAAAACCTACACAGTTATCATGTAATTACGGTAGGGTTCTTTAACCTACACAGGGGATGATTCTTTACAAAAACGACTAGGGGGTAGGGGTGGTTTGGGGGCGAAACGACTAGGGTTTGGGGGCGAAACGCCTAGGGACCAAAAATGGAGGCGAAATGACCGACGGTGGGGAGGGGAACGACCTTGTTCCCCCAGCTAGGCACTGCAGAAAGCACCATTCAATGACGTTTCTATCTATCTATCTTCATATACTGAGTCGGTCAAACTTGGCCATTACCTCAGTTTAGAATTTAGCAAAAAAAAAAAAAAAAAAAACACACACCCACTGGATGAGTTCTTAAAACTATTTACAATCTGCTTTCAGAGGTGTACTAAAACGCACACCTCTGGATCCCAATCTACACCATGCGGGCTTTGAACTCCTCTGCAGTTTTGGCATTTACCACAGAGAAGGGAGGAATAGTTCTAGGGAAGAAAGAATTCTTCAGGGCATCACTATAGGCCTGGTACCTACGATATTGACTGTTGTTTATTTTTGATGCCCTTGTTTGAGTTGAAGTAGTCACAGGGGTCAAGTATTTATCTTTATTAAGAGACACTGTGTCAGAGTGTATCTTATAAAAGAAGGTTAAAGAGGACCGCTCGCGACGGGCCTCCAGGGATGGCCACTCCAGCTCATCGAGCATTTCACCAACACTGCTTCTGTTCCGCCATCGCCTGCAGGTCCATCGGGTAGCCGTCCTCTGAACCTTCTCAACCTGTTGAACCTGAGTTTTAACATGGGGATGCCAAACAGATGATGCATACTCTAATTGAGGTCTAACCAAGGTTTTGTATGCAACACCCTTTGTCTGCCTAGGTGCAAAAGCCAAATTACGTCTAAGAAACCCTAATGTCCTAGTTGCTTTAGAGGTAATCTCAGAAATATGTTGACCCCAATCAAGATTATCAGTAATGGTGATACCAAGATATTTTGCGGATTGGACAGTTCCAAAGTATGCTGATGTAATGAGTAGTTGAATTTAATCTGCTTGTCTGGAGGGTGCCGTGACACCCTCATTGAATGACATTTGGCCACATTGAACTTCATTTGCCAATCGGCCTCCCAACGTGCTAGGCTCTCCAGGTCATCTTGTAAGATAAGACAGTCAGAAGTAGTATATATGTTCCTATACAAAACACAATCATCAGCAAACAAGCGAACAGACCCATACTGCAAGAACGGACATCTATAAAGAATCTTTCTTTCCCCGAACCATTAGAGATTAGAATGCCCTTCCCGACTCTATCTATCTATCTTCTGATACTGCGTCGGTCACATTTGAACACTTCCGCAGGTGTATATTACATACACTCCAGGTTTTGCAGGATGAAAGCCTACACGGTAACCATGTAATTACGGTAGGGATCTTGTATCTTGTATCTTCTACTAAATTCTGCCTTTGAAGGCACACCTGGTAACACCAGTAAAATCTTCTTAGGTAAAGTCTATTTAAAACACAAAGTTCTGTACTCGCTAAAAGCCACAATATTTACACAGTCCCGTCACCAAATATCATATAGACATAAAAACTCTGTTAAAAGTCCCACATAAAAAGTCTTATATTCTGTCACAGCTGCTCAATCAAAACAGACATTAGACCATCTGCCTTGTATGGTTTGCTACTCAAGAACGTTTCTTGGTACACTTTGTTGTTTCAGAAAGTCTTAGGTATCTTGTTGAATATAAAGTGTAAACTAATCGTCTACTATGATAATGTAATAAGTCTATTTGACTGTCAATTATAGGACACACGTCCTCAGGACAGTTCAGCTGCACGATACTGCAGTCCACCAATAGTTGTACCAGTGAGTAACGACCGGCATCCGGGTATTTTCTGATAATGTCACTAATAACTTGTTTGATATCATCAAGAATATGTTTTCTGATCGTTTCTAGGGTTTCACATTGTAGTAGAAAGTGCTGAATAGTTTCATCTTCAGCATAACACAGCTGACAAGTTGGGTTTACTTCATTCTGGTTGAATTTAGCACGATTGCTTTGTAGGATAAATGTTCCTGTCATTAATTTGTTCTTCACTGGGATTCGAATAATGTCTCTGCAACTTAACTTGTATGGTTTTATAGCTGGGTGACACTTCCCAATGTTATAAGATTTGGATAGATATTTCAATGACGAATAGAGTCTTGACTGTGAGAGAATCATCTCCGACCAGTATTTATTAATCGCACAGTTATAAAGTCTTTTCCACTGTAACTTCCTCGGTGGATTATCCAAAATTTCTTCAGCACATGGTAAGTTGTACTTTATAAGGATCTTTTTGACGTTGATGAACCAACTGTGACTTTTGAAGGTTTTTATTTCTAGCTGTCTTTTGGCTAAACGATATTCAACAGCGGATTCCGCAAGTCTTGTTATATTACCAAATAAAGTTAGTATTCGTTTATGTATAACTGCCTCCGCAGGGAGGACACCAGAAAGTAAATACACAGCTGGGTCTGCAGTATTGTTCGGTAGTGATAATATTTGTTTCAAAAGTTTCTTATATTGTGTGTCAAGCACAGATAGTGGTTTCCCAGTCGGTGTGATTATTTCGAGTCCATAGAACAGCACCGGCGTCACATACGTTTGTAGTAGGGATAAAGCGGTTTCAGGGTCCTGGCCGTTTTCACCATGCAATCCTGCTCCCATTAAGCTAAACGCTGCTCGTTTTGCTTTCTGGATGTTCGCTTCAACATTCCGTATTTCCTGATTACATCTACTTCGCAGTATACCCATATGCAATGTGTTTTCGACAACCGGCATTGTTTTAGATCCAAGGAACCATGTTTCATCCTCAGGATATGTTTTAATACTGTCCATCAAAACAATAACACTCTTAATTTCTTGTAGGGTATAGCCGTCAAGTTCACTACAATCTTTACTAATATTTATGATGTATTGTAACTCACATGAATCATTGCTCATTAATGTCATATCGTCAGCACAGGTAGGGGCTGGAATCCTAATGTCACCGATAAAGGCGCCTTTACCAGAGTCCACAATCCTATCAATGGCCCCGTTGTTGTACATCTTATACAGGTCTGCACTCAGAACGCCCCCTTGGCGGACACCCTGCTGGTTAACATAGGCTGGTGATAATTCTCCTTGCCACTTAACTGAGGTCATAGAGTTCTGATGTAGACTATTGATGAGCAACCAGTCCTGTCCAGTTACACCGGAGTTGTAGAGTTTGCGCATCAAGTTGGGATGCACCACAACATCGAAGGCAGATTTTACATCCATGAATGCAAGATATGTAGGTTTGTGTAAATCTTTATTTTCTCTGTAGAATTCTTCTACGAGAAGAGCACAGTTCATTGGAGATGAGTTGGCGGTAAAACCACGTTGAAGAGGATTTTGTTGACACATAAGGGTAGATTTAATTCTATTTTTCAGAACTGCTTCTAACAGCCTAGTTAAAACTGGGGTAATTGTAATTCCACGATAATTTTTTGAGTCTTTACGACTGCCCTTATTTTTGAATATTGGGTTAAGTATACCTAGTTTCATACTAGCAGGAACATCTTTCACCAATAGAATTTGGTTCAATAGTAGTTTAATAATGTCATGTACGTCCTGCTCGCCATGGATTATATGTTCCGCGGACACTCCATATCCATCTGGTGCTTTACCTCGGTTGAGTTTTTGGATTGCATCCTTGATTTCTTGATCCGTGACAAGTGAGATATCCTGTGACACGTTTAGACAGATTAAGTATATGACTGCAACTTCCTCCTCAACTCGTTCTAAGAATTTCAGGTCATAATCAGGGTTACTTGTCTTTGTGGCAAGATTTTTAAAATGTTCGTACCAGCCGGATAATATATTTTCCTGATGAAAAGTTTTCTGTCCAACTTGGAGTTCATCAATAAATTTTTGACACTGGCCTCTTTGTTTCTTTATAAGTTTATGAAAAAGTTTGGTGTCTGATTGACGGGCTTGAAGAATACGTACTTTTTCTTCATTTTTCTGCCTCGCTACTTCAATCCGTATTTGCCTACGTAGTTCAACTGATTTTAACTTTTTTTCAAGCAGATAAAAGTTTTGTGGATCATTAGGTCTACCATTCTGTTTCCATTGGTAGAATGCTTTTTTCTTAGCTTGTAGTGCTGCATGGATATCAACGTTCATAACTTTCAGTTTTGGTTTCCGTTTTCTTCTTTTCCTTGTAGGGACACAGTCTTTAGCACTCTCTGTCAACACATTGTTGATAGTATGTACTACATCATTTAAGTTGTCAGAGCCTGGTATGATATTCAAGTTTGAGAGTTTATTTGACACGTTTTGGGCATATTGTTGTTTATCTACTTTATCCCAGTTTATTCTGTTTGTTGAAACCGTTTCTAAGCAGGGTTTCACAGATGATTTTGAGGGATCTGGTAATTGAGTTGATAAAGTCATAGTAACGGGGTGGTGATCGGATACATTCTCGATATAATCACCCTTAAATATATTCAACATCCTATTTTCATTACACTCCTTGTATAGGAAATAATCTATTGCTGAGCAGTCTTTACCATTCGGGTGAATGAAGGTATGACCACTGTCTTTAGTGGCGAGTTTGTTTTCAGTCAAAAACTGGTGAAAGCAGAGACTACGCTTTGTATTCGACTTCACTATGGCATTTTCATTGAAATCACCGCCGATGATGATATCGTGGGTGTTTTGATATGTATGAATAAGTTCTTGTATTTGTTCAACACATTCGACATATGCATGGTAACTGTCCTTCTCACCGTTGCACGGCATGTATACACAAGCGATTAAAATAGGTTTTTCTAAACAGACTTCAATACATTTAATACGTTCATTTCCAAGTTCAAGGTCGTTGACAATGTAGTCAATATATTTTTTCCAGAAAATGGCTACACCTCCATATCCTGCACTTTTAACCTGCACAGGGGATGGTTCTCGCTGCACAGGTGGCCTCCAGTTAACGTCCCGATCCGAAGGACGGTGCACTTTATGACATTCATCCCTGCAAATGATTCGATTATTTCGACGGCTGAAGGTGCTGAGGATTGTGTAGCCAAGTATACCTCTTTGGCTAGAGCTAGGGACTAACTTCCCCTATCACAGGTCCTGGAGTATGAATGTCATTTGACGTGTCACCAGTAATAATTCTGACTCTGATTCAGGGGTGGGGGACGTCTTGGGGGCGAAACGTCTTGTTACCACAGGGAACACGACGGTTGTCGTACTAGCGTAAGAAGCGTCTTCTTGACACAGAGCATGCGTCTGCCATGAAATAATTAATATACATTTGAATTTCGTTCACAAACGAAGAGATGTCAGTCTGTTAAGAGTTGACAGAATGAATAACAAAACCACAAAGCCTCGATTTTGGAAACCGGGTTTGTTGATGTTACCGTTTAAACTTTACTTTGATTGATGTATTTAGTTTTCGTGGTCGCGGGACGTTTCGGTCCTGAGTCGTTTCGGCCCTTGGGGTTTCGGTTCTGGGTCGTTTCGGGCAGGTCGTTTCGGCATGAATCTTTTCGGCCCAATTTTGGGGGTGGGTCGTTTTGGCCAAATTGGTGGGTGGTTTCGGCACAAATTTTTTTCACACCATTCGCAATTTTCCTTATCCGGGTACTTTGCTCATTCGTATAGTGACGTTATGCAACTTCGAGGGTGACGCAAGTTCCATGACGTCATTTGTTTATAAATATATCCATTGCTACTGATGCTATTCTCTCGTGAATCAACAAAAACAAACCACAAATACAAGCCAACATTTTGGCGGTATAATATTCTTGCGATGCCGATCAGACAGGTCACTTTTTAATTGCTTGAGACATTAAAGTCCTGGTGTATGAATGTCATTTGACGTGTAACCAGTAATAATTCTGATTCTGATTAAAAAGTTACAACAATTCGCCATTTTTGCTAATACTTTTGCACCCAACTTTAACCCAATGATTTCTTCATTCATACACATTCTGGCAGAAATATCAGGCGTCCTAATCAGTATAGTAGCGTAAGTGAATTTCGCCAATAATCGAATTTCGCCAATTGTACATAAGATCGGTATTTTCGTATGCGTGACGTCACAGGACATTACCAACTCAGGGAATCCTAAGGTCAAATTTACCGCCATCTGTCACTCGTGTCAAACTGAGAAGGAAAGCCAATCCGAGAGTTAATACATTATTTCCTACATGTAGCAATGTATTTCCCGCCATTTTGCTATGCCATTTCGTATCTCACTTTTTTATTTTAATTCTCACGAGATTTGTCAGCTGCCAAAACAATCGCCGGCGTCTGTTTACATTTTGACCTTTCTAGTATGAAGCTGACATATCTGTATTTTAGTATTGGGGCTCTCAAAGGGGAAATTAATGATTCAACTATTTCAGGGTTCTTATCAATGTTTAATGGAACACTGTAAATTTTCACAACAGTTTTGAATGTAGGAGTGTATGTATTATTTGCTCTTAATTGTACCTATCTACTTTTGGCCAAAATAATAAATATGTGTCAAAGTATGTACTTTCTTTTTTTTTTTCTTTTTTTAAGTTACCTCCTACATAGGGAACACCTGGTATTGGGGGCTCGAATTTTACTCCAAACTTTTAATGACAACAAAGATGGTGGTATTCCACTGATATTAACATGATGATAATTCTTACATCATTTGATAAAAATGAGTAGTTATCTATTACATTCTGTTTGTCTTGCAAACCAAAGTTGCTCATATCACTCATGAAACACATTTCTATTCTGATAAAGTTGATAGCAGATAGTTTTACCCCCTCGGGTGCCCCTTTCACCAGGATTTAAAAAGTTGGCGAAATTCGCTTACTTTTTTTCAAGATGGTGGATTTTGAGTGGTCTGAAATAGCGAAGGTTTTGATGATAGACATCGCTATTTTAATGCCGTAAAAGCTTCCCTCGTGTTGGATCAGGTTAGTATTTTTTTTTTTTATGAAAGGGTTTTCTATCAGATAAATATGGGTACATGCATACAGCACCAGTGTTTACGGTTACGTTGGCGAAATTCGATTACCCCAGTATAACAATTCTGATTCTGATTCCTTTGTTTACTGTTGACACATACCAGCAGACCTTTTATCCATTATTTTCGTATGAGGCTCAATGTGGGAAAATGTTTTAACTAAACATACCTGCCGTCCTTATTACTTCAGAGGCTTCATTTGTCTTCTGGGAAATGGAGAGCAGTAGTGAATGTGATGCTCTTAAGAAATATTAAAACCTTAATAATCAAAACTTTCGGTAATTGTTCTTGTGACATCTAATTCTTGTTTGAAGTAGATATCAATGAACAAATTATAAAATGCAGCTAATTTTTTTGACTCGTATGGAATAGAACAGAATGAACTAAACAGATATCTAGAATTGGAATAAACTTTTGAGCACAAATGGAGAATGGGTGAAAAAAATCACCATTTTCCAAATGTTTTCCGGTAAAATTTATGTTATTTACAATAAAAGTATATTGTTATCAATAACATGCCTTCCATTTTATTTTTACCCCGCACAGCACCTTAATGATCCCCATGACAACTGCATCCTCCAACTTAAGTGCCATTTTGAAAATGACTAGGAAATGGGTCATTCGATAAATAATAAGCTCTGCCGATGTTTGCCCATTAATTTTCACGTTTGTTTCTGACAGTTTATTCATCAAATGTTGTTTGATTATTTTGCTACCATCGTCAAACTTCAGTCCTCCCGTATATTACCTTTGTTTTTCATTCGGACTATCTAGCCCATAGCAACCGATCAACCTGGTATAAACAAAAGGCAGTCCAGTGACCTTGGCTCGCTTTGTTGCACACAACTAACACTGTTTTTACACACTCGTTTCTCGTTGGTTTCAGTTAGGGTTCCCACCCCCTCCTCGTGAAGGATTGTCTAAGGACGTGTCACCAGTAAACAATTCTGATTCTGTTAGAAGAGCATATGATCAGGGTCTATCCTATTCTGACCAATAAGAAAATGAGTATTCAAATAAATAGAAAATTTTACCCTAAAATCTGATAATTTTCTGACAGAAAAATTCTGTATTTTTCATATTTCGCTCAAAACTTAAATTGTGGGTATTTGTTAGAACATCCTTGGCGAAGCGTTTCTCTTATGTGTACCAACAATGTATGTTTTGGACAGATATTAGAAAACATTAAACCCCTATAAACACCAGTTTACAATACGAAATTGCGGTTTCAGGGGTCAAAATTATATAGGCAGTTGAAATTTTAGTAGCCAAAAGATCTGTGAAGTAACTATATAGTGCCCATATCTTTGGTATCAATCAAAATTATCTATTTATTTGGGGGATTTTGTGTTGATATGGAGAATACCCAACCCAAGTCCCACTGCCTTATCATCTATCTATCTATCTTCTCATACTGAGTCGGTCATATTTGGCCATTACCTCAGTTAGGTGGGTGGCTAAATTTAAAATTTAGCATAAAAAAATCATCACTGGATAAGCCCTTAAAACTATTTACAATCGGAGCACAGAGGTATCCTAAAGCGCATACCTCTGAGTCTCAATCTTATACTGTGCGGGCTTTGAACTCCTCTGCAGTCTTGGCATTCACCGCAGAAGATGGAAGACTATTCCACTGAGGAATGACTATTCCACTGTTTGTTTTTTGTTTGATTTGAGGTTTAACGTCCCCGTCAACACTGTAAAGGTCATTTTGGAGACGTTGCTTCCAATTTTGTGGGACTTTTACCCGATATTGAGATGAAATGACATCTCAAGCCCTGCCACCCAATGAAACCAATAGGGTTTATTAGCATGGACGGTCCGCCTCGCACCACGGTTCCTGGACAGGCTTAGATCCTCTAAGCGGTTAACCAGTACTAGTGTGCGGGCCGGATTCAGCTCTGCGTGGAAGCATCATGCAGCCCATATATTTCTTCAAGCCCCTATGGGCGGGGGCCTAACTATTCCACTGAGGAATAGTTCTAGGGAAGGAAAAGTTTTTCAGGGTATCACTATAGGACTGGTACCAACGATACTGTGAGTTATTTGCTCTTGATGCCCTTGTCCGGGTTGACACTGTTGCAGGGGTCAAGAACCTATCCTTGTTAATTGATACTGTACCAGAATGTATCTTGTAGAAGAAGGTTAAGGAGGACTGCTCACGACGGGTCTCCAGGGATGGCCACTCTAGCTCATCAAGCTATTTCGCCATCGTCTGCAGGTCCATCGAACATCTGTCCTCTGCACTTTTTCCAACTGCTGAATCTGAGTTTTAACATAGGGGTGCCAAATGGGTGATGCATATTCAAGTTGAGGGCGAATCAATGTTTTATATGCAGCATCCTTTGTCTGCCGAGGTGCAAGATATTTGGCGGAATGAACCTGCTCCAAAGTTTGCTGGTGAAGTGTATAATCATATTTAATTTGCTTGTCCGGAAGGTATCATGACACCCTCATAGAATGGCATTTGGCTACATTGAACTTCATCTGCCAATCTGCTTCCCATTGTGCAAGTCGATCCAGGTCATCTTGTAAAATGCGACAGTCAGGAGAATATATGTCCCTATACAGGACACAATCGTCAGCAAACAAACGGACAGATGACCTGATATTATCAGGGAGGTCATTGATGAATACCAAAAAGAGGACCGGTCCAAGGACTGAACCTTGTGGGACACCGGATAGAACAGGGACTGGATCAGATGCTTGGCCATCAAGTAAAACTTGTTGAGAGCGCCCTGAGAGCCATGAGCTAATCCAACTATGTGTTGATCCTCTTATCCCATAGTAGTCCAATTTGTACAATAGCCTTCTTTGAGGTACCTTGTCAAAGGCCTTGGCGAAATCCATGATGATCAAGTCAGACTGTTTGTGGCCACGGTTTATGGCCCCATCCAGATTGCTCACAATGCCATGGAAGAATTGGACTAGTTGAGTTTTGCAAGACCTTTGACTCCGGAAACCATGTTGACAGTCAGGAAGAATGCTCTCAAAGGCTAAATGCTTGTTAATGCTGCTAACTAATATATGCTCCAGGGTTTTGCAACAGATGCATGTTAGCGACACTGGTCTATAATTTGCTGCATCATATTTTTGCCCCTTTTTATAGACTGGGGTATTATTTGCTTGTCTCCAATCATCTGGTACAGTTCCCTGGGCAAGTGATTCGTCAAAAATAAAGGCCAGCACAGGAGAAATTTCAGCACTACATTCGGGCCATCTGGTCCAGATGCCTTATGTATTTTGAGCTTACCCAACAGTTTAGTGACCCCCTTGGAGTCAACTGTTATGTCCCCCATAGTAGGGAATGGACTATTACCTTTAGATGATAGCTCACCGTCAGTTTCTCGCGTAAATGCACATTGAAACTGTTTATTGCATATGTTAGCCTTATCGCACAAGTCTGTTTTCCCTTAGTGAAGTGATCCCAAATGCATCCTTTTTTAGGGACTTTACGAATGACCAAAACTTTTTAACCTTACCATTCTTCTGGGGGCTATCAGGATCTATGTTGTCACTTTCAAAGGTAAATATCAGTCATCTTTAGTGTTTTTTTGTTGTTTTATTTGGTTGGGGGTGGGGGGAGTGGGCTGGAAGTTGGAATCAAGCACTTTTCAAGTTTCAAAACTGACTTATTCAACCATTGTGAACTTTGTTGGTAAAATTTCATATCATTTCTGGAGAAAATTTTAAGTCCCGGTCCTAGTTCAATTCTAAACTAGATTGCACAGTCGATGGTAAACCATCTCAAATACCCGCTTTTTCTATGAATAACACTAATGACTATATGTATTAGGTAGCCAAAACTACATGTAAGTTAAAAAAAAAAGCTGCAAAGAACATTCTAACTGATAAGCAAAGTTTCAGAAGTGTAACTCCTATAGTTTAGAAGATATGACAAAGTCATACTTTTTTACCTTTGACCTTGGGGTCAGGTTGAGGTTAAGGTAACACCAAAAGTAGCTCAATTTATTCTACATTCCAAGGGCCATCCAATAACCAAAGTTTCAGAAGTGTAGCTCCAATATTTTAGAAGATATTGCAAAATAATACTTTTTGACCTTTGACCTTGGGGTCATGTTGAGGTCGAGGTCACACCTAAAGTAGCCTAATATATTCTATATTCCAAGGGCCATCCAATAAGCAAAGTTTCAGAAGTGTAACTCCAATTGTTTAAGAGATTTGGCAAAGTCATATTTTTTACCTTTGACCTTGGGGTCATGTTGAGGTCAAGGTCACACCAAAAGTAGCCCAATTTATTCTATATTCCAAGGGCCATCCAATAAACAAAGTTTCAGAAGTGTAACTCCAATAGTTTAGAAGATATGGCAAAATCATACTTTTTTACCTTGACCTTGGGGTCATGTTGAGGTCAAGGTCATCCCAAAAGTAGCCCAATTTATTCTATATTCCAAGGGCCATCCAATAAGCACAGTTTCAGAAGTAAAAATCAAATGCAGTAAAACCTGTCTTAGTGGCCACCTATATTAAGCAAGCAACCTGTCTTAAGCAAGCAGGCATTCAGTTCCCAAGAAAGGCAGATGTGTTAAATTTCACCTGTATTAAGCAAGAACCTGTCTTAAGCAAGCATATTTTGACTATCCCTTAGGCACTTGCTTAATACAGGTTGAACTGTAGTTTATGAGATATGGCAAAATCATACTTTTTGACCTTTGACCTTGGGGCCATGTTGGGGTCAATGTCACAGAAAAGTAGTCCACTGCCATCTACATACCATGTACTATCCACATGCAAAGTTTCAAAAGTGTAACTTGAGTGGCTGCAGAGGAGATCCATTTTCAATAAACGTGACAGACAGACGAACGGACTGACGCCCACTCAGCTCTGATACAAAAACAGTATACCTAAATTTTCTTCGAAAAAAGCGGGTATAATAAATATCGGTATGACACATTGTATATAGGAACATCATTATGACATATTGTATATTGGGATGACATCTCATCTACAGAATGGTGACTACCCTTATACCCCACAAGAACAGTATAGATAAATAAATGAATTTATAAAAACAAATAAATAATTTATAAAGAAACAAATAAATTACAATTATTATATGTGTATAAATGACAGCTTTAAACTGTAATTTAAGTAAAGAGGAAATACCCAGCAACAGCTTAAAACAACAACAACAACAAAAAAAAGGAATGATAAAGTACTGTACGTACCTGCGATACTTCCCTCATCAGGAGGGAGACTTCCTCATTTTGATGCTAATTTTTGTCCAATTTATGCTAAATTTTGTTAAAATTTTGGTCTATTTTTGGAGTCCCCCTCATTTGAACTGAGAATTTCCCTATACATTCTTTACATCTCCCTCATCACAATTGCAAATCTCCCTCATACAGTTAGAAAAATTATCACAGGTATGAGTCTGTAGTGCCAGTGGATCACGTAGGTAGGCAGTTTGATCATTAAATTCAGCGATAAAATGAAAATTGTAAGATGAAAAATTGTGATATTTTTCTGATTTCTGCTCAAAATATAGATTGTGAGTACACGTTAGAAGTACCCACAATCTATATTTTAGGGCAGCAATAAATAAGAAAAATGCGGTTAACCCCTGTAAACCCCCAGTTTTACTATACAAAAGTGGGATTCAAGGGCATGTTTTCGTGATGTCTTAATAAATTTGCAAAAAAAGGAGTCTACTGATCAATTTACTAATCAAGAGCCTGTCTTTTGTATTCCAAGGATATGGTCTCCGGACGTTAGCCCCCCAGGACGTTTGCCCCCCAATGACTTAATCTAAAAATGGACATTTGCCCCCCAGTTGAAAATGCGACCCGGACATTTGCCCCCCAGAGCTTATTTTTGGTATGGACATCTGCCCCCCAGTGCTTATTTTACAGCTGGACATTTGCCCCCCACTGCTTATTTCAGAAAGGGACATTTGCCCCCCAACCCGCTGCCTGATACATCTATCATTCCATATTTTTGTATTATCTCTAAATAAAATAAATAAAAATAAGTCTTGCATTACCATTAACTTGCAAGGATATTCATTGTACGGACTTTTATATAGCTACATAATTTACATGATAACATTTAGGGTATGGTTTTAATGTGCATTCAAGATCATTTCAATTACTTCAAGAATTAACCATCAGTGTATCCAGTGTAACAACCACTTGAGTTTCCATTTCAGAAATAGGCATCTAACTTAACCCTCATTGAGGCACAAACTATATGTATGGTTCTGTAGCTGACTTGCTTAAGTCTTATCCTGCTGAATAAATTAAGCATCTCCATTTGTTGACTATTAATCATCACATTCTTGGTATGTTTATGTTAACTTAACAAACTGCATGACAAACAGTACAGATCCCCATCAGATGGCATCTGATCTGGATCTATACTGCTTTCTAAGGTAGGGGTTGTCCTTAACAGCAGGTTATTATGGGATTAATATTTATAAAGATGGAGTAATTTATCGCCTAACATTTTGTTTTGATCTGGATCTATATTGCTTGTAATGGTAGGGATTGCTGTTTACAGCAGGTAATTATTTATACAGATGGAGTAATTTATTACTTAACATTTTTTATTTCTGATGATAATAAGCCAATAAATACATTTTTTCTCCTTTGTATTAGCCTTGGTCTGTCTGGGGGGCAAATGTCCCTTTCTGAAATAAGCAGTGGGGGGCAAACGTCCACCTGTAAAATAAGCACTGGGGGGCAAATGTCCACAACAAAAATAAGCTCTGGGGGGCAAATGTCCGGGTCGCATTTTCAACTGGGGGGCAAATGTCCATTTTTAGATTAAATCATTGGGGGGCAAATGTCCTGGGGGGCAAATGTCCTGGAATCGTATTCCAAGATGTCAAAGTCAAACATGAATAACACTGCAGATTTAATGCTTGCAGTCCGTGGTTGGATTCCCAGCAGCAGTGATAACATTTTGGTGTCTGAACATGCTTCACTGGCACCATTTGCCCCTGCATCGCCTCACCCCCTTTGGAGGGAGAACCATCCCCTGTGAAGGTCAGAGAAGATCCCTACAGTAATTACATGATTCCTGACTTTCATGCTGCAGTTCTGGAGAGTATTTAATATACATTATCGATAGGATAGGCAGGCAGGCAGATAGACAGATTGTGTCATGTCTCTCCCTAAATATCATTTTAACATATACTAATATTCTTTCTCACACAGATCTCACACACATTTCAATTAATTACACTTGAGCACTTGGTTTTCCGGACCCTGTCTGGTAAATTGAAAATGGCTGTTATCGACGAGTAGCTCTTTCCAGTCCTATCCAGAAGCTTCAGTAAATGTTCCAGTAAATTGTAGGACCAACGGAAGTGATGAAGTCAGAAATGGGTGTGGCTAACTTAATCATTCAGCCAGATAAGGGTTAAGAGGTGAGAATTTGGAGCAAATTAGAGTAGATTTTTGTGGGGTATCTATATACTTGAAAGCAAATTTGACATCACAAAAGTGCCCAGCCCTTTGTGATAGTGGAGGAAAAAGATCTCCCGCATGCATCAATTCACTCACTTTTATGTTGTTTTAGGTACAGAAGCACCTGGTGTTTCCATTGAGGAGGAAAGAAAGTCATCAAATGAATCAGAAGTACAGCCTGCGGTGTACAACCCTAATGTTGCCTTATCTATAGAACAACAAAGGCAGAAACTACCAGTCTTTAAGGTACATTAACCCTTATACTGCTGAATAAATTAATTCAGCCACATCAAATTATTTGATATAATGTATTCAATCAATTCACAAACTGCATGACACACAGTGTAGATGGTTTGATCATTTCATTAGTCATGTACACTTGTTTGCAAAGGTAGGGGTTGTTGTGTTCAGGAGGATAGGGGTTAAACTTTACATACCAAGTTTTAACCCATTGTATGCTAGTGGACCTTCCATTGCTATATGTTGGACACGTTCATTTGTCAAATGAGGGGTGTCAGGCCTAATTTTTCGCTTTTATTTGATTTTGGACGGAAAATTCTGTTAGCAAATAGTGTAGGCTCTGATCAGATGCTGCATTCTGCGGCATCTGATCTGGGCCTGCACTGTTTGTCTAGGTACCCCTTCAGGGGTTTCCCACATGCAATGGGTTAATATAACAAAAAAGGTCTTTATAATTTGATGTCTTAATAAAATAATTGTATTTGCCCGAGGCCAATACAGCAGACCTCTGACCTGTAACTTGGCCAAAACAAAATTACGTGATTAATGAAAATTTTACTAATTGACACAATTTAAAAACATGATTATTGATGTTTGACCTCAACCAAATATCATTTGACCTCTGATTAATATTGGTTGACCTGGTGTTAATACTGATGACCTTGGATCAATACAGTATAGTCAATTAATAATGACAGTTTTCATGGGAACAAATACTTATCTCAGGATGAGACAGATTAACTGATATATTCAAAAATACTTTATTTAATACTCAGAGAAACAAAATTAATGTTGTGAATATTTGTTAGAATATCTCCTGGCCAATTAATTAACTGTGGCCCTCAAATATTTACAGAAATATTTGCAAGTTTCAACTAACCCATTTTGTACTGGAAACCCCAAAATGGGTACCCTGGCAAATAGTGCAGGCCCAGATCAGGGTCTACACTATTTGCAAAAAGTTCAGCCATTTTCGGAATCAATTTTGAAGAAAACACAACCCGATACCCCTGAATTTTGAAACTCTTGCCATATATAAGGAGAAAGATTCCATTTGGTACAAAAAGGGTTAATAATGAAAAAGCACAAGCATGCATGCACACACAGGCAAAGCCCAGCTAGCATCAATTTACTGGGCCAATGTAGGCCTATATTTTTGGGCTGTACCATTGGTTGATTGTTGTTAACTCTTATCATGCTGTTCACGACAACCCCTATCTTTGGAAACAGTGTAGATCCAGATCAGATGGCTTCTGAAGAAGCCATCTGATCAGGATCTACACTGTTTGACATTCAGTTTATGAATTTGTAGGAATAAATTACATCAAGTAATCTGATTGGTTCAAAGCCTGAAATGGGTGTGGCTTAAATGAATATTCAGCAAGAGAAGGGTTAGTTAACTTAAGGTTATGTTTTCAGCTGAGGAATCATATCCTGTATATGGTGGAGAAGTACCAGACCGTGGTCATTGTTGGTTCCACTGGCTGTGGGAAAAGTACTCAGATACCGCAGGTGAGTATCTTTATATGAAAATCTGCTTTCAGACATGAACTGTTGCCAACTTCTGTAGCTCAGTTGGATGCCCGTCTGACTGGTGATCAGGAGGACGGGGGTTCCATACCTGCAGGGGTCATCAACATTCATTCGTGGAGATTGTTCATGAAATCTTTTTTACTGTCATCCTCTCGCTTTGGCTGATTCAAGAAGAGCAGTTGTCAGTTTCTGGCGAAAGAGTGTGCACTGTACTGGTTAACCGTTTACGTATAAGCCTGCCCAGAAAAAGTGTGGATAGGTTAACCCTTTACCACTCAGATAAGTGTTTTTACATGTCTGCACTGCCCCCCCCCCCCCATTTTAAGCCCCAGAAGCACCTAAAATCTGTATTTCAACTCCTGGATAGTTATGTTTGCTTTAGGATTTGTTTGGCAAAAAAGTGACCTGTTTTTTGGCACGCCTCCCCACTAAAAATATTCTGGGGGAGATTGAAGTGGGGGCTATGCCCCCCCCTCACATCCCGAAGAATTTTGGGTGTATGGCCCAACCGGCCGCTAAAATTTATATCTGAGGGTGTCTGCAGTCAAAAATGCCTGAAAATTGATGCTGATAAAACATGCTGAAAACAGTGAAAATGGCCAGTGCCAAACACCTTAATTGTTGCCTTGACAGCTGTGTGAAGATTAAAATGTGGTCAAAAATTCATGTGAAAACACACTTTTTGCCAACTTTGAGATGCCCCCTCTTTACCATGACAACAATGATCAAGTAATGAAAGGTTGCATTTGAAAGGCTACTGCCCAATGAACATTCTTATCGTGTTTGGTATAAAACAGACAATCCATTTTGAAACAATGGCTAGTTGAAGTTGCTGTCAGGTGCAACACTGTGAAAATCAGCGAAATTTACAAAATCCCTGAGTGGTAAAGGGTTAACTGACCGGCTCAAAAATGAGCTATATAGTGTTGACTGGGCCGTTCAACTCCATTACAAACAAAAACAGACTTGAACTGTGCTTTCTGTATGGATTTGGACAGACATACCTGAGCAACTAGTAATGACCCAGATGAGACACTGCAGAATGTGTCATCTGATCAGAGTCCACATCATTTGACAGTCATCGAGCTATTGTTAGACATAATCTTTTGTGGTAAGGATTTTAGGTGCTGAATACATGTACTTAGGGTAAATGCGGTATGCACAAAGCTCAAAATCAATCAGAAAGCGGCTCATTGACCACCCCTAGAAAGTTTGTGTCAGTACAGGCCTTTGGAAATCACTTTCTTTTTCCAATGACAGGTGCAGAGTAAAAATCAACTTGTCCAAATGAAATTTTACTTGTCCGAAAATGGTTTAAAAGATGGTTTAATTGAAATTTACAATGGAAAATTGAAAAGGGACATCTGCATTCTGGGAACTTAATACTGTGGTTAATGGGAATACCATATTTACTGCATTTGTTCGGACAGACAAGCCTGAGTAAACAGTGTAGACCCTGATGAGATGCCACATTTAGTGTTTTTAGGCTGTCTGGTACATATTATTGAGTTAATCACAAACCGCATGTTGCCTAATCATTGCTACCCTCCTTCCCTATTTAAAGCCATGTTTGCGTATGATTTCAATTTTTACCATGGATTCCAAAGCAGAATGGAAACATTATAGATCCTGATCAGATGGTCAGCAAGAACCCAGCTGATCTGGATTTTCACTGTTTTTAAGCATGGTGAAGGTTAATATGTTGTGATTATCTGGGACAGATTTCTCATATTAAATGCAAGAGGGGGGTGGGTGTGGGGAGCTTGTCAGAGAAATTTTACCAGTTAGAGAGGATGACTGTTACATGTTGTACAGTACTTCAAAGATAATCTTACTCGTGTTGAATAAAGATTCAGTCACAACGTTCCAACTTTCAGGAGCAATCTTCATCATCTTTGCAACATTAAATGCACCGATTTGATTAGTGTTTCATATAGAAAAGTCCTCCATACCTAAGGGGAGTGGGAACACCTTCAGGAGAGGCAATTCCTGCAAAAGTATTTTTGTCTCCCATGTCAATAGGGGTCAACTCTTAAAGGAAAGAATTAGCTTCCTTCAGGAGTTGACCCCTTTTTCAGTGGAATAGGGCTTATAGAAAGTGAACAGGAAGGCCCAAAATTTGTCTGCCTTTGAAAAATGGCAGAAAAATCTTCCAAGTGTTCCCATTCCCCTTAATTAGATAGTTTATTTTGTTTCAGTATTTGTTAGAGGCAGGTTGGGGTGCAGAAGGCCATGTGATTGGAGTGACACAACCGAGGAGAGTTGCAGCCATTACGGTACCAAACACACTGGTCTGGGAAGTAACTAGGATAACTAGGAACAACTTTCCACATTCCCTTTCAGTAACCTATGTCATGGGTACATGTGAGAATAATCTCGATATTGAGCTGATTCTATCAAGTACCCAAGATTCACCTTATTTGCATTATCTGCTGGTTCCTAGTCTGAAGATTATAAGTGTTGGAAAAACAGGTAACCAGACCCTCCTGACATTTCAAGGTTTGAGGGGTCTGGTTACCTGTTTTTCCTATATTGACAGTGTGCAAGCTGGGAGCCAGCAAATAATGCAACTATGGTGAATAGGGTTGCTTATGAACATTACAATAACTCACCTGTGCGACATAACACATTTTTCACATCTTCGAAATGGTTCCTTTTTTGATGAAAATCTGTGATATTTTTGTATTTTTTACTGCAATCATAGGTTGCAGGTGCTCGTTAGAACCGCCTCATTGAGGCAGTTCTAACCAGTACCCACAACCTATGTCTTGGAGCACAAATAAGTAAAATAATGTATACCCCCATAAACCCCCGTTTTCTATAGATAAGGTAGGGCTTGAAGGGGTGTACATTACACACACTTATTCACATGATGAGAAATAAGAATGAAAAATGATCCTTTTATTATCCTTGTTACTACCCTACATTTGGAGCCATGTAACTGTTATGGATATATTTGATTACACATGCAGTGACGTACTTATCTTTGTCTTGCAATTAATGTCATATGATTGATCAGTTGTTCGCTTGAGTTTGATTGTTTTTCAGTTGACTCAAGATTGCTATAAGATAAATTGACTTCTACTACTTACACCATGTTACTATTGCTGACCATTGAAGTTAAACAGTGCTAATTTATTCATAGCCACACTATTCTAGAATAGTGCTCTGCAATGTGGGTAATAAGCAAAACCTGGACTGGGCTCCTGTGCTGAGTCTGTCTCAAACGCATATAGGTTTATCTATGATGTGTTTTGTTATTGAATTAGTAAAACCATATATGTCTAGGGACCCTAAATGGGACATTGACAATGTAGACCCAGATCAGATGTCGCAAAATCATTGTGAAAACACACCTGTATAAATGCATTGTAAACTTTACAGCCAAAATAAAAAAAACACTTAAATTTTAAGATGAAAATTTGTGATATTTTTAGCTCACCAGAGCCAAAGGCTCCGGGGGAGCTTATAGGATAGGCAGTTGTCCGTCGTCGTCGTCTGGCGTCGTCGTCTGGCGTTAACATTTTCAAACGACATCTCCTCTGAAGCCACTGGGCCGATTCAGCCCAAATTTCATCTGTAGCATCCTTAGGCAGGGGGATTGAAAGTTTGTGTTTTTAATGAAAATCGGCTCATTAGTTTGGTTGCTATGGCAACTTAGAGTGCCCATAGACTTATAATGGGGGAAATAGAAAAATGGCATTTACTGCCAAGCCTCTGCAGATATTTTGACAAAACTTTCAAAGAAATGTTCCATAGGTGATCTACTATCTGCCGTATGATTTTAGGCCTTCTGCTCATTTTCGTTGGTTGCCATGGAAACCAAAATGAAAAAAATAGACAAAAAATACTTAAAAAATCATCTCCTCAGAAACCATATGCTCTAGGAGGCTGAGACTATATGAAAATATTCACCATATTTGCCTTTACAGGTTTTGTGTTTTTTATGAAATTTGGCCTTTTAGTTTTGTTGCTATGGCAACTTAGAGTTTCCATTGACTTATAATGGGGAAAACTGAAAAATGGCATTTACTGCCAAGTCATTGCAGATATTTTGACAAAACTTACATAAACATGTTCCTTGAGTAAACTTCTCTCAGCCATATGCTTTTATGTCAACCTGGGGGCCCTTAGGTTGTGCCGGGGCCATGCCCCGCCCCCTCCACTTCATAAAATGCCTTATATCTCAGAAACCTTACAGATACCAACCCCTAAACCATATATATTCTTGTTCCTTATGATAAGATGCATTAAGTGACACCAACCTGGGGGTCCCCCGGGATGTGCTGGGGACATGCCCTGCCCCCTCTATTTCATAAAATGCCATTTATCTCAGAAACCATTCAGATCCCCACCCCTAAACTATATATATTCTTGTTCCTTATGCTAAGATGCATTAAGTGACACCAACCTTGGGGTCCCCCCGGGATGTGCCGGTGACATACCCCACCCCCTCCACTTCATAAAATGCCATTTATCTCAGAAACCATTGAGATCCCCACCCCTAAACCATATATATTTTTGTTCCTTATGATAAGACACATTCAGTGATACCAACCTTGGGGTCTCTCTTGGGTGCGCTGGGGCCATGCCCCGCCCTTCCACTTCATAAATGCCATATATCTCAGAAACCATTCAGATCCCCACCCCTAAACTATATATATTCTTGTTTCTTATGATAAGACGCATTCAGTGACACCAATCTGAGGGTCCCCTAGGATGTGGCGGGGCTTATGCCCCACCCCCTCCACTTCGTAAAAGGCTGAATATCTCAGAAACCGTTCAGATCCCCACCCCTGAACCATTTAAATTCTTGTTCCTTATGATAAGACGCATTCAGTGATACCAACCTTAGGGTCTCCCTGGCCGCACGGGGGCTATGCCCGACCCCTCCACTTCATAAAAGGCCCAATATCTCAGAAACCGTTCAGATCCCCACCCCTAAACCATATAAATTCTTCTTCCTTATGTTAAGATGCATTCAGTGATATCAACCTAAGGATCTCCCAGGCCGCACCAGGGCTATGCCCCAACCTTCCACTTCATAAAAGGTGATATATCTCGGAAACCCTTCAGATCCCCACCCCAAAACCATGTATATTCTTGTTTCTTATGAAAAGACGCATTCAGTTACACCAATCTGGGGGACCCCTAGGATGTGCCAGGGCTATGCCCCACCCCCTGCACTTAGTAAAAGCTCAATATCTCAGAAACCGTTCAGATCCCCACCCCTAAAGCATATAAATTCTCGTTCCTTATGATAAGACGCATTCAGTGATACCAATCTAAGGGTCTCCCGGGCCGCACGTGGGCTGTGCCCCACAACTTCACTTCATAAAAGGTGATATGTCTCGGAAACCATTCAGATCCCCATCCCAGAGCCATATGTATTCTTGTTTCTTATGATAAGACACATTCATTGAAACCAACCTGGGGGTCCTCTGGGATGTGCCCGGGCCATGCCCAACCCCCTCCACTTCGTAAAAGGCTCAATATCTCAGAAACCATTCAGAACCCCCACCCCTAAACCATATATATTCTTGTTCCTTATGATGAGACACATTCAGTGATACCAACATAGGGGTCTCTGGGGGTGTGCTGGGGCTATGCCCCACCCTTCCACTTCATAAAATGCCATATATCTCAGAAACTGTTCAGATCCCCACCCCTAAAATATGTATATTTGTGTTCCCTATAATAAGACTCATTCACTCACATCAATACGCGGTCTCTATGTGCTAGGGCAACATGTTGGTGCCATGGCCCACGCCACTACTTCATTAAAGGCCATATATCTCAGACACCATTAAGATCCCCACCTCTTAATCATATATATTCTTGTTTCTTATGATTAGACACATTCAGTCACACAAACGTGTTGGTCCACAGGGGCCATTCCTCTCCTCATCATTATACCCCCGGCATACGAAGTATGCAATGGGGGTATATAGTTTTTGTCTTTTCCATCTGTCTTTCTGTCTGTCTGTGTGTCCGTAAACAATTATTTTGTGTCAAAGATATCTCAGGAACTGCTTCACATAGAAACTTGAAATTTTGCACACATGATCAGTATGACTACTTGTATTGTGGGAAAGAAAATAAGGGCCAAGGGGTCAGACCTTTTAGAGTTATTTCCCTTTGTAGTTCTTGCTGTTTAATAGTGTATATTTTTATTTTGTGTCAAAGATTTCTCAATAACTACTGTACATAGAAACTTGAAATTTTGCAAACATGATCAGTATGACTAGTTGTATTGTGGGAAAGAAAATAAGGGCCAAGGGGTCAGGTCTTTTAGAGTTATTTCCCTTTGTAGTTCTTGTTTCAGCTGAGGTGATGGCACTGGCCGGGGGTATACGTGCCCCACTGGGCACTTTTGTCTAGTTTCATAAGAGGGCCTCATATCTTGGAAACTGTTCATATCCCCACCCCTAAACAATATATTTTCTTGGTCCTTATTATAAGACACATTCAGCGACAACAGTCTTGGCTTTCCTGGGGTCTGCCAGAGCCATGCTCCAACCCCTTAGCAGCTTAAAAGGCCTTATATCTCAGGAACAGTACACATCCCAACCCCTAAACCATATATATTCATGTGCCTTATGATAAGATGGATTCAGTGATACCATTCAGGGCTCTGTTGGGTCCATGTCTCATCCTTCCTCCTCATAAAAGGCCTAATATTTCAGATACAGAGTCCACATGGGTGCTCATTTTGAAATGGGGGTTTGTTTGGGAGACTTTATAATCAATAAATTAAAACCTGAAACCATACATGGCTGCCAGTGGGCAGTGTCCGCCTGAGTTCTGGTGAGCATTGTGGCCCATGGGCCTCTTGTTCTTATTTCTGCTCACAATATAGATTGTGGGTACTCGTTTGAACCGCTTCATCGAGGCGGTTCTAACAAGTACCCACAATATTTATTTTAGAGCAGAAATAAGAAAAATAAGGTTTCCAACTGTAAACCCCAGTTTTACAATATAAAAATGGGGTTCAATAGGGTCAAAATTATATAGACATGTTTTTGTTGTGACAAGCCATTATTTCTAGCTGAAAGCTAATCAACCCACCAGTGCTGTTTGTGCTTTGATTTGTCTCGGAAACAAAAGTTCAACATGAAAACTTGCCTATTTAAGTATGTAGAAAATTTTACCACCTAAAAAAGGACAATTTTTTAGGAAAAATTCTGATATTTTTAGCTCACCAGAGCCGAAGGCTCTGGGGGAGCTTATAGGATAGGCAGTAGGCAGTTGTCCGTCGTCTGCGTCGTCGTCTGTCCTATGACATCAACATTTTCAAAAGACATCTCCTCTGAAGCCACTGGGCCGATTGAGCCCAAATTTCATCTGTAGCATCCTTGGGCTGGGGGATTGAAAGTTTGTGTTTTTAATGCAAATCGGCTCATTAGTTTGGTTGCTATTGCAACTTAGAGTTTCCATAGACTTATAATGGGGAAAATTGAAAAATGGCATTAACTGCCAAGCCTTTGCAGATATTTTGACAGAACTTTCATAGAAGTGTTCCTAATGCAATCTTCTATCTGCCATGTGATTTTAGACCTACTGCCTTTTTTGCTGGTTGCCATGGAAACCAAAATGAAAAAAAAAAAAATAGAAAAAAAATACTTAAAAATCATCTCTTCCGAAACCATATGTTCAATGGGGCTGAGACTTTATGGAAATATTCACCATATTTGCCTTTACAGGTTTTGTGTTTTTTATGAAATTTGGCCTTTTAATTTTGTTGCTATGGCAACTTAGACTTTCCTTTGACTTATAATGGGGAAAATTGAAAAATGGCATTTACTGCCAAGTCATTGCAGATATTTTGACAAAACTTTCATAGAAATGTTCCTTGAGTAAACTTCTCTCAGCCATATGCTTTTATGTCAACCTGGCCATGCCCCGCCCCCTCCACTTCATAAAATGCCTTATATCTCAGAAACCTTACAGATTCCTACCCCTAAACCATATATATTCTTGTTTCTTATGACAAGATGCATTAAATGACACCAACCTGGGGGTCCCCCAGGATGTGCCGGGGACACGCCCCACCCCCTCCACTTCATAAAATGCCATTTAGCTTAGAAACCATTCAGATCTCCAACCCTAAACCATATATATTCTTGTTTCTTATGATAAGATGCCTTCATAAAATGCCCAATATCCAAGAACCTTACAAATTCCCACCCCTAAACCATGTATATTCTCGTTCCTTATGATAAGTCGCATTCATGACACCAACCTGGGGGTCCCCTGGGTTGTGCCGGGGCCATGCCCAACCCCCTCCAGTTCATAAAAGGTCAAATATTCCAGAAACCTTACAGATCCCCACCCCTAAACCATATATTATATTCTTGTTCCTTATGATTAGACACATTCAGTGACACCAACGTTGGAGTCACCGAGGGCGCGCCTGGGTCATGCTCCACCCCTTGACTTCACAAAAGACCGTATATCTGAGAAACTGTTCATAGCCTCACCCCTAAACCATATATATTCTTGTTGCTTATGATAAGACGCAATCAGAGACATCAGCATAGGGGTGCCACGGGCCATGCTGCACCCCTTTTCTTCATTAAAGCCATATATCTTAAACAGTTCAGGTCCCCACCCCTTAACCATGTACGTTCTTGTTCCTTATGATAAGACTCCACTTCAGGGCTCGAGAAAATGCCGGTTTCTCGGTCCTGGACCGATTTTGGGCTTACTGAACCGATTTTAACTGAAAAAGAAGACAAAAAATCGGTCCATAATTTATTAAAATTTTCAAAAAAATCGGTTCGAAAATTTCGCCAAGCCGTTATTTTGTAAAAACAAACAGACCTTTTTCCATTGACAATCCAAGCAAGTACACAAAAATGCCTGAAGCGCAATGTGTTAGACTGGTTCATTATCTAACTAGGTGAAAATCGGACAAGTCCACGTCGGGGTCTTTGATCTTATCACAGCGAAATTTGATCCGCGTGTCAAAATCATGTAATCTGATCTGTCCACTTGGGTGGGCGCAATTTGACCTGTGTGTCAAAATTATTAATCCGTGAAAACTGGCTTGAGGCGTTATCGGCAAGCTGGCAAGGTGAGAAAATAAGGTCAATAAATGCAGGACACACGCTAGTTTGTTTAGACAAGTCATTAATTTATGGCTTACTATAGAACCGGTATTTGAATATAATTTTTTTTTCACAGGGCGCAATTTTCAATACACACCTGTCATGTCTGAACATTGCGTGTTATGCCTTCAAGGGAAAATGCTTTATTTCACCCATTCTAAACGATATTTTTATTTAAGAATACGCTCCATTGAAACCAATAACATAAACCACGTCATTTGTAGACAAGGCGATTTGTTTCAGGCTTGTGTAATCGTGAAATATGTATTTATATTCTTTTAAACACGGTTCGGCCATGTAAGATTTTCAATGACTCTCGTTCGGCCATGTTTTGTTTCGAGAGTAAAGAAATGTTTTTCGATTTTTTAACCCGTTCAAAACGATTTTTTTAGAAATACGCTCTATTAAAATCAGGTGTGTGGGTTACGTCCTTGACTGCATTAATGTGTATTGTGTAAACGGAAACCGTATGACGTCATTTTCCGATCACGTTGCTGCACGTTGTCGCAATTTTGGTAAACAAAGCAATTTGGGCAAAATAAATGCGTGAAATAAGAGAAATATTTTAAAGGTTTTTAAAAGGGGGAAAAATATAGTGACCATCGAACTGGTCTTTTACTGCCCCAAGTCGGTTGTTTCCCTTTAGCGGTCTTCAGGTTCTGAGTGACCCGGATATTGGGAAAATGAAGGTAGATGAAATCTGGCGTAGAAAATGAAAGTAGATGAAATCTGAACGATGTGAGCAATAATTGCTGTTTATAATCGAGATACTGGTGCTCATATCCGTTGACAAGTGTAAGAGCAACATCGGTATGTCATTCGTTACGCTAATAACACATTTTGAAATTGAAAATCGCCAACTGAGTTTACGGAAATTACCGAAACCGATCGGCAATTTCCGTAATTTTTTGGCGAAATCTGGCTGGACCGATTTGGATTCTTCAGTTTCTCGAGCCCTGCTCCACTTCATAATAGGCCATATATCTCATAAACCATTCAAATCCCCACCCCATCATCACATATATTCTTGTTCATTGTTATTTGACACATTCAGTCACCCCCATCTTGGGGGCTCCGCAGGGGCTATTTCTCTCCCATCCACTTCATAAAAGGGCCTCATATCTCAGAAATCGTTCAGATCCCCACCCTTTAACCATATATATTCTTGGTCCTTATGATAAGACGCATTCATTGACAACAATCTTGGACTTTTCTGGGATCCACCATGCCACAATCCCTCCACTGCTTAAAAGGCCTTACATCTCAGGAACCATACATATCCTCAGCGCTACACCATATATGTCTCTGTTCCTTTTGATAAGATGCATTTAGTGACACCAACCAGGGCTCCATTGGGTCCATGCTCCACCCTCTCTATTTTATAAACACCTAATATTTCAGATACAGTCCACATGGGTGCTCATTTGGGTTTTGGGTTTGTTTGGGAGACTTTATAATCAGTAGATTAAAATCATATCATGTTAAAATACATGGCTGCCATCGGGCAGTGCCCATGTGAGCTCTGGTTGTTTGGAATTTGGCTCCTTGGTTTGTTTGCAATGGCAAGTTAAGAGTTTCCATTGACTTATAATGGGAAAAATAGAAAAATGACATTTATGCCTTCTAAAATATTTTGTCAAACTTTCATTTAGGCCTATTAGTTTCTACAGATGGGAAATTGTCAATTATCATCTGTTGTCCTGCAACAACACATTCAAGTGATATCAGACTGCTGAAGCCACTAGGCTGATTGGGTCCAAATTTTATTTGTAGCATCCTTGGGCACAGGGCTTCCATGGTTAATTAAAATACATTGCTGCCAGTGGGCAGTGCCCCCCTGAGCTCTGGTGAGCATAGTGGCCCATGGGCCTCTTGTTTCATATTTCTGCTCAAAACATGCATTTTGGGAACTCGTCAGAACTGCCTTTTTATGAGTATCCACAGTCTATGTCTTTGAGTAAAAAATAAGAAGAAAAATATAAACCCCTGTAAACCCCAGCTTTACTTTATATAAGTGGGTTTAAGGGAGTCAAAATTATATAGGCATGTCTTTGTGATTTTAACTTTTTATTTCACTTTAAGCATGTTACCCGTACTTGTGAAATTGCAAAACAGCAATAATAATAATAATCCGTTTGCATCTAGTTTAGTAATCAAAGATTACATAATATTTTTATGTGAGTTATGTGATATGAAGAACCAAAGTTTGAAGTATCAAAGTTCCACTGAAAGTATAATTAACAGAAATAATTTGATATTCCAGGTATCCAGCAGAGTAGCAGAGGAACGGGGAGCCATACTTGGTGATGAAGTTGGATATTTGATAAGATTTGATGACTGCTTTAGTCCTGACACCACAAGAATAAAGGTGAAACTGAAAAAAGAAGACATAGGAGGCTAGATAACAATCCTTTAGACCTTCTAAGTGGTTTACCAGTACTCAGGTGCAGTCGGTTTCAGCTCTGCATGGAAGCATCATGCAGCCAAATCTATTTCTCCAAGCCCCTGTATGCAGGGGCCATAAATGGGTGTGTTATCCTACATGGGTTTTATCCTACATGGTTGTGATATCCTGCATGTATGTGATAACCTATGTGGGTGTGAAATCCTACATGGGTGTTATCCTACATGGGTGTGATATCCTGCATGTATGTGATAACCTACATAGGAGTGAAATCCTACATGGGTGTGATAACCTACATAGGAGTGAAATCCTACATGGGTGTGATATCCTACATGGGTGTGATAACCTACATGGGAGTGAAATCCTACATGGGTGTGATATCCTACATGGGTGTGATATCCTAGATGGGCGTGAAATCCTACATGCGTGTTATCCTACAAAGGCTTGAAATCCTACAGGATTTTCATGTTCTACATTGGTGTGTTATTCAACATGGGTGATAGGGGTGTTATCCCACTTTGGTGTGTTATCCTACATGGGTGTGTTATCCTGCATAGGGGTGTTATCCTACATTGGTGTGTTATCCTACATTTTGTGTGTTATCCTGCATAGGGGTGTTATCCTGCATGTGTGTGTTACCCTACATGGGTATGTTATCTTACATGTGCATGTTTTTCTACATGGATGTTATTCTACAGGGTGTGATATCCTACATGGGTGTGATATCCTACATGGGTGTGATATACTATGTTTCAGATGCAAGGCCGAAGCAAGCAGTCTGTCTTGTCTGGCAACAGGTGTGGCCCCTACCCCGACCCATGCCCACTCTAAGGTTCTGATCAGCTGGCTTATCTACACCTTTGTTCTTTGAATAAAGCAAGAACAGATTTACTAACGACAATGACATTTTCCCTTCTGACACAGTTTGCATTTGAATTTGATGTATAACAGAGCTTTTCACAAAAATAAACCAAATAAGTAGAATATGTGTGTATTATTTTATGCAACTTTGAAGTTTTAATGCTATGCATCTTTTTTTTTCAACTTTCAGTTTATGACAGATGGAATGCTTATTAGAGAAATTATGGCAGATCCCTTGTTGAGGAAGTACAGGTAATATATATACACACGGACCTCGTTATAGCACGATTCGTTACAGCACGAATTTGGATATAACACGGTTTTGGTTTGGACCCCAAATTTTCCCCAACCAATATTTATAAATATTATCCATGGATTGTATCAGGTTTTAAGCGCAACAACTTTATTTTTCTCTCACTTTTGACTGCGGCAATACGGTAGCTAACACGGTAGCTAACACGGTTTATAACGGTACTTTTTGATATTTATTGCAGGCCTCCCAGCGAGTTGAATATACAGTATATATACTTGTTTAGCTTGACACGCATGATAAACATGAACTGCCATCGGCACAATCAAAAGTGTTGGCTTAGGGAGATTAAAAAATTCAGTTACGCAACCGGAAAAAAATATTTATCATGCTCTGTTAAGGATAACTGCTCAGCAGAAATTTTAAACATCGATGCAGACGATGTGATCGGTCAACTGCAATAAAACTCATTTTCTAGGGCTGCATGTAAAAGAAAGTCAAATTTATTCCAGCTTAAAAGCAAATGATAAAACATAGTCAAGATTGATTTTCGCGGTAAAAAATAAAAAATTCAAAGACCATGTGGGCCATTAAAAATCATTTCATATGGGTAAAATATTAAGGGTTAGACATTTCAAGGGAAGTAATTCAAATTTCTTGTATGCGTTAATCATTGTCCGGTTCCGAACCCTACCCGGTAATTTCACCATTGAAATGTATTAACGGCACTGTAGTTCGGTACGGTTCCGGACGCTCAGTAACAACAAAGTTAGCCGGGAACCGGCTATCAAAATGGCGTCATACTCGCTGTCAGATCGGACGATTTCTGGATATAAAACATGGTTTATCAGCTGGTTTCGATTAAAGTGACTTGTTTGACTTGATGGGCCATGGTATTTACTGCCATTGATCAGTTCTAAACACATTTTAATCAGGGAAATACGGTCATTAACCAGATGGCACATCATCATGTTTGGGAAACTATTGATCACCATTGTGTCAATGGATAATCTGTGACAAATACGGTCGGCGTTTATAACACGATTCGGTTAACTAACACGGTCCGTTGGTTGGACCCGGAGTACCATTAACAAGGTTGAGGTGTATCTTGAAAGAAGCTTGAGATCTAGGACTATGAGAGACACCTGTTTAATGCTATATTCTTTGTCAACCATAGCTGTGGGTTTAGAGTCTTAATCTTTTCACCCCTGACTGTTTGAATTTGACTCATCTTAGAATTTGTACATTCATGTAATTTGGGGTTCATGTTAACAGTAAAGCAGAGTAGATTCTGATGAAAAGGTTCATTTTGAGCCATCTTATCTGGATCTACACTGTTTGCATTGATATCTGTACTGGCCAACAAGGTTGAATGACAATAAAATCTCTACAGGCCTTATGTTGTCTGTTTCATGCTAATCTTAATTATGTCTCCCCCGAAAAAATTTTTTTCGGAGAGACATATTGTTTTTCCCCCGGGCGTCTGTCCGTCTGTCCGTCTGTCTGTCTGTCCGTCTGTCTGTCACACATTCGTGTCCGCTCTATAACTTGAAAACCTTTGGAGCTATCGTCATGAAACTTAGTATAAATATAAATCAGCATTAGACGACGTGCAGTGCGCAAGAACTATAACTCTCGCATTTATACTTTTTGAATTATCTCCCTTGGAAATTTGTTGGTATGTATATATGTATGGGCAAATCCTGTCCGGTCAATAACTTTCTTATTTTCAGATGGATTTTAAAATTACTTGGCAGAAATATTAACAACCATAAGACGATGTGTGGTGCGCATGAATCAGGTCGGTACCTCAAAGGTCAAGGTCATACTTAGAGGTCAAAGGTCAAAAAAGGGGCCTTTTTTTCGTATTTGGTCAATAACTTTCTTATTTTGAGATGAATTTTAAAATTACTTGGCAGAAATATTAACCACCATGAGACGATGTGTGGTGTGCATCAGGCAGGTCAGTACCTCGAAGGTCAAGGTCATACTTAGAGGTCAAAGGTCAAAAAAGGGGCCTTTTTTCGTGTTTTGTCAATAACTTTCTTATTTTGAGATGGATTTTAAAATTACTTGGCAGAAATATTAACAACCATGAGACGATGTGTGGTGTGCATCAGGCAGGTCAGTACCTCGAAGGTCAAGGTCATACTTAGAGGTCAAAGGTCAAAAAAGGGGCCTTTTTTTCGTGTTTTGTCAATAACTTTCTTATTTTGAGATGGATTGTGAAATCACTTGGCAGAAATGTTAACCAATATAAGACGATGTGTTACGTGCATGACCCAGGTTGGAACCTCAAAGGTCAAGGTCATACTTAGAGGTCAAAGGTAAAAAGGGGCCTTTTTTCCGGTTTTGTCAATAACTTGCTTATTTTTAGATAGAATTTGAAGTTACTTGGCAAAAATGTTAACTATCATGAGACGATGTGTTGCATGCATGATTCAGTTTGATACCTCAAGTGTCAAGGTCATACATAGAGGTCAAAAGTAAAAAAAGGGGCCTTTTTTTCGTGTTTGGTCAATAACTTTCTTATTTTTAGATGGATTTTGAAATTGCTTGGCAGAAATGTTAAACACCATGAGATGATGTGTTGCACGCATGACCAAGTTTGGTACCTGAAAGGTCAAGGTCATACATAGAGGTTAAAGGTCAAAAAAGGGGCCTTTTTTGTGTTCTGTCAATAACTTTCTTATTTTTAGATGGATTTTGAAATTACTTGGCAGAAATGTTAACCACCATAAGACCATGTGTTGCGTGCATGACCCAAGTTGGTACCTCAAATGTCAAGGTCGTACTAAGAGGTCAAAGAACAAAAAGGGGCCTTTTTATGCCTCCAACTTTGAAAAAGTTGGAGGGGCATATTGGTTCTGGTTCGTTTGTCCGTTCGTCTGTCCGTTACGCTTTTGATGCATAGCATAACTAAAGAACCGTGTATGCTAGGGTTTTGAAATTTCATATATGGATTACTCATGGAAAATTAGCTGACGCGTATTTTTTTTCTCGTCCGGATTATGCCCCCTTCAAGAGTTATTGCCCTTTGAAATTTTTTTAATAAAATCTTGTCAGCAAGATATCTAAAAAACTATTGGAGCTAGAGCCTTGAAAGTTGGTGAATATATTGGTGGTGATGAGTAGATGAACTGATTAACTTTTGACAAAATTCCGAAAAATACTTTGTGAGTTACGGCCCTTTGTCATTTCGGTAATTTGTGCCCATTGTAATGTATGCTAAAAGTGATGCATAGCATAACTTTAGAACCGTGTATGCTAGGGTTTTGAAATTTCTTATATGGATTTCTCATGGAAAATTAGCTGACGCATATTTTTTTTCTCGTCCAGATTATGCCCCTTTCAAGAGTTATTGCCCTTTGAAATTTTTTTTAATAAAATCTTGTCAGCAAGATATCTAAAAAACTATTGGAGCTAGAGCCTTGAAAATTGGTGAATACATTGGTGGTGATGAGTAGATGAACTGTTTAACTTTTGACAAAATTCCGAAAAATACTTTATGAGTTATGGCCCTTTGTCAATTTGGTAATTTGTGCCCATTGTAATGAATGCTAAAAGGGATGTATAGCATAACTTTAGAACTGTGTATGCCATGGTTTTGAAATTTCATATATGCATTCCTAATGGAAAATAAGTTGACGCGTATTTTTTTTTCTCATCCGGATTATGCCCCTTTCAAGAGTTATTGCCCTTTGAAATTTTTTGAACATTTTTAAAGTTACTTTGCAGAAATGTTTATCTTCATTAGATGATGTGTTGCACACAAGACCCGGCTCACTACCTCCAATGTCAAGGTTATACTTAGAGGTCAAAAACGGGGGAGACATCTGTGTTTTTGTAGAAAAACAAATTCTAGTATTTTCTGGAAGTTATCTCAGATTTTTCTTGTTACTGGAGTTATGTTTCAGTAGCTTGAACTGATACAGAGTGTTTTACAGTGAACAGCCTTGAAAACTGCACCTTATATAGGAAATGTAACCTTTTCATGGGCTTACTTTATTTTACTTTTTTAGCTCACCAGAGCCGAAGGCTCCAGGGGAGCTTATAGGATAGGCAGTTGTCCGTCGGGGTCTGTGTCGTCTGCGTCGTGTGACGTCAACACTTTTAAACGACATCTCCTCTGAAGCCGCTAGGCCGATTGGGCCCAAATTTCATCTGTAGCATCCTTGGGTTGGGGGATTGAAAGTTTGTGTTTTTTATGAAATTCGGCTCATTAATTTGGTTGCTATGGCAACTTAGAGTTGCCATAGACTTATAATGGGGAAAATTGATAAATGGCATTTACTGGCAAGCCACTGCAGATATTTTGACAAAACTTTCATAGAAATATTCCTTAGGCAATCTACTATCTGCCATATGATTTTAGGCCTACTGCTCGTTTGTATTGGTTGCCATGGAAACCAAAATGAAAAAAATAGAAAAAAAAATACTTAAAAAATCATCTCCTCAGAAACCGTATGCTCTATGAGGCTGAGAGTTTATGAAAATATTCACCATATTTGCCTTTACAGGTTTTGTGTTTTTTATGAAATTCGGCTTTTTAGTTTGGTTGCTATGGCAACTTAGATTTTCCATAGACTTATAATGGGGAAAATTGAAAAATGGCATTATCTACAAAGCCTTTGCAGATATTTTGACAAAACTTTAATAGAAATGTTCCTTTAGTAAACATCTCTTAGCCATATGCTTTTATGTCAACCTGGGGGTCCAGTAGGTTGTGCCGGGGCCATGCCACGCCCCCAGTACTTCATAAAATGCCTTATATCTCAGAAACATTACAGATCTCCACCCCTAAACCATATATATTCTTGTTCCTTATGATAAGGTGTATTAAGTGACACCAACCTGGGGATCCTTCCGGATGTGCCGGGGACATGCCCCACCCCCTCCAAATCATAAAATGCCATTTATCTCAGAAACCATTCAGATCCCCACCCGTAAACCATATATATGCTTGTCTCTTATGATAAGATGCATCCAGTAACACCAACCTGCCCCACCCCTCCATTTCACAACAGGCCCAATATTCCAGAAACCTAACAGATCCAAACCCCTAAATGAAATATATTTTTGTTCCTTATGATAAGTTGCATTCAGTGACACCAACCTGGGGGACACCCGGGATTTGCCGGGGACATGCCCTACCCCCTCCACTTCATAAAAGGTTGGCCCCCGCCCATAGGGGCTTAAAGAAATATATGGGCTGCATGATGTTTCCACGCATAGCTGAATCCGGCCCGCACACTAGTACTGGTAAACCGCTTAGAGGATCTAAGCCTGTCCAGGAACCGCGGTGCAAGGCAGACCGTCCATGCTTATAAACCCTATCGGCAGGGCTTGAGATGTAATTTCATCTCAGTGTCGGGTAAAAGTCCCAAAAAATTGGAAGCAATCTCTCCGAATTGACCTTTACAGTGTGACGGGGACGTTAAACCTCAAATCAAACAAACAAACAAAACATCATAGAAGGCCAAATATTCCAAAACCTTACAAATCCCCACCCCTAAACCATATATATTCTTGTTCCTTATGATAAGAAGCATTAAGTGACACAAACCTGGGGGTCCCCCCAGATGTGCCGGGGACATGCCCCACCCCTCCACTTCACAAAATGCCATTTATCTCAGAAACCATTCAGATCTCCACCCCTAAACCAAATATATTCTTGTTCCTTATGATAAGACGCACTCAGGGACACCAAGCTGAGGGTCCCCCGGGATGTGCCGGGATCATGCCCCACCCCCTCCACTTCATAATAGGGCAAATATTCCAGAAACCTTATCGATCCCCACCCCTAAACCAGATATATTCTTGTTCCTTGCGATAAGACACATTCAGTGACACCAACATAGGGTTCCCACAGGGCTCGCACGGGCCATGCTCCACCCTTCAATTCACAAAAGACCATATATCTGAGAACCTGTTCAGAGCCCTACCTATATATATTCTTGTTCCTTATGTTAAGGCGCAATCAGTGACACCAGCATGGGTTCCCCCCCCTGTGGTGCCACGGGCCATGCCCCACCCCTTTACTTCATTAAAAGCCATATATCTCAGAAACCGGTCAGATCCCCACCCCTTAACCATATATATTCATAATACTTCCCCACTTCATAATAGGCCATATATCTCAGAAACTATTCAAATCCCCACCACATAATCACATATATTCTTGTTCATTGTTATTAGACACATTCAGTCACCCCATCTGGTGGGGTCTGCAGGGGCCATTTCTCTCCCATCCACTTCATAAAAGGGCCTCATATCTCAGAAACTGTTCAGCATTAGGTTGCAACAATCTTGGGCTTTTCTAGAATCCACCATGCCCGAATCCCTCCACTGCTTGAAAGGCTTTTCATCTCAGGAGCCATACATATCCCACCGCTAAACCATATATGTCTTTGTTCTTTTTTTATAAGACACATTTAGTGACACCAACCAGGGCTCAATTGGGTTCAAGCCCCACCCTCTCTACTGTATAAAACACCTAATATTTCAGATACAGTCCACATGAGTGCTCATTTTGGAATGGGGTTTGTTTGGGAGACTTTATATTTGGTAGATTAAAATCATACCATGTTAAAATACATGTCTGCCATTGGGCAGTGCCCATCTGAGCTCCGGTTTATGAAATTTGGCTCTTTGGTTTGTTTGCTATGGAAAGTTAAGAGTTTCCATTGACTTCTAATGGGGGAAAATTGAAAAATGACATTTATGCCTTTCAAGCTATTTTGTCAAACTTACATAGAAATGTTCCTTTAATAATGTTCTTTTAGGCCTATTGGTTGCCACAGATGGGAAATTGTCAGTTGTCATCTGTTGTCCTGCAACAACACATTCAAGCGACATCAGACCTCTGAAGCCACTAGGCCGATTGGGTCCAAATTTTATCTGAAGCATCCTTGGGCGCAGGGCTTCCATGGTAAATAAAATACTTTGCTGCCAGTCGGCAGTGCCCCCTGAGCTCTGGTGAGCATAGTGGCCCATGGGCCTCTTGTTGTTGCTTGAAATGTAGATTGTAGGTATTTGCTAGAACTGCCTCAATGAGGGTTTTCAACAAGCATCTGAAATTTATGCTTATGTACGAAGCAAAAATAATAACATCAGTTCGAAGCAAAAATAAGAATATAAAAAAGCTCAATAGGAAAAATGTCTGTTTTGATGCCATGAAAAAAAAAAAATATATCACACTGGTGTATTATCATACTACATTTCTTTTCAGTGTAATAATGTTGGATGAAGCCCACGAGCGGACACTAAATACTGACATAATAATGGGGCTTGTCAGAAAAGTGAGTAAAAATCAAATTTGGGTACACTTGTTCAGAGCAATTGAAAGCATTAGTTATCACCAATATTTTGAGTGGAAAAAAAAAAAAATAACACAGATATAGTATGTACTTGCTTGAATAGTTAACATTCAGGACCCAGCTATTCAAAACTAACAGTATTATAATGTTACTAATCCAGTAATTTTGTATTGGCCCACAGGAACAATATGAAATTACTTGATCCGAGGCCAATACAGCTGACCGAGGACCTGTAACTGGGACAATACGAAATTACTTGATTAATGACAATTTTATTAATTGACACATTTAAAAACATAATTATTGATTTTCGACCTCAGTGTTAATACGGTTGACCTCAGAACAATACAGGATAGGCAGTTAATAAAGTCAATTATTAATTGACTATCCTGTATTGATCGGAGGTCATCCGTATTAACACCAGGTCAACCAATATTAACTGAGGTCAAGTTAGGTAAAAAAATCAATAATCATGATTTTTTAATTGTGTCAATTAATAAAATTGTCATTGATCAAATAATTACGTATTGACCTAGTTACAGGTCCTCGGTCAACTGCATTAGCCCCCGGCCTTCGGCCTCGGGCCAATTCAGCAGACCTCGGACCTGTACTTTGGCCAATTCGAAATTACTTGATTAATAACATTATATTAATTTGTTGTGAAAACTTTGATCATTTAATATGGCACATTTGCCAATATTTTTGTAGTAATATTTCGGCAATGCACAAAATAGGTACTCATTTTTTTTAAGCAAAAAACATTTTGCCCCCTGCTCTGAACAACTGGGCCAACATTTGTATAATATTCCCATATTGTTGTTAATAATTATGTGCTTTAAGTTACTGTAATTATGTGAATGTTGGAATAAGCAAGTTTCATCTGCCTGTGGTGTGGCTAAAGTATGCTGGCATAATTTGGAATTCCTGCAATGTCTGATCTGGGTCTTTACTGTTCTCTCACTTGTTCAGAGACATAACTAATCAGAAACTGGTGGTCAAAGCTGGTTGTTCATAGCTTATGAATGCATTAGTTAAAATTTTGATTGTATGGCAATTCTTATATCACTTGAGCACAAAGTTCTCAAGGTGAGCTTAATTTTTGGACGGGTTTTTAAAAAAAATCCGTCCTTTAAAATAGCGATGTCCGGGCGGGCGGGCGTCCTGCGGGCGGGCGTCCCAGGTTTACCTTTTGGTTAACCTTTTTTTTTCAAAGTGATATTTTTCATCTATTCTGTAGCAGATTGTTTTAATATCAGGACTGATGCATAATTGGAGGTACCGCTTTCATGTATTATCCATAAATGGCGCAAAAGACTAAAATTTTGGCGGAAATTGTCATTTTTCAAACTTGTGTTTTTCAGGTTTACCTTTTGGTTAACCTTTTTTCAAATGCCAGTGTAGTGGATAGAGTGCTGGACTACGAATCCTATTGTTGACTATGAATCTGAGGGGCGTGAGTTCAAACCCCTGTGGAGACATTTTTATGCCCCCGGAATCTAAGATTCTGGGGGGCATATAGTTTTTGGTCTGTCCGTCTGTTTGTCCGTTTGTCTGTTTGTCCGTTTGTCCGTTTCTCCGTCTGCAAAAACTTTAACATTGGGCATAACTTTTGAATGGTAAGTGATACAGCTTTCATACTTCACATGTGCATTCCTTGTCACAAGACCTTTCAAGAGGTACCATAAATTTTGACCTCGTGACCTTCACCTTGAGATTTGACCTACTTTTGGCCTCATTTTTAAAAACTTTAACATTGGCCATAACTTTTGATTGGTAAGTGATAGAGCTTTCATATTTCACATGTGCATTCCTTGTCACAAGACCTTTCTATTGGTACTATAATTTTTGACCTCATGACCTTGACCTTGGCATATGACCTACTTTTTTAAAAACTTTAACATTGGCCATAACTTTTGATTGGTAAGTGATAGAGCTTTCATATTTCACATGTGCATTCCTTGTCACAAGACCTTTCTATTGGTACTATAATTTTTGACCTCATGACCTTGACCTTGGCATTTGACCTACTTTTTAAAAACTTTAACATTGGCCGTAACGTTTGATTGGTAAATGGTAGAGCTTTCATATTTCACATGTGCATTCCTTGTCACAAGACCTTTCTATTGGTACTATAATTTTTGACCTCATGACCTTGACCTTGGCATTTTACCTACTTTTTAAAAACTTTAACATTGGCCGTAACGTTTGATTGGTAAATGGTAGAGCTTTCATATTTCACATGTGCATTCCTTGTCACAAGACCTTTCTAATGGTACCATAATTTTTGACCTCATGACCTTGACCTTGATGTTTGACCTACTTTTTAAAAACTTTAACATTGGCCATAACTTTTGATTGGTAAATGGTAGGGCTTTCATATTTCACATGTGCATTCCTTGTCACAAGACCTTTCTAGTGGTACTATAATTTTTGACCTTGTGACTTTGACCTTGATGTTTGACCTACTTTTTAAAAACTTTAATATAGTCCATAACTTTTGATTGGTAAGTGATAGAGCTTTCATATTTCACATGTGTATTCTTTCTCACAAGACCTTTCCAGTGGTACCATAATTTTTTACCTCGTGACCTTGTGGCCTCAACCATGACATAATTTAGTGATGGGGCTTTCATATTGCACAGGCGCTGTCCGGGGGCATCGGTGTTTCACAAACACATCTTGTTTTTTTTTTTTTTGGTTCTTTGTTTTTTTTCATTCTTTTTTTTTCTTTATTTTTCTTTTCTTCTCCATAAACACATATGAACAATTATTATCTTCCTCCCCTGATAGTTTCTAGTAATAATACATACATGCATGCACAGGCATGGAATTTTCTTTTTTTTTTTTTTTTTCGTTCTTTTTTTAGCTTACCTGAGCACGAAGTGCTCAAGGTGAGTTGATGTCCGTCGTTCGTCAACAATTTCTTTAAACGACATCTCCTCCTGGGATAATGGCCCGATTTCAAAATTATTTTACAGATATGTTCATTAGGCGACCCTTTTTCAAAATTGCTAAAATCAGCGGCCACTAGAGCTAAAAATAGAGCTAAAAATAGAAAAAAACTTTATTTTTTTTTCTTTGTAAAACACATAAACAAATCAACCCCCCCCCCCCCCCCCCCTGCCTCCACAAAAAATTGTTACTGGGTTAGGATATTGCATTTGTTCTGTACATACATGCATACATAGTTTTACATACATACAGAAAAACACATAAACAAATCAACCCCCCCCCCCTCCACAAAAAATTGTTACTGGGTTAGGATATTGCATTTGTTCTGTACATACATGCATACATAGTTTTACATACATACAGAAATGTTCATTAGTCGACCCTTTTTCAAAATCGCTAAAATCAGTGTCCACCAGAGCTAAAAATAGAAAAAAAAAAATTATTTTTTTTTTCTTCTTAAAACACATAAACAAATCATACCCCCCACCCCCCTCCTCCACAAAAAGTTGTTACTGGGTTAGGATATTGCATTTGTTCTGTACATACATGCATACTTAGTTTTACATACATACCCTACCCACCCCACCCTACCCTAGCATACCCTGCCCCACAACCCCACCCCAACCCCATCCCAAAACAACCCCAATCCACCCCCAACCCCCACCCCATCCCACCACTCCCCACCTTACCCGACCTCACCCCATCCCACCCACCCAAGCCCACCCCACCCCACAACCCCACCACACCCCATCCCACCCCACCCCACCACAAATTCCACCCCATCCCACCCGACTCCTAACCCATCCCACCCCACCCCACCCTACCCCACACCAGCACACCCCACCCTACCCCACCCATGCCACCACCATCCTAACCGTACTGAAAAAAAAACCCGTCCATAATGCCATTAGGCATTTTTCTTGTTTTTTTATTTGATTTGAGGTTTAACATTCCCGTCAACACTAGGTAATTTTGAAGACATTGTTTCCAATTTCTTGGGTATTTTACCAGACATTCAGATAAAATGACATCTCAAGCCCTGCCACCCAATGAAACCAATACGGCCCCCGGCCATCGGGGCTTGAAGAAATACATGGGCTGCATGATGCTTCCATGCAGAGCTGAAACCGACCGCACACGAGTACTGGTAAACTGCTTAGAGGATCTAAGCCTGCCCAGGCAAAGCGGTGCGAGTCTGACCGTCCATACTTATTAAGCCTATTGGTTTCATTGGGCGACAGGGCTTGAGATGTGGTTTCATCTCAGTGTTGGGTAAAAGTCACACAAAATTGGAAGCAATGTCTCCAAAATGACTTATACAGTGTTGATGGGGAAGTTAAACCTCAAATCAAACAAACAAAACAGAACCAATAGGGTTTATATGCATTGATGATCCAACTCCCACCACTTTGCATAGGCTAAGCGGTTTATCAGTACTCATGTGCAGCTGGTTTCAACTCTGAGTGAAAGCATCATGCAACCCAATCTATTTTTCCAAGTGCTGATGGGCGGGGGCCGCCAAGGTGAGCTCTTGTGATTACAATGTGTCCATTGTTCATCCGTCCCGTCAAAGATTTTTTCAAATGACATCTCCTAAATCACTGAGCCATCTTCAAAATAATTTCACTCAAATGTAGTTATAATAGCCGTGAACCAAAATTGCTAACATAGTTTTGCTCCATTGAATAAAATGGCCACCAGAGCTGAAAATAGAAAAAACCGTTAACGACATCTCCTAGGCCAATAGCCCAATTTCAAAATAATTTAACAGAAATGTTCCTTGGATGACCGTCTACCAAAATTACTAAAATGTTCTGCTCCGCTAAACCAAAATAGCGTCCAGAGCTGTAAATAGAAAAAACCTTTAAATGACATCCTAACATAATGGCCTGATTTCAGAATAATTTCACAGAAATGTTTGGGTTACCCTCTACCAAAATTGCTAAAAAGGTTCTGCTTTGCTGAACAAAATGGCCACCAGAGCTAGAAATAGAAGAAAACCTTTAAACAACATTCTTCCCCAAGGCCAATTGCCCTATTTCAAAATGTTCCTTCGGTGACCCTCACAAAAGTTGCTAAAATGGTTCAGTTACACTGAATAAAAGAGCCACCGGAACTTAAAACTGAAAAGAAACCTTTAAATGCTATCTCCTCATGGCTAATGGTCCAATTTTAAAAAATTTCACAGGTTACTTCGGTGCCCTCTACCAAATTTGCTAAAATGCTTCTGATCTGCTGATCATAATGGCCACAAGAGCTTAAAATAGAAAATATTTTTATACATCTCGTAGGCCAATTACCCGATTTCAAAATAATTTTGCCAATGGCCTGATTTCAAATAATTTTATCAGAAATGTTTCTCTTATGCCCTTTACACTTAAATAACTAAAATAGTTCCACTCGGCTGAATGAAGTGGATGCAAGAGCGAAAAATAAAAAAAAAGTTGAATGTCATTTCCTTATAGGCAACTGGCCAGATTCAAAATAATTATTAACTAGAATCGCGCAGTCGATGGTGCACCATCGCAAATATCTGCTTTTTCTACACTTTTTTGGGACAACACACTTAGAAATGCATGTGTACACTGAATAGGACAATTGAGAAGTTACATTCACAAGCCTTTTCTAAGAAATTTGACCTTTGACCTCACTCCTTGACCCCAGGGGGTCAGATGAAAATTTCGACACCTTCATGCACATATGCAGTCCCCAAGCAATGTATGTACCAAGTTTGGTCACTGTAGGTAAAGAAATAAAAAAGTAGTTGCATTCACAAGCCTTTTCTTAGAAATTTGACCTTTGACCTCACCCCATGACCCCAGGGGGTCAGATGAAAATTTCGACACCTTCATGCACATCTGCAGTCCCAAAGCAATGTATGTACCAAGTTTGGTCACTGTAGGTAAAGAAATAATAAGGAGTTGCATTCACAAGCCTTTTCTTAGAAATTTGACCTTTGACGTCACCCCATGACGACACCTTCATGCACATCTGCAGACCCCAAGCAATGTATGTACAAAGTTTGGTCACTGTAGGTAAAGAAATAAAAAACTAGTTGCATTCACAAGCCTTTTCTTAGAAATTTGACCTTTGACGTCACCCCATGACGACACCTTCATGCACATCTGCAGACCCCAAGCAATGTATGTACAAAGTTTGGTCACTGTAGGTAAAGAAATAAAAAAGTAGTTGCATTCACAAGCCTTTTCTTAGAAATTTGACCTGTGACCTCACCCCATGACCCCAGGGGGTCAGATGAAAATTTCGACACCTTCATGCACATCTGCAGTCGCCAAGCAATGTATGTACCAAGTTTGGTCACTGTAGGTAAAGAAATAAAAAAAGTAGTTGCATTCACAAGCCTTTTCTTAGAAATTTGACCTTTGACCTCACCCCATGACCCCAGGGGGTCAGATGGAAATTTTGACACCTTCATGCACATCTGCAGTCCCCAAGCAATGTATGTATCAAGTTTGGTCCCTGTAGGTAAAGAAATAAAAAAAGTAGTTGCATCCACAAGAAACGTGACAGACGGAAGGACGGACGGACGGACACCCGTGACGAATATAATATACCCGTTTTTTTTTTTTCAAAAAAGCGGGTATAATAAATGTTCCTCTTATGACCCCTCTGCCAAAATTGTTAAAACGGTCCAATCGTCATTCTCTCCCTTCCGCTGATTAAAGAAGATGTTCTAAGTCCATTTCTCTAGAACTATAAGAGCTACATTAATGATAATTAGTACAAACTTGCATCTATGGATGACAACTTCAATGCAAGCATCCACATTTGAACTTGACCTACTTTTTTTGGTCCACTGACTTCGTGAACTATTGCATCAACATCTATATTGTTTGTCATTCGGCAAGCATGTCTTAGGCCAGTGCAGAAGTAAAATATCTTGTTTTGGTGTAAGAATATGAAGGATAATTACAGTAAAAGAAACAAAACGGGGACCAGTGGTTACCGTAATGATCCTAAGTATAGGTACAGATAGGTCTAAGTAAACAGTGCAGACCCAGATCAGGCTGCTAAGGAGCAGTCTGATTAGGGCTACACTGTTTGCCATTTTGTTGGCACCTTTTGGACTCCTGGATTGTGAAACAAATTTGCTAAAATTTTAGGAGCATTACAACCAGTTCTTAAGGTGTCCCAATTTTTAGGATTTTACAGTTTTTAATTTGTCATTGAAATTTTGATCATTTATTACATTTTATGCACTTAAAGTTTTGCTAAAAAATGTGAGCAGTTTTTGCATATACTAAAGCTGTTCACCTTTCAGCAAAAATACTAGAATATCTTATATTTTACTTGCTTGAAACATTTATCAAGCTTGTTAACCCTTTCCGGCTCAGATACGTCTTTTTACGTGTCTGAACTCCCCCCAACACACACACTTCTGAGCCCCAGAACTACCTAAAATTTGCATTACCCACCCCTGGACAGCTATGTTTGCATTAGGATCAATTGTTTTAAAAAATGGCCTGTTTTTTTTTTTTGTGCAGCTCCTCACTAAAAATATACCTATGGGAGGTGGGGGGGGGGGGTTGAAGGGGGGCAGCAACCCCCTCACGGCCAAAAACAAATGGGGGTATGGCCCAGTCGGCTGCTGAAATGAAATCTGAGGGTGTCTGGTGTCAAAAATGCCTCGAGATTGACACTGGTAAAACATGCTGCCAACAGTGAAAATCGCCAGTGCCAAACCCCTTGATTGTTGCCTTGACAGCAGTGTGAAGTTTAAGATTCGGTCAAAAATACATGTGTAATACACTTTTTGACAACTTTTAGATGCTCCCTCATTACCATGGCAACAATGATTTAGCCTAGAAAGGTTCCATAAGAAAGGCTACTGCCCAGTGAACATTCCTGCCGAGTTTGATGTAAAACATACCATTCATTAATAAATAATAGTTATATGAAGTTGCTGTCCTAGGCAACACTGTGAAAATCATAAAAATTCACTAAGTGCCCAAGTGGGAATGGGTTAAGCTATCGGTGCTACAAACAACTGGTCCCTGATTATCATTTTCCTCCCACAGATCCAGCAGAAGAGAGAAGATCTGAAGGTCATTGTGGCTTCTGCTACACTTGATGCTGAGGTAATTACTTGTTGAATCTTTACATAAAAGTTTTTATACTCCTGTTTGAATAAACCGTTATATTATGTTGATGTTAAAAATTCATCCGTGTTGCCGGCTTGTGGTACTCTTGTTTATGACTTAAAATTTTCCCAACCGTACGATAGATTTATTTTCTAGTTTTTCGTTTAAGTTTTTCCTAATCGTACGACTCATTTGGTTTATATTTGGTATGCTAACAAAGATCAATAAACTGAGACCTTTTATTTTACAGATTTATGTTGTTAACAGTTCATATTTCTACACCATAGGATTGATTTAATTTCTATTTAGCATTGTGATGGATATAGAGCTGGGGCCAGTTATTCATAACTAACGCAGTTAATTGACATAGTGTTAAAATTTCAATCATTTAATATGGCAAATAACAAAGCAGCTTCTTTTTTTTCTGACAGCAAAAGTAATTGTACTTAACAGAACAGTGTTAACATATCACTAATGGGCTAGTTAAGCTAACGATGCTTTGAACAACTGGCCTGTTGTAATACCTATGTTACAAGTTCTCATAATCTATGAGTACCATTTCATTATAGCCCCTCTTTGTACTGGATTTGCCATGTCCTTACGTCATTCCGTGATTTTGTCATTCCGTGATTCCATGACTGCAAAATTAAAATGCATTTTGCTTAATAACTATGTTTGTGGTCCAGCTTTGATGAAACTTATACTACACTAAGGAAGGTGTAGTAGCAGAACAGTGACCAAGGGCCCACAAGTCTTGGAGTTATGTCCCTTGATAGGTTTTCAAATTTTGCCATCCTCGAGAACTTTTGTGACAGATTTCTCAGGAACCATGAAAGCTAGAAAGCTGAAAGTTTGTATAAACATGAACAATCACTGGATGCATTGTGTATACAAGAAAAGGGGTCAAGAGTTTGTATTTATTAAACTGTCTCTTTATTGGTTCTCAAATTTTGCCATTCTTGAAATTTTTCTTGTCAGAAAACATGAAATCTATAATATAGAAATCTGAAAGTTTGCATAAACATAGACAATGTCCACCTGTATCCTTTGTACCTTAATAGGGACCAAGGGTCCATAAATCTTGGAGTTATATCCCTTGGTAGGTTTTCAAAAAATTGAAATACATTTTGTTCAATAACTTTAATGTTTGTGGTTCTACCTCAGTGAAGCTTATACCACATTTGGTCTCTAAAATAAGGAAGGTGCAGAACAGTTTCCAAGGGCCCATGACTCATGGAGTTACCCATTTATGTAGGTTTTCAAATTTTGCTGTTCTTTAAAATTTTTGTGACAGATTTCTCAGCAACTATGAAATTACATAATTGTAAACATGGAAAATTACAGGATGTGTCGTGTAAAGCAGAATAAGAGTCAGTGGTCCGTAACCCTTGGTAGGTTTTCAAAGGACTGAAGTGCATTTTGCTTAATAAGTTTTACATTTGTTGTCCTATATGATGAAGCTTTTACCTAGTCTCAAGTACTGTAAGGGTTACAAAGTTGAAACCTGGTTAACACATGGACAATGGGTTGATGAATTGTGTATACCGTAATTAGGATTTATGGCCCATAGCACATGGAGTTAAATCCCTTGATAAGTTTGATGTTGCCATGTACCATGTTCTACAGTGATATTTTCTGGTAAACATGAATTCAAAATATTTCAACACTATTGGGTTTTCTCTTCTAATTGTGCTACAGCTGGGCTATAGTCAGTGAGTGTTTGAGTTTAACGTCCCACCAACAGCTAAGGTCATACGGAGACTGGACCTTGGTTTAAAGACTCATCCGGAAGTCTGGAGAAGCCTGGGATCGATCCTGCGACCCCTGGTTTACAAGGCGAGTAGCGTAACCACTACACCACAGAGGCTTCTGGGTTATAGTCAGATCCTCTGACAGCTCTAGTTATTGATTGGTTCAAATCTTTTCTATTTCTACAGGAGATGAAAGATTTCTTTGAGAAGAATACAACAGATGATACCAGGTTTGTCTTCCACAAATTTTCTCGCCTTTCATTCTAGTAAGTGTATAACCAGGGGCCAGTTGTTCAAAACTAAGGATGTCATTAGTTAACTAATTGTTAAAACTTTGATCATTTATTATGGGAAACATTAATATTTTTGCTGAAATAAGGTGCAGATTTTGCAGCAGCTTTTGCAGCAGCTTTTGCAAAAGCTGCTCTCATTTTTTCAGCAAAAATAATACTAAATTAGTGAACAGTTAACAATTTCACCACTAATGAGCTCATTAAGCTAAAGATGCTTTCAACAACTGGGCCCTAAAAATAATTTCCGTACAAACAAGGCTGTTGAGTCCTCACCGTTGTTTCATCTCTATGGTTGTTTGATTTTTTGTGTTCACGGAGATGTTGCACTGATGAGTTAGGAGGCCATCATGGGGACTGAACAAATTATTTGTCTAAATCGCGACGGAAGTAAGGGTGAGGATTGTGGCCACGTAAAATCGATTTAAGGCCCCCAGTGGAATTCGTTTCACTGACTGTTTCAAGGTGGTTCTTCTGTCGCGGTTTATTTTTTGTTATGATTTGTCTTTGAGTGTTTGTTTCGCTTATATTATTTTGTTTTGGATAGCCAATTCGCCATTTTGTGGGAAAGTAACTGTCATTTTGGCTTTCCGCTATTGATGTTTCTATTAGGGTCTGTTGTTTCATGTTTGTGTTTCTTTCCCTTTAGTGTCTCTGATAGGAGCTGTGGGTTAATTATGATGATTCCTGATCATTGCCTTCACTTCTATTTAGTTATTCAAAACATTATCAGCTGAATAAACTTGGTTAAAGTTAAAAATATAAAGATATGAATATGAATACATTTGTTCACTGAGTAAAGACTACCATTAGACTGCATGCCGACTTAGTCAAAAGACAGCTTTCCCAGCAGGCACACAATGTGTTTGCAATATCATATCAATGTTGATGCAACATCATGATGTTGCATCGATGTTGATGTGACTTTGCCTAGAGGTCATTTGTCTGCTGGATTCTTTCCAAGTGAAAAAGATTAGGATCAAATGATATCAATATAGCACATAGGAAGATTGCATGGCTTTGCAGGGTAACTACTTAATATGTATAAGCCTGCCTTAAAGTGTGGTTAGGTTTTTGTTTGTGTGTTTTTAGTTTAACTGGCCCAGTCAACACTGTTCAGATCATATTGAGGCAGTTAATTTACCTAACCACACTTTTCCTGGGCAGGCTTATTTGTAATCATGTGACCAGAACAGTGCAAATTCATTTGCTAGAAAGTGACTACAGCCCTTCTTGGTTCAGCGGAAGAGATAGAATGACTGTAGAAAAGATTTCATGATCAATCTCCACAAAAGAATGTTGTCAACCGGGCATGTATCGAACCTGCAACCTCCTGACAACCATTCAGAGGTACCGGCCCCGATAGCTCAGTTGGTAGAGTGTCCGCTCCAGGGAATGGGAGGTCACAGGTTCGATCCCGGGCCGCGACATACCAAAGTCGTTAAAAATGGTACTAGCTGCTCCTAGCTTGGCACTCAGATTTGCGGGGTAGAGCTAGGACTGGTCGACCCAGTGTCAGGATAATGTGACTGGGTGTGGTATCATGTAATGTGTCTGGGACATGATACTTCAGTGAGGCAGCACTATAAAAGTGAGCATTGAGCTCCCTGTCACAATCAGACACCGTCGTGATATGACTGAAAAATTGTTGAAAGCGACGTTAAACCTGAATTCACACACACCATTCAGAGGCACATCTGACTGAGCTACGGAGGCCAAATATTGTTTTTCCCCCTGGCATCTGTCTGTCTGTCCGTCTGTCACAAAATCGTGTCCGCTCTATTACTTGAAAACCGTTCAAGCTATCTTCACAAAACTTCATATAAATATTAATCAATATTAGACGAAATGTTAACCACCATGAGACGATGTGTTACGTGCATGACCCAAGTTGGTCCCTCAAAGGTCAAGGTCATACTTGGAGGTCAAAGGTCAAAAAAGGGGCCTTTTATTGTGTTTAGTCAATAACTTTCTTATTTTGGGATCACTTTTTGTCCGTCATCCGTCGTGCGTGCGTGCGTGCGTGCATCCCTGCGTGCGTAAACAATTTCTTCAAACGACATCTCCTAAACCACTGATCAGATTTTGACCAAACTTCACAGGAATGATTCTTAGGTGGTCCCCTTTCAAAGTTGTTCAAATGGTTCTGGTCCGTTGCACATCTAGGTCACAGTAGCTAAAAATAGATTTTATTCACCGAAAACTTAAAAAATCTTCTCTGAAACCGCAAGGCCCAGGTCTTTGATATTTGGTATGAAGCTTCATCTACTGGACTCCTACCAACACTGTTCAAATTATAGTGCTAGGGCAAAAACGCCCCGAGCCCCAAGACCCTTTGGTTTTACTTAGACTTATAAAGGGATATCTTTAAAAATCTTCTTCTCTGAAGCTGCAAGGCCCTTGTCTTTGATATTTGGTATGGAGCTTCATCTAGTGGACCTCTACCAAGATTGTTCAAATTTTAGCCCTCGGGCCACAAATGCCCCGCCTCAGGGCCCTTTGGTTTTACATAGACTTATATAGAGATAATCTTTGAAAATCTTCTTCTCTGAAACAGCAAGACCCAGGTCTTTGATATTTGGTGTGAAGCTTCAGCTAGTGCACCTCTATAAAGATTGTTTAAATTATAGCCCTGAGTCCAAAAATGCCCCCGCCCCGGGGCCATTTGGTTTTACGTAGGCTTATGTAGGGAATATCTTTAAAAAAATCTTCTTCTCTGAAACCGCAAGGCCCAGGTCTTTGTTATTTGGTGTGTAGCTTCATCTAGTGGACCTTTGCCAAGATTGTTTAAATTATAGCCATTGTTGATATTTGGTATGAAGCTTCACCTTTTTAGACCTCTATCAATATTATGCACATTATAACCCTGGGGTCAATATTGGACCTCCCCGGGGCCCACTTGTTAATCTATGGATCAGGTGAGCGATCCAGGGCCATCATGGCCTTCTTGTTTTTAAATAGAATTTGAAATTTCTTGGCAGAAATTTTCATAAGAAGACGTGTCGCACGCATGATTCAGGCTGGTACCTCAAAGGTCATGGTCATACATAGAGGTCAAATGTCAAAAAAGGGGCCTTATTTTCCTGTTTGGTCAATAACTTTCTTATTTTGTGATGGATTTTGAAATTGCTTGGCAGAAATGTTAACCACCATGAGACAATGTGTTGTGGGCATGACCGAGTTTGGTAACTCAAAGGTCAAGGTCATACATAGAGGTTAAAGGTAAAAAAAGGGGCCTTTTTTGTGTTCGGTCAATAACTTTCTTTTATTTTAGATGGATTTTGAAATTACTTGGCAGAAATGTTAACCACCATGAGACGATGTGTTGCGTGCATGACCCAGGTTGGTACCTCAAAGGTCAAGGTAATACTTAGAGGTCAAAGGTCAAAAAAGGGGCCTTTTTTGTGTTTGGTCAATAACTTTCTTATTTGTAGATGGATTTTGAAATTACTTGGCAGAAATGTCAAACACAATGAGACGATGTGTCTCTTGCATGACCCATGTTGGTACCTCAAATGTCAAGGTCATACTAAGAGATCAAAGGTCAAGAAAGGGGTCTTTTTTTAGTGTTTAGACAATAACTTTCTTATTCCTGGATAGATTGTGAAATTACTTGGCAGAAATGTTAACCATCATTAGATGATGTGTTGCCCGCTAGACCCAGGTCGGTACCTCTAAGGTCAAGGTCATACTAAGAGGTCAAAGGTAAAAAAAAAGTCTTTTTTTTTTTTTGTCTCCAGTCAATAACTTTTTTATTTCTGGATGAACTTTTTAGCTCACCTGTCACGTAGTGACAAAGTGAGCTGTTGGGATCACTTTTTGTCCATCCCCGGAGGGCCTTTGGTTTTTTATATAGGCCTATATAGAGAAAATCTTTTAAAATCTTCTTCTCTGAAACCGCAAGGCCCAAGTCTTTGATATTTGGTGTGAAGCTTCATCTAGTGGACCTCTATCAAGAATGTTCAAATTATCGCCCTGGGGCCAAAAATGCCCATGCCCCGAGGGCCTTTGGTTTTACATAGGCTTATATAGGGAAAACCTTTAAAAATCTTCTTCTCTGAAACCACAAGGCCCAGGTCTTTGATATTTGGTTTGAAGCTTCATCTAGTGGACCTCTACCAAGATTGTTCAAATTATAGCCCTGGGGCCAAAAATGCCCCCGGGATGCCCCCGCCCCTGGGGCCTATGTTTTTACATAGGTTTATATAGGGAAAATCTTTAAAAAGCTTCTTCTCTGTAACCCCAAGGCCCAAGTCTTTGATATATGGTGTGAAGCTTCATCTAGGGGACCTTTATCGAGATTGTTTAAATTATAGCCCTAGGGCCAAAAATGCCCCCGCCCCAGGGCCCTTTGGTTTTACAAATGGATTATATAGGGAAAATATTTAAAAATCTTCTTCTCTGAAACCACAAGGCCCAGGTCTTTAATTTTGGTATGAAGCTTCATCTAGTGGACCTCTATCAAGATTGTTCAAATTCTAGCCCTAGGGCCAAAAATGCCCCCGCCCCAGGGGCCTTTGGTTTTACATAGACTTATACAGGGATAATTGTTAAAAACCTTCTTCTCTGAAACCGCAAGGCCCAGTTCTTTGAGATTTGGTGTGAAGCTTCATCTAGTGGACCTCTATCAAGATTGTTCAAATTATAGGCCTAGGGCGAAAAATGCCCCCACCTGCAGGCCCTTTGGTTTTACATTGGCTTATACAGGGAAAATCTTTAAAAAGCTTCTTCTCCAAAACCAGATGGCCCAGTTCTTTGAAATTTGGTGTGTAGCTTCATCTAGTGGACTTCTACCAAGATTGTTCAAACCATAGCCCTTGTGTCAAAAATGCCCCCATCCCGGGGCCCTTAGTTTTCAGATTGACTTATATAGGGAAATTGAAACAAATCTTCTACTCTAAAACCGCAAGGCCCAGGTCTTTGATATTTGGCATGAAGCTTCATCTAAATTGTTCTAATTAAAGCCCTGGGAAATAGAAGTCATGGCAATGAAAACCTTTGAAAATCTTCTTGTCTGAAAACAGAAGGCCAAGGTCTTTGATATTTGTTATGAAGCTTCGTCTTGTGGATTTCTACCAAGATGGTTCAAATTATAGCCCTTGGGGGCAAAAATTGCCCGCCCCGGGGACCCCAAGGTTTATGTAGACTTATATAAGGAAAACCTTTAAAAATCTTGTTTGAAACCAGAAGTCTCCGTTCTTTGATATTTGGTATGAAGCTTCACCTTTTAGACCACTACCAAGATTAATCATATTATAGCCCGGGGCCTATAATGGCTCTCCCAGGGGCCCACTTGATACCCTATGGATCAGGTGAGCGATCCAGGGCCATCATGGCCCTCTTGTTAAAATAACCATGCAGAAATGTTCACCATTAGTTGATGAGTCGTATGCAAGACCAAGGTCCATACCTCCAATGTCAAGTTCATTCCTAGAGGTCAAAGGTCAGAAAAGGGGCCTTTTTTGTCTACAGTCAATAACTTTCTTATTCTTCGATAGGTTATGAAATTACTTGGCAGAAATGTTAACCATCATCAGACGATGTGTTGTACCTCAAAGGTCAAGGCCATACTTAGAGGTCAAAGGTAAAAAAAAGGCTTTTTTATGTACGGTCAATAACTTTCTTATTTCTCTATGAACTTTTTAAAGTTACTTTGCAGAAATGTACATCTTCATTTGATGATGTGTTGCACACAAGACCCAGGTCAATACCTCCAATGTCAAGGTCATACTTAGGGGTCAGAAACAGAGGAGACATCTGTGGGTTTTATATGGAAAAACAATTTCTAGTTATGCTTCTTATTGGGGAATACTGAAGATAATTTGGGTAAATGTAATTGCGATTGAAACCATGGGCTGTGTGGGCACTTTCTAGAATCATCTCAGTGAGGTGAATCTAACAAGTTCCCACAACATACATTTTAAACATGAGATAAGGAAAATCATTATAATTCTTATTTTCAAACCAAACATAGGTTTTTATGTAATGTTGGTTTGTGCCTGATGCTCTGTCTCTGGTTGGGCCCATCTGAGTCACATGTTGGTTTTCTTTTGCTCCAGCACTTCAGTGGTTTTTTGCTGTTGAGTCCTCACCATTGTTTCATCTCTATAGTTGTTTGATTTTTGTGTTCACTGAGCTGTTGCACTGATGAGTTAGGAGGCTTTCATGCAGACTGAACAAATTATTTGTCTAAATAGCGACGGAAGTAAGGGAGAGGATTTTGGCCAGGTAAAATCGATTTAAGCCCCTCAGTGGAATTTGTTTCACTGGCGGTTCCTAGGCGGTTCATCTGTTGCGGTTTATTTTTGTTACAGCTTGTCTTTGAGTGCGTGTATTGGCCATTTTGTGGGAAAGTAACTGTCATTTTGGTTTTCCGCTGTTGATGTTTTGATTAGGGTCTAGTTTCATGTTTGTGTTTCTTTCCCTTTGGTGTCCCTGATGGGAGCTGTGAGTTAATTGTATCGATTCCTGATGATTGCCTTCACTCTATTTTAGTGCTCGTTAAATGTGGCTGTTCTAACGAGTACCCACAACTATTGTCTTGGAGCAGAAATAAGGAAAATAATATATGAAGTTGGGCTTAGAGGCGTGTTCATTATACAGAGTTGTTATTGTGATATATCCAGGTTACTCTTTAACTGCAGCTACAACAATCTTTGATCTTTCATTTCAGTCTGGATACGGCAGGTATTATTTCAATAGAAGGTAGAGCCTTCCCAGTGGATATCCATTATACTCTGGAGTAAGTTGAATTATCATAACAGCTGTTTATTATGCTATTGATGTTAACAAATCTGTTAAAGTGCAAAAACAATGTACCATATTTACACAAAGTTTTTGGAAACCTCAACTCCTTACCATACTTGCTCTAAAATTTGAACAAGTACAATTTACTATAAAATGTTGTTTTTGAAAATAGCTGGATGAGTGATAAACAGTGTAGACACTGCTGAGATCCCGCAGAATTGCCGCATTCTGCGGCATCTCATCTGGGTCTTAACTGTTTGCCAAGGCCTGTCTGTCTGAAAACATATGGTAAATACATTAGGTGCTTGAAAATATTTGCTTGTGCACTTATTCAATCAGGATCAACACTGTTTGCATTTCTTTTAATGATTTTGACTAAAACCTCCATTGGCAAAAATTCGACATGTCCACATTTAATGATGGAAGTTTGTTTTAATTGTTTGATTTTAGATTTAACGTCCCCGTCAACACCTTATAGATAATTTCGGAGATGTTGCTTCCAATTTTGTGGGACTTATACCTGATATCGAGATGAAATGACATCTCAAGCCCTGCCGCCCAATGAAACCAATAGGGTTATAAGCATGGATGGTCCGACTCGCACAGCTTTGCCTGGGAAGGCTTAGATCATCTAAGCGGTTTACCAGTACTTGTATGTGGTCGGTTTTGGCTCCCAGTGGAAGCAACATGCAGCCCATCTATTTCTTCAAGCCCCGATTGGCGGGTGCCAATGATGGAAGTCCATTTTTGAAACTAAGATGTGTTAGGGTTTACTCTAGAAAGAACCCATTGCTCACAATGCCTTCGAGTAATGAAGATACTTAAGGGATACCTTTGCTTGTTTCTTGTTAGAAGCATATCGTGGGTACTCATAGTACCTACAATATGTGTTAATGAAGAAATATGAAAAAGATTTCTCAAAATTATCTTTAGTTCTTATCTGGAACCAAGGACATATTTTTAGCTTCCTCTTATGAATGTACATGAAAATTTAGAACTGGTCTTGGTGTCAGCCTTTGTTTTGCTGAACATGAGAGCCACATTTTTGGCAAAGAGTGTACATAGAGGATCTTACACTCGTGGTCATTTCATATGAAATTTATGAAACGAGCCTTTGGCGAGTTTCATAAATTTCATATGAAATGACCACGAGTGTAAGATTCTGTTTATCATATGACCACTTTTAATTGGATTTTATCGCCTTTAAATTTGACATTTTCCCCACAAACATGCATGGTTGACATGGACGTCGTCATGAGGTTACCTAATCCGGCCAAAGTGTTATTACACCTGTGGTCATATGATTTTTATTACACGACGTTATCCACTGCTTATCAACGACGTCATGTGATAAATGTAGATCCAGAACAGATGGCTTTGGTTTCTGAAGAGGCCATCTGATGGCTTCTGAAGAAACAATCTCATCAGGATCTACACAGTCATGCAGTTTGTGAATTGAACAAATACATTATATCAAGTAATTTGATTGGTGGATAGTCAGAAATGGGTGTGGCTTAAGTACTTAATTAAGTAGGATAAGGATTAAAAGACATTTATTTGTTTGACTAAATAGTTTGAGATATCAGTGTTTGAAATAAGAAAATTCAACTGTATGTTTTTTTCCAGTCCTGTTCCAGATTATGTTAAAGCGACAGTGGAAACTACCATCAAGATACACCACAGTGAACCACCCGGAGATATTCTTGCCTTTCTCACAGGAATGGTGAGCAGATTTACTTCAACAGTGGTCTGAATTTGAATAACTAGATTCACTACTATTTGTGATAATGCTAATTTTGCTAATATCTAGGAATCTGATTCCTCACACATTCTTTGCCTTACCACTGTTTAGCATATATAGAATTAATTTAACCCTTAAGACGCCGAGAAAAACTGCAATTGTAGTAATCGTATAATATCGTCTGCTTATGTTGTCTGCTGATTGTTTTGCAAATGTTTTAAAAAAATATTTTTGCTTACTGACAAACAGTGTGGACCCAAATCAGACTGCTCCTAAAGGAGCAGTCTGATTTGGGTCCACACTGTTTGCAAAAATGACTTTTAAAGTAATCGGCAGACGACAATTGTCGTGATTGGTATTTTATGGGTTAATGTGACAAAAAACTTACCTCAACAATATAGTGCCATACGATAACAAAATGTAGACCATGTGAAAAAGAAAAATGATTTAATCCTGGTCCTGCTGAGCACTACAACACCTGTCTGTAGGAACAGTGTAGATCTGTATCAAATGAATACACATCTACACTGTTTACCATGTAGTTTGTGTGAACTTAACGACTACATTATATCAAGTAATTATGTCTCCCCGAAAAAAATTTTTTCGGAGAGACATATTTTATTTTCCCCCGGGCTTCCGTCTGTCTGTCTGTCCATCTGTCACACATTCGTTTCCGCTCTGTAACCCAGCTCAATACCTCCAATGTCAAGGTCATTCTTAGAGGTCAAAAACGGGGGAGACATCTGTGTTTTTGTAGAAAAACAAATTCTAGTTTGATTAGTTGAAGGTCATACAGAAATGTGTATGACTAAGTTAATTTGGCAGAGTGTGGGATAGCAGAGTGTGGGATCTGATTGTAAAATCTTCAGCCCTTTTCTAAATATATTTCTTGAAATAACTCAATCTGACAAACCTGAATTTTGAAATAGACTGCTGTTATAGATAGAGCATTCCAATCAGTATATAGCAGGCTTTGTTTGTCTGTTTGCTTATTTGTTTGTTTGGAGTTTAACAGCCCAGTCAACACTATTTAGGGCGAATCAAACTGGTCAGTTTAGTCAGTTTAGCTAACTACACATCCCTAGACAGGCTTATACATAAGTGGTTAACCACTACAGTGTCAATTTTGTTTTTCTTCGAGAAACTGACAATCGCCCTTCTTGAATCAGCATAAGGGAGAAAATGACGCTAGAAAAGATTTCATGATCAATCTCCATGAAAGAGTGTTGCTGTACCAGCAGGTATCAAGCCCGGGGGCCAGTTGTTCAAAACTAACGATGTAATTAGTTAACGTATCATTAAAATTTGATCATTAAGTATGGCAAATATGCTGAAATTTTTGCTGAAAAAAATGTGAGAAGCTTTTGCTGATGCAAAAATACCAAAATTCACGATATTGTACTGGCTAGAAGAGTTAACAATATGACCACTAACGAGCTCGTTAAGCTAACGATGCTTTAAACAACTGGCCCCAGGACTTCCTGATCACCAGTCAGATGCGCATATGACTGAGCTACTGCTGTCTATTGATATACAATAGGCACCATTTCAGAAATAAAGTAAGATTTCAGTACTCTGGATACTTTGTTTCAGTACTCTGTGTACTTTGATCCTATTGATTTAGGACTGGTACCAGGCCAGTGCACAACAAAACCTACAATAAGACTTGTCCAACCAGCAAACAAAACCTTTGATCAAGGCAAAAGCAGAACCTTAGCTGATTACATGAGCCATCTATAGTCTCCAGGCAATCCAGAGAGATCAGTGAAAACCCTTGCTTTACTGGATGGATGGCCAGGCTTGCTTTGAACCTTTGTTGGTCACACTAGTCTTATTGTAGGGTTTTTCTTTCACTCCAGAATTTCTAAATATTCTTTTATTTTATTATGATTACAGGATGAAGTCAATACAGCTGTTTCCTTACTCATGTAAGACTTTTAGTATAACTTCTGGAATTATCATTGAACCTTGTCTATAATACTTTTTCTTCCTCTTGGGATGATGACTGGATACTGCAAGGGTGCGTTTCTGTCAAATGTAGGGAAAAAATATCAGAGAAAAAAAAATGGAAAGACATGGGAAAAAGTCACAGATTGCAAGTCACAGGAAGAAAAGTCATGGAATAAAAGTTACAGAATATTTTGTATTTGCTATAATCTTGCTCTTTTGTAGCTGTTTAGTATATTAATGATTTCATAGTGTATAATTTTGCAAAGGGTAATAAAGTTAGATCTTTAACATTCTTATTTCTAAAGCAAGCCTTTTGCTAGTAAAAGAAAATTGTTTTTAAATATTTCGGTGTATACCTCAACTCCATATCATACTTGTTCTAAGATTTATACAATTACATCTTACTATCCAATGTTGTGTCTAAAAATAATTGAATAAGTGGCAAACACCGTGGACTCTGATGAGACAATGCATTCTGCGGCATCTCCTCAGGGTTTACACTGTTTGCTCAGACATGTCGGTCCAAATACATACAGTAAATATGATACCCTGTTAAGTATTATACAATTTCATCACTTTATAAATTATCACTCTCAGCAAGAAGCATGTGAAATCCCTTTAGATATCTAATTCATAGAAGCCTCTATGGTGTAGTGGTTATGCTACTTGCCTAAAAAACCAGGGATTGTGGGTTTGATCCTGGGCTTCTCCAAACGTTTGGATGAGTCTTTAAACAGAGTTCCTGTCTCCTTTGTTGTCGGTGGGACGTAAAACTCAAACACGAACATTCACACACACCATATCTGATTAACCACCTACCATTTATATTAGGGGTAGTTTTGGTGAGATGAAGGTGTCCATTGCCCATCAGGGCTTGAAGAAATAAATGGGCTGCATGATGCTTCCACGCAGAGCTGAAACCGACCCGGGAGTACTGGTAAACTGCTTAGAGGATCTAAGCCTGCCCAGGCAAAGCGGTGCGAGTCAGCCTGTCCATGCTTATAAACCCTATTGGTTTCATTGGGCGGCAGGTCTTGATATGTCATTTCATCTCAGTGTTCGGTAAAAGTCCCACAAAATTGGAAGCAACATCTCCAAAATGACCTTTACAGTGTTGACGTGGACGTTAAACCTCAAATCAAACAAACAAACTAAAGATGAAGTTGTCCTGTATCTTAACCCTTATCTTGCTGTTCACGACAACCCCTATCTTTGGAAACAGTGTAGATCCAGATCAGATGGCTTCTGAAGAAGCCATCTGATCAGGATCTACACTGTTTGGCATTCAATTAATGAATTTGTAGCAATAAATTACATCAAATAATTTGATTGGTTGATAGACAGAAATGGGTGTGGCTTAAATGAATATTCAGCAAGAGAAGGGTTAAGTCACTGGGGCATCCAACTGATACTGGTTTGCAGTTGGGCAAGACCTCCTGTCCTTGCAGCAGGTAGGGTAGAGAGGGCATGTTTTTATTTCCTCAATTTCTTCACTTTTATTTCAGAGAGGAAGCCAAGCGTATTGCCAAAGACAAAAATGCTTTTAAAATGAAAATTCTTCCAATGCATGGCAGCTTACCGGCTTCTGAACAGGTAGGAATATAACTATGGTAATCTTCAACCTTTCAAGCGCTCCAGAAAATTCAAGAACAGATGGCAGTCTTTTTTTTTCAGCAAAAATAAGGCTTGACGTTACATAGAGGATCTTACATGAGTGTTCATGCACTATTGAATTTATTAAACGAGTTGAGGAAAATGGATAAAATGTGAGGCTTTGCCGAGCATTTTATCCCTTTTCCTCTACGAGTTTAATAAATTCAATAATGCATGAGCACGAATGCAAGATTCTATTTATCATATGACATTTAAAGCGCATTTTATTCACGATTGTTCACAAAAATGTCAATATTCAGCCATTAGTAAACGCGACGTCGTTAAGGACATCGTACATGTAGCGTAACTGGACGTATCTAGCTAATTTGCATATTTAATCCTTTAGTGGATTATCGAAAATAATACATGACGTTATTACACTCTCAGACACGATGTCATATGATAAATGTGAATTATCTGCTGGTTGCTCTGAAAGATGTAATTTTGACTACATTTAACCCTTATCTTGCTGAACATGTTCAGCCCCTACCTTTGAAAATAGTTAACCCTTGTCCTGCTGAATATTCAATTATGCCACACCCACTACTGATTATCAACCAATCAGATTACTTGATGCTAATTATTGTAACAAATCCACAATATGGATGACAATGTAGATCCTGATCAGATGGCTTCTTCAGACGCCATCTGATCTGGATCTACGTTATTTGAAAGATAAGGCATATCTGATATCCGGGCTCAGCAGGACAAGGGTTAAGATCCAGATCAGATAGCTTCTGAAGAAGCCCGCTGCTTAGTATCTACACTGTTTTCTATTCTGTTTGTGAATTGATATATTATATCAAATAATTTGATTGGTTGATAATCAGAAATGGTAGTGGCAAAATCATTTCATTTTCACAGGAGGACAAGGGTTAATACTTCTAAGTACATCAGTCTGAATGTGTGTCTTATAAAAGATAAGAAAGTGCTCCTTGGAGACACCTAAGTATTGATTATTTATGAAGCAAAATGGTTATGAATGGTGTAGTCTCCTGTGAAAGTGCTTTCATTTCCCTCCGAACCAGTAAAGCTGATACATAAAGGGAAATTTGTTGTAACTTTTTTAAGGGAAACAACTTTTGTGACTTCCTTGTCATTTCTAAGCAAACTAAGCCCTTCTGAAAAAGGGGTCTACTCTTAAAAGAAATAATTCGCTTCTCTGGAGCAGATCTCCTTTCCTGTAACAGTAGACTCTTGAAAAGAGAAGTAAAAATAGTTTTGGTAGGAATTGTGTTGCTTAAGTGTTTCATCAAAAAATATATGCAGAGAATTTCACCACTGTGGTTCACACCTCACTCGGGCCACATGTGGACCGCCATGCTCTTCAATGGAAGGTCAGGTGGGTTTTCTCCGATTTTTGCCCACCTCTGATTGATAATCAGCTCAAAATATGTGAAATAATCCTGAACGGGCTGGAAAACCAAAACACAAAAAGAGAAAAAGAAATATGGGGAGAATCCCAAAAATGGGATATTAATAAACAATGTAGACCCAGACCACAGAACACGGCATCTGTTCAACCTCTACCCAGTTTGCTTAACAAACTGGAAAATTTTTGTATCACTTCTGACAATTAAAACAATTCTGACACCCCTCAGACTGGAAATAGATCTGTCCAAAGCTAAGATTCAAAGTGAGCAATGTCATGAAAAAACCCTGTTTTAGCCATTTGCAAACAGCGCAGTTGCTGATTAGCCTGTACATCTGCAGAGCCTGATTAATCCTTTCATGTTTCACACCTTTGCTAGTAGATCTTTATCTAAAATTTAAAATAACTTTATAGTTTGTTTGTTTGTTTTGCAGTTTAACGTCCCCGTCAACACTATATAGATCATTTTGGAGACGTTGCTTCCAATTTTATTGGACTTTTACCCGACATTGAGATGAAATGACATCTCAAGCCCTGTCGCCCAATGAAACGAATAAGGTTTATAAGCATGGATGGTCCGGCTAGCACCACTTTGCCTGGGCATGCATCTTCTAAGCTGTTTGCCAGTACTCATGTGTGGTCGGTTTCAGCTCTGCGTGGAAGCATCATGCAGCCAATCTATTTCTTTAAGCCCCGACGGGGCCGAAAACTTCATAGTCTTTTTAGCTGAGTAGGCTGGTTGATTGCAAATGCTGCAGACAAGTTTTCTTTTGACAGGTATCAAGTGTAGTATATAGGTATACACTAACTAAACCATGCTGATCCAGAATTAATTTTTTAGCTCACCGTCACGTAGCGATGAGGTGAGCTTTTGGGATCACTTTTTGTCCGTCGTGCGTCCGTGCGTGTGTGGATTTTGACCAAACTTCACAGGAATGATCCTGAGGTGGTCCCCTTTCAAAGTTATTCAAATGGTTCTGGTCTGCTGCATTGCAAGGTCACAGGGGCCAAAAATAGATTTTTTTTAATGAAAACTTAAAAAATCTTCTTCTCTGAAACCACAAGGCCCAGGTCTTTGATATTTGGTATGAAGCTTCATCTAGTGGACCCCTACCAAGATTGTTCAAATTATATTGCTGGGGCCAAAAATGCCCCCGCCCGGGGCCCTTTGATTTTACATGGGCTTTTGTAGGGAAAATCTTTAAAAATCTTCTTCTCTGAAACAGCAAGGCCCAGGTCTTTGATATTTGGTATGAAGCTTCATCTAGTGGACCCCTACCAAGATTGTTCAAATTATATTGCTGGGGCCAAGAATGCCCCCCGCCCCGGGGCCCTTTGGTTTTACATAGGCTTATATAGGGAAAATCTTGTAAAATCTTCTTCTCTGAAACCGCAAGGCCAAGGTCTTTGCTATTTGGTGTGAATTGTTTTTGTTTGATTTAAGGTTTAACGTCCCCGTCAACACTGTAAAGGTCATTTTGGAGATGTTGCTTCCAATTTTGTGGAACTTTTACCCGACATTGAGATGAAATGACATCTCAAGCCTGTCACCCAATGAAACCAATAGGGTTTATTAGCATGGACGGTCTGCCTCGCACTGCAGTTCCTGGACAGGCTTAGATCCTCTAAGCACTTTACCAGTACTAGTGTGCTGGCTGGGTTCAGCTCTGCGTGGAAGCATCATGCAGCCCATATATTTCTTCAAGCCCCTATGGGCGGGGGCTGCTTCATCTAGTGGATCCCTACCAAGATTGTTCAAGTTATAGTGCTGGGGCCAAAAATGCCCCCGCCCCAGGGCCCTTTGGTTTTACATAGGCTTTATATAGGGAAAATCTTTGAAAATCTTCTTCTCTGAAACCGCAAGGCCCAGGTCTTTGATATTTGGTATGAAGCTTCATCTTGTGGACCTCTACCAAGATTGTCTAAATTATAGCCCTGGGGCAAAAAATGCCCCCTCTCCGGGGCCCTTTGGTTTTACATAGACTTATATAGGGAAAATCTTAAGAATCTTTAAAAATCTTCTTCTGTGAACCCACAAGGCCTAGGTCTTTGATATTTGGTATGAAATTTCATCTAGTGTACCTCTATCAAGATTGTTCAAATTATAGCCCTGGGGCCAAAAATGCCCCCGCCCCAAGACCCTTTGCTTTTACATAGACTTATATAGGGAAATCTTTGAAAAACTTCTTCTCTGAAGCTGCAAGGTCTTTGAAATTTGGTATGGAGCTTCATCTAGTGTACCTCTACCAAGATTGTATCAAATTATAGCCCACGGGTCACAAATGTCCCCGCCCTTGGGCCCTTTGGTTTTACATAGACTTATATAGAGATAATCTTTGAAAAACTTCTTCTCCGAAACAGCAAGGCCCAGGTCTTTGATATTTGGTGTGAAGCTTCATCTAGTGGACCTTTATAAAGATTATTTAGATTATAGCCCTGAAGCCAAAAATGCCCCTGCCCCGGGGCCATTTGGTTTTACATAGGCTTATCTAGGGAATATCTTTTAAAAAAATTCTTCTCTGAAACTCCAAGGCCCAGGTCTTTGATATTTGGTGTGTAGCTTCATTTAGTGGACCTTTGCCAAGATTGTTCAAATTATAGCCTTTGGTGATATTTAGTATGAAGCTTCACCTTTTTAGACCTCCCTCAACATTATGCACATTGTAGCCCTGGGGTCAGTAATGGCCCTGCCCGGGGCCCACTTGTTACTCTATGGATCAGGTGAGTGATCCAGGGCCATCATGGTCCTCTTGTTTCGAAAACCAGCTGATCAGGATCTAAACTGTTTTCAATTCTGCTTCTAAATTCATGGTAAAAAATGAAATCAGCTGAAAATTGGGGAGGAGTGTAGCATAATATTCAACATGTTGAGAGATAATTAAATTCATTTGAAGAGCTGCTTTAAACATAAAGTATGTACCAACTCTTTCAGATGAAGGTGTTTGAGAGAACTCCCAAGTACTGTAGGAAGATTGTGGTGGCCACAAACATCGCTGAAACTTCTATTACTATTAATGGAATAGTCTATAGTGAGTACCAGTCCAGTATTACCTTGTATATTTAGGACACATCCACCAATACATCATGGTAACAAGTCCATGGAATGAACACACTCTCAATCCCACTTTATATAGAGAAAACTGGGGTTTACCGGGGTATTCATTATTTTTTGTTATTTTTGCTCAAAAACATAGGATGTGGGTACCCATCAGAACTGCCTCATTGAGGTGGTTCTAACGAGCACCAACAATCTATATTTGGACTAGAAATAAAAAAAATGTTGAACAGTTTCATGTGAAAAATGGGAATTCTACAGATATCAGACACACCATTATACATGATTATAGCATACAGGTGTGTTATTGTAATGCAAAGTTAGTATCTGAAAATTTCATTGTATGACCTATGTACATTCACCTGGTGATCAGGGCCCATTTGTTCAAAGCATAGATAGCTTAACAAGCTCGTTAGTGATGAAATTGTTGACCCATAACATGCCAATCACAACAATTGTTGTTTGCTTTGACAACTGCTACAGTATAGCTCCAATATATCGCGTTCCAATATTTCGCGATGTCCAATCTATCGCAGTCGCGCCGTGGATCCCATTCCCCCACCCCCCCACCCCCCACCCCCCCCCCCTTAAAAATTCATAATTAAAAAAAAATAGAGTTTTAAGTTGTTAAAATTTATTTAAAACCAGGTTAAACCAGGTGCCAACAGCGTTTGACTTTTCCTGCCCAGCGTCTGCTATTTGGCGCCAAAACATAACCATTCACAAGATCGCAGAAAAAGCCGTTTTTATTATGCAAACATCTAATTGTCTGAGGAGCGATTAAATTATTTTCACATTGATTGTGGATTAAATTTTATGATTGGAAGATAAACGCCAATTAGAGACATAACTTGACCATATTTTCACACCTTATCGACACGCACCGCAGGGTGGCAATTATATGACAGGGATTAACAATAGTGTCATACCTGAACCGTAATAAATACACAGATGGTTTGTCTCTCAATTGACAGTGCAGCAATTATTGCGATTTACTTACTAGTCTAGTTTTACCGTATTTAAGGACTCAAAAAGACTGACAATTGTAGACGATTTTTTTTACACTTGCCCGAAATCAAAACACAATAAAATGATAGTTTTGTTGTTGTATAGTTTTTCGGCCCGTGGTAGACGTTAAATAATTTTTCCAACCGCTACTTTTAATGATTCTGAGATCTGGCAAGCCAAGGGAAACAACTAGAATTGCTTTAGCGCTTAGCGTTTATGGTAGTTGCGCCCCTTGGCCGTCACCCGTTACAGACAACCAGGGGAACCCGCAAATCCAAAATGGCGTCCTGTTTTGACATTTTAGCAATCACATGTTTTCAGACGCAGATTATCAGCTGTTCTCGAATGTAAGTTAATTGGTAGACATAGTCCCCTTTGATTGTTCTGTCACTGAGTAATTCTTAACCTACTTTAATGGTGAAATACGGCCGATAGCATTACTGATAGCCATTAGTGTGGATTGATAAACGGTTCTCACCAAACTATCACCGCGACTTGTATTGGCATCTCGGCAAACTACCGCGACTTATATCGCGCTCCGACCACATCGCGGTTTTCGGGCTATGGACCCCGACTACCGCAATATATTGGAGCTATACTGTAGTAACGGTAAACTAATTTCTCAAATTCTACAAACAGTGTGGACCCAGATCAGACTGCTTTAAAAAGTTTACAAGAAGACTTAGCAGACAACATAAACTGATTGCATTTTTAGATGCATTTTTTCTCGGCAGCTTAAGGGTTAACTGTTCTAACAAGTACAATATCTAGAAATTTGGTATTTTTGCTGAAAAAATGTAAGTAGCTTTTGCATTTAAAAATGCTGCTCTAATATTTTTCAACCAAAATATTAAAGTATATGCCAGATTTAATTATTAAAGTTTTAACAATACTTGAAGTAACTTTGCCATTAGTTTTTAAACAGCTGGGCCAGGAGGTCATGGACTTGATCTAAACAGAAACTATTGTCCAAGGTCCTTGTAGACGGGGCTATTGTCAGTTACTAGGGAAAGTATGTGCACTGTTCAAGAAAATCAAGAAACTTTATTTAACCCATTTTGTATCTGAAACTCCAAAATGGGTACCCTGGCAAACAGTGCTGGCCCAGAGCATGATCAGGGCCTACACTACAAAAAGTTCAGCTATTTTTAGCTCGTCTGTTTTTTGAAAAAAAACTTTCGAGCTATTGTCATCACTCCGGCGTCTTCGTTGTTGTCTGGCGTCGTCCTTAACCGAAAACCTTAACCTTGACCATATTTCCAAAAGTATTTGGCCTACCTTCATGAAACTTCATACACATACTCACCATCACAAGAGCCACATTCCCTACAAGTTTTATAACTCCATCTTGCAATTTGATTGCTCTTGTTTGACTTAGAACTTTGGTTTTCTAAAAGAAACTGCAGACGAGCGTTGGCACCCGCATGCGGTGCTCTTGTTCAAAAAGAAATTTCACCCCTAAATTTCGAAATGGACTCCTTCCATGTATAAGGAGGAAGATTCCATTTGGTACAAAAAGGGTTAACCCTTTTCCTGTGGAACCAGGATATGCTCTTCCTTTGCAAATTGATAGCTTGTGAACATTATCTATGCTGTTTGACATTCATTTTGTGAACATTGAAAGTCAAAAAGTCAGAAATGGCTGTGGCCAAATCAGCAGGTGAAGAGTTGAGATTGGTTTTCAGTTTACAGTTTACAAATATAAAACATTTTACCAACAAATGCATTATAAGACTTTTACCGATATAACAACAATTACAGGATACCCCTGTAAACCCCGGTATTACTATATAAAATTATAAAGGCGGGGACAAATTTATGTGTGGCATCATAAATTTGCTGTGGCGGAATTCAGCATTCGATAGGGGGGACGCTTTGCTTAGACAGCTGTTTGGTTGTAATGAAACTTTACGCCTTGAGCCTAGATTCCAAATACTGGTTGCTGGGAGCAAGGCTGAAGTTTGTTTCTTTCAGGACTTCTACTTGGACTGGGTGGCATCTCCTTCATGGAAGTGGTCCGCCATAACCTGAAGATTTGTTCTTGAGCCTAGATTCCAGGTACTGGTTGCTGGGAGCAGAGCTGAGGCTTGTTTCTTTCAGAACTTCTTGAACTGGGTGGCGTCTCCTTCAGGGAAATGGTTCACCATAGCCTGAGGATGTGTTCCCCCCAGGGTCATACTAAAAATTTCTAAATTGCAAGTCATAAGTGAGGTTCGCACGTGCAGCCGGGGCTATTTGAATATATGTAATATGGGATGGATTATATGGTATGCATTGCATAATGCAGAAGATGGTATGGAATGCGTGTCATGGAATGCATTTTGGAGTGCACATTACGGAGTGCTCACTGTCAAGATTAGTTGGAGTGCATAAATTGGAGTGCACAAGAGTTGGGATAGAATGGAGCGTACAAATAGGATGTGCGCAATATCTGGATTTTTACATAATTTGGAGCGTACAGTCAGGATGTGCGCAATATTTAGAATGCTAAAAAATTGTAAAGCATACAAACAAGATGTATGCAATATTTGGAATACTTGGAGCGTACAAATAGGATGTGCGCAATATTTGGATTGTTACAAAATTTGGAGCGTACAAACAGGATGTGCGCAATTTTTGGAATGTTAAAAAATTGTGGAGCGTACAAACAGGATGTACGCAATATTTGGAATACTCTGTTACAAAATTTGGAGCGTACTATAGGAAGTGCGCAATTTTTGGAATGTTACAAAATCTTGGAGCACACATTTGGAGTGTGCGCATATTTTGGAATACTCAAAATTCAAAATTGGACTGCACAATATTTTGAGTGCAAACAAATTAATAATTTGGTGCCCGTTTTCGTGCGAGCAAGGTTATATGCTGTCACTGCGTCCCCCCTTCGACCTGAATCTACTTGGTGTCCATATAGTGCCAATAATGTTTTATTAACTATGTGAAAAAGGAGATAAATAAAAGTAGTTGTATCTATATATATTTTGTTGTATGAGTGAGCATCCTTAATAAAAAATTATAAAGGCATGCTTTCGTGATGAAAAAGTTCATTTTTCTAATTTTCTAAAAGTAATTAAAACCTGACACTGATAACTTTTGAAACAAACTGCCCCTGTATAAAATTAGGAAGATTCTATCAGTTGAATATGGATTGAAGTTTCAAGCATTTTTAGCTCACCTGGGCCGAAGGCTCCAGGGGAGCTTATAGTATAGTGGGTCCTCCGTCGTCCGTCCGTCCGTCGTCCGTCCACACTTTTGAGCAGCTATATCTCTGTATCCTGCGAGCTGATCTCAATCATTTCTCACCTGTAGTATGCCTCTGGTGGGGCATTGATGGCATAAACTTTTTTTTGAAATCGCTCTAAAACTTTGGTTCCTATGGCAACCACAAGGTCCCATAGACTTACAATGGGAAAATGCTTGTCATCACCGTAGCGCCTTCAGTTTTAATCGGATCTTTCTGAAACTTATATGTGAGGTGACTGGGGATAAAAACTCGGATGAGTTCGAAAACCGGCCAAGTAGGCCCATTTATCATAGAGTTACGTCCCTTTGATTGCTGAAAATGCCCATTTTCGACCTTGTCATCACCGTAGCCCCTTCAGTTTTGATCGGATCTTTCTGAAACTTATATGTAATGTGGCTGGGGATAAAACCTCGGATGAGTTCGATAACCGGCCAAGTCCGCTGGTTTATCATAGAGTTACGTCCCTTTGATTGCTGAAAATGCCGATTTTTGACCTTGTCATCACCGTAGCCCCTTCAGTTTTGATCGGATCTTTCTGAAACTTATATGTAAGGTGGCTGTGGATAAAATCTCAGATGAGTTCAAAACCGACCAAGTTGACCCTTTTATCATAGAGTAACGTCCCTTTGATTGCTGAAAATGCTGATTTTTGACCTTGTCATCACTGTAGCCCTTTCAGTTTTGATTGAATCTTTCTGAAACTTATATGTAAAGTGGCTGGGGATAAAATCTCGGATGAGTTCGAAAACCAGACAAGTTGGTCCATTTTTCACAGAATAACGTCCCTTTGATTGCTGAAAATGCCGATTTTTTACCTTGTCATCACCGTAGCCCTTTGAGTTTTGATCGGATCTTTCTGAAACTTATATGCAAGGTGGCTGGGGATAAAGCCTCGGATGAGTTAGCATACCGGCAAAGGTGGCCTATTTATCATAGAGTTAGGTCCCTTTGATTGTTGAAAATGTTGATTTTTGACCTTGTCAACACTGTAGCCCCTTCAGTTTTGATCGGATCTTTCTGAAACTTATATGTAAGGTGGCTGGGGATAAAACCTCGGATGAGTTCGAAAACCGGCCAAGTTGCCCCATTAACTATATAGTTATGTCCCTTTGATGGCTGAAAATGTCGATTTTTTACCTTGTCATCACCGTAGCCCCTTCAGTTTTGATCAAATCTTTCTGAAACCTATATGTAAGGTGACTGGAGATAAAACCTAGGATGAGTTTGAATACCGGCCAAGTTGGCCCATTTATCATTGATTTACGTCCCTTTGATTGCTGAAAATGTTGATTTTTGACCTTGTCATCACCATAGCCCCTTCAGTTTTGATCGGATCTTTCTGAAACTTATATGTAAGGTGGCTGGGGATAAAATCTTGGATGAGTTCGAAAACAGGCCAAGTCAGCCCATTTATTGTAGAGTTCTGTCCCTTTGATGGCTGAAAATGTTGATTTTTGACCTTGTCATTACCGTAGCCCCTTCAGTTTTGATCGGATTTTTCTGAAACTTATATGTAAGGTGGCTGGGGATGAAACCTCGAATGAGTTCGAAAACTGTCCAAGTAGGCTCATTTATTTTAGAGTAACATCCCTTTGATTGCTAAAAATGCCAAATTTTGACCTTGTCATCACCGTAGCCCTTCAGTTTTGATCGGATCTTTCTGAAACTTATACGTGAGGTGGCTGGGAATAAAATCTTGGATGAGTTTGAATACTGGCCAAGTCTGATCGGATCTTTCTGAAACTTACATGTAAGGTGGCTGGGAATTAAACCTCAGGTGAGTTCGAATACCGGTCAAGTCGGCACATTTATCATAGAGTGACGTGCCTTTGATTGCTGAAAATGCCTATTTTCGACATTGTTATCACTGCTGCCCCTTTAGTTTTGAACAGATCTTCATGAAACTTACAAACAAGGAAGTCAGGCAGAAAGCTTGGAGGAGTTTGAAAACTCTTGTTTTTGAACTTGTCATCACCATAGCCACTTCAGTTTAGATCGGATCTTCTTAGCAAGTCAGGAATAAAAGCTTGAATGAGTTTGAAAACCGGTGAGGTCAGCCTGTTTATCATAGAGTTATATTCTCAGAAAATGCTTACCCTGTCATCACCATGTCCTCCATAAAGCCTTCAGTAAAGGTTGGCACTTCCTTAAACTTTGAATCTGTTAGCTCAGGTGAGCGATACAGGACCAAGCTAGCTTGGTCCTCTTGTTTAGCTCACCTGAGCCGAAGGCTCATGTGAGGTATTAGTATGCCAGTGATCCGTCGTCCGTCGTTCGTTCACATTTTCAACTAAGTATATCTTTAAAGCCAGTTGGCCAATCATGATTAAATTTCATGAGAAGCATTATCAGGTTGGGGGAAAAGATGCATTATGTTTTGGGGCAGATCAGATGGAAACTCTTGTTTCCATGGCAACATATAGCTCCCATAGACTTACAATGGGAAAAACTTAAAAAATCTTCTTCTCTGAAACCAATAGGCCCAGAGCTTACATATGAAGCATGTAGCAATGTCAAGTGGTCCCCTACATAAATTGTGCCAATCATGCCCCTGGGGTCTAAACTGGCCACGCCCCGGGGTCCCTTAACCCCCAATAGAAATAAAAGCTTAAAAAATCTTCTTCTCTGAAACCGCTAGGCACAGAGCTTACATATTAAGCATGTAGCAATGTCTAGTGGTCCTCTACATAAAATATGCCAATCATGCCCCTGGGGTCTAAATTGGCCATGCCCCGGGCCCCCTTAGCCCCCATAGACTTATAATGGAAAAAAAGCTAAAAAAAATCTTCTTCTCTGAAACCACTAGGTCGTGAGCTTACATAATTTTTATGAAGCATGTAGCAATGTCAAGTGGTCCCCTACATAAATTGGCCAATCATGACCCTGGGGTCTAAACTGGCCACGTCCCGGGGTCCCTTAACCCCCATAGACTTATAATGGAAATAAAAGCTTAAAAAATCTTCTTCTCTGAAACCGCTAGGCACAGAGCTTACATATTAAGCATGAAGCAATGTCAAGTGGTCCTCTACATAAATTGCCCCAATCATGCCCCTGGGGTCTAAACTGGCCACGCCCCGGGGTCCCTTAGCTCCCATAGACTTATAATGGAAAAAAGCTTAAAAAATCTTCTTCTCTGAAACCACTAGGCCCAGAGCCTACATATTAAGCATGTAGCAATGTCAAGTGGTCCCCTACATAAATTGTGCCAATCATGCCCCTGGGATCTAAACTGGCCACGCCCTGGGGCCCCTTGGCCCCCATAGACTTATAATGGAAAGAAAAGCTTAAAAAATCTTCTTCTCTGAAACCGCTAGGCACAGAGCTTACATTTTAAGCATGTAGCAATGTCAAGTGGTCCACTACATAAATTGTGCCAATCATGCCCCTGGGGTCTAAACTGGCCACGCCCCCGGGTCCCTTAGCTCCCATAGACTTATAATGGAAAAAAAAAGCTTAAAAAATCTTCTCTGAAACCACTGGGCCCAGAGCTTTCATATTATGCATGTAGCAATGTCAAGTGGTCCTGTACATAAATTGTGCCAATCATGTCCCTGGGGTCTAAACTGGCCACACCCCAGGGTCCTTTAGCTCCCATAGACTTATAATGGAAAAAAAGCTTAAAAAATCTTCTTCTCTGAAACCACTAGGCCCAGAGCTTACATATTAAGCATGTAGCAATGTCTAGTGGTCCTCTACATAAATTGTGCCAATCATGCCCCTGGGGTCTAAACTGGCCACTCCCCAGGGTCCCTTAGCTCCCATAGACTTATAATGGAAAAAAAGCTTAAAAAATCTTCTTCTCTGAAACCACTAGGCTCAGAGCTTACATATTAAGCATGTAGCAATGTCAAGTGGTCCCCTACATAAATTGTGCCAATTATGCCCCTGGGATCTAAACTTGCGAAGCCCTGGGGCCCCTTTGCCCCCATAGACTTATAATGGAAATAAAAGCTTAAAAAATCTTCTTCTCTGAAACCGCTAGGCACAGAGCTTACATTTTAAGCATGTAGCAATGTCAAGTGGTCCTCTACATAAATTGTGCCAATCATGCCACACCCCGGGACCCCTTAGCCCCCATAGACTTATAATGGAAAAAAGCTAAAAAAATCTTCTTCTCTGAAACCAATAGGCCATGAGCTTACATAGGAAGCATGTAGCAATGTCAAGTGGTCCCCTACATAAATTGTGCCAATCATGCCCCTGGGGTCTAAACTGGCCACGCCCCGGGGTCCCTTAACCCCCATAGATTTATAATGGAAATAAAAGTTTAAAAAATCTTCTCTGAAACCGCTAGGCACAGAGCTTACATATTAAGCATGTAGTAATGTCAAGTGGTCCTCTACATAAATTGTGCCAATCATGCCCCTGGGGTCTAAACTGGCCACGCCCCGGGCCCCTTAGCCCCCATAAACTTATAATGGAAAAAAAGCTTAAAAAATCTTCTTCTCTGAAGCCACTAGGCCCAGAGCTTACATATTAAGAATGTAGCAATGTTAAGTGGTCCCCTACATAAATTATGCCAATCATGCCCCTGGGATCTAAACTGGCCATGCCCTTGGGCCCCTAAGCCCCCATAGACTTATAATGGAAAAAAAAGCTTAAAAAATCTTCTTCTCTGAAACCGCTAGTATTATTAGCTCACTTGAGCCGAAGGCTCATGTGAGGTATTGGTATGCCAATTGGCCGGCGTCCGTTCACATTTTCAAATAAGTATATCTTTAAAGCCACTTGGCCAATCATGATTAAATTTCATAAGAAGCATTTATCCGATTGGGGGAGAAGATGCAGTATGTTTTGGGGTAATTCAGATTGAAACTGGTGTTGCCATGGCAACATATAGCTCCCATAGACTTACAATGGGACAAACTTAAAAAAATTTTCTTCTCTGAAACCACTAAGCCCAGAGCTTACATATTAAGCATGTAGCAATGTCAAGTGGTCCCCTACATAAATTGTGCCAATCATGCCCCTGAGGTCTAAACTGGCCACGCCCCGGGGCCCCTTAGCCCCCATAGACTTATAATGGAAAAAAACAACTTCAAAAATCTTCTTCTCTGAAACCACTAGGCCCAGAGCTTACATATTAAGCATGTAGCAATGTCAAGTGGTCCCCTACATTAATCCTACCAAACCTGCCCCTAGGGTCCAAATTGACAATGCCGTGTTCCATAAGGAAGAACTTCAAAAAATAAATTATGCTCAAAGACTATGAGTCAAACAACTAACTAAAATGTTCCTCAGGTGAGCGGTTAGGCTCATTGAGCCTCTTGTTTCCCCAGTCTTTTGGCATGGTAGTTTCTTCCAGTTTTGCAGGTGAATTGACCCAACCATTTTGTTTCTTTCTAGTTGTAGACTGTGGTTTTGTGAAGTTGAAGGCTTATAATCCCACAACTGGAATAGGTATGTTAATTATTGAAATGTGAAATCCCTATCTAGTTCCATGTTCTTCTGGAATAATAATTACACCAGGTCTTGGAACATCCACTAAACATGATACAGTGCATCAAACTAAGTTACCATAGTGATGATATATACCTTTTTACTTCAAATAAAGTCATTTTTCAAGCTTAAATAAGAGGGAAATTTTCAATTTATGTTATATTCTTTAAGTGATGTTATTGTTTTCATGCCTGGTTCCGTATTTCACATGGCTGCTTTCTAACATTGAAGCAAATGCCAGAGTGCAGAGGTAGCCTTGTTTCAAAGGACGGTGATGCAGAATCCGAAACTGCCGGTAGGTCCATAATGGGTTCTGTTTTCTTGGGAGTGTAGGACAAAATCCCCCCCGGACAAAATCCCTCCCGCTTATTTTTGTATATGTGGACAAAATCCCTCCCATGTTTTTTGCAACGTAGACATAATCCCTGCCGCACCTTTTTGCAAGGTGGACAAAGTCCCTAAAAAATAAAATATGAAAATATAGAGAATATTAAAATTCTGAAAAATAAAATATGGAAATATAGAGAATATTAAAATTTAGAGAGATTATACAGAAAAATAACTAGTTGTTCGCTTTTCTGAGAAATCTACACATAGAATTTATTTATCATATCTTTACTATAGACTACTTTCTTTTTGAGTGTGTGATACAAATGTGGAGTCCCTTTGCATATCACAATTGCTAAGGCATTAGCATGTGATGCTGTATCACATACCCATATCACACCCCAAAATCCATATCACACACCCTTTATCATACCTCTGACATAACCATCTTTGGAACACTTGGCTGTTTTCCTATCACACCATAATTTTTGGCAAATAGTGATGGCCCTGATAAGAGGTACCATTACCTGTGCCTGCGCTGTTTAACATATATCACATGGGTCTAGAAAATGGAAAGTATCATGAATTATCTTTGCTAACAAAGATTGGGAAATATATGATAAATAGATTATGATATGATGTTTTTCACATCATTCCTCATGTTAACCATTGACCCATATCAACCTGAGGGCCGAACTTCAGCCCTTGGGCTGATATGGGAGTCTTGGGCTGATATGGGGTATGGAAAATGCTGTATGATAATCTCTATAGATTGTACAGAAAAATTACCATAAATGGTCAGTTTAATGTATAATCTATACATATTTGTTTGGCTATAACATGGACCAGGGCTCGAGAAACTGTCGGTTTTCCGGTTCTGGACCGAATTTGCCTTCACTAAACCGATTTTGTATTCAGAAGAAGATTAAAAAATCGGTCCATAATTCTATACCAATTAAAAAAATCGGTTCGAAAATTTTCGCTAAATCATTATGTTGTAATAACAAGCTGACTGTTTGCCACTGATAATCCAAGCATGTATACAAAAAATGCCAACACCACAAGTGTTAGACCGGTTCATTATCTAACTAGGTGAAAATTGGTCAAGTCCATGTCGGGTTCTTTGATCTTATCGCAGCGAAATTTGACCCACGTGTCAAAATTATTAAACCGTGAACTTTGGCCTCAGGCGTTATCGGCAAGCTGGCAAGGTGAGAAAATTAGGCCAATCAATGCAGGACATACGCTAGTTTGTTTACACAAGTCATTAATTTATGGCTTACTATAGAACTGGTATTTGAATATAAAATTGTTGTTTTTTTTATTGTTTTTTTTTTTTTTTCCCACAGGGCGCAATTTTCAATACACACCTGTCATGTCTGAACATTGCGTGTCATGCCTTGAGGGAAAATGCCTTATTTCATCCATTCTATTTTTATTTAAGAAATACGCTCCATTGAAACCAATTACATAAACCAGGTGTGTATTACGCCCTTGAATGAATTAAAATGAAAACGCATGATGGATTTTCCGATCACGTGGCTTCAATATTGGTCATCATTTGTAGACAAAGCGATTTGTTTCAGGCTTGTGTAATCGTGAAATATGTATTTATATTCATTAAAACTCAGTTCGGCCATGTAAGATTTTCAATGACTCTCATTCGGTCATGTTTCGGTTTGAGATTAAAGAAATGTTTTTTTCGATTTTTAGCTCACCTGAGCACGAAGTGCTCAAGGTGAGCTTTTGGGATCAGTCTTTGTCCGTCGTCCGTCGTCCGTGCGTGCGTGCGTGCGTGCGTCCGTCGTCAACTTTTGCTTTAAACAACATCTCCTCCAAAACTGCTGGACAGATTTTGATCTAATTTCACAGGAATGCTCCTTGGGTGATCCTCTACCAAAATTGCTCAAACTGTTCCGCTCGGGTGAACAAGATGGCCGCCAGAGCTAAAAATAGAAAATTCTTTAAACGACTTCTCCTGCTTAACAAGTGGATGGATTTTGAAATTGTTTCACAGGAATGTTCCTTGGATGACCCTCTACCAAAATTGCTCAAACCGTTCAGCTCTGGTGAACAAAATGGCCGCCAGAGCTAAAAATAGAAAAACCTTTAAAGGATTTCTTCTCCTTAACCAGTGGATGGATTTTGAAATTATTGCACAGGAAGGTTTCTTGGGTGCCCCTCTTCTAAAATTGCTCAAACCAATCCGCTCGGGTGAACAAAATGGCCACCAGAGCTAAAAATAGAAAAACCTTTAAAGGACTTCTTCTCCTTAACCAGTGGATGGATTTCAAAATTACTTGACAGGAATGTTCCTTGGGTGACCCTCTACCAAAATTGCTCAAACCGTTCCGCTCGGGTGAACAAAATGGCCACCAGAGCTAAAAATAGAAAAAGCTTTAAACGACTTTTTCTCCTTAACTAGTACATGGATTTTGAAATTACTTCACAGGAATGTTCCTTCGGTGACCCTCTACCAAAATTGCCCAACCGTTCCGCTCGGGTGAACAAAATGGCCGCCAGAGCTAAAAATAGAAAAAGCTTTAAACGACTTTTTCTCCTTAACCAGTGGATTGATTTTAAAATTATTTCACTGGAAGGTTCCTTGGGGGATCCTCTACCGAAATTGCTCAAACTGTTCAGTTTTAAACCCCATTGGTTTCATTGGGCGGCAGGGCTTGAGATGTCATTTCATCAAAAATGACTTTTACTTCTCAAAATGACTTCTACTCCTAAACAGGCAGACTGATTTTGAATTAATTTCACAGAAATGGTCTTTGGGTCCAACCAAAATTGCTCAAACCCTCCACTCCACCATATATTACCCACAATTCTGTTTGTACAATAGGATCAGGTGAGCGATCCAGGGCCATCATGGCCCTCTTGTTTAACACGTTCAAAGCGATTTTTTTAGAAATACTCTCTATTAAAATCAATGACATAAAACAGGTGTGTGTGTTACGTCCTTGACTGCATTAATGTGTGTTGTGTAAACGGAAACCATATGACGTCATTTTCCGACCACGTGGCTGCAAGATCGGTCGCCATTTGTAAACAAAGCAATTTGGGCAAATTAAAATGCATGAAATAAGAGAAATATTTTAAAGGTTTATATAGTGACCACCGAACTGGTCTTTGACTGCCCCAAATCGGTTGTTTCCCTTTAGCGATCTTCAGGTTCTCAGTGACCTGGATATTGGGAAAATGAAAGTAGATGAAACCTGAACGATATGAGCAATAACTGCTGTTTACAATCCAGATACTGGTGCTCATATCCGTTGACAAGTGTAAAAGCAACATTGGTATGTCATTCGTTACACTAATAACACATTTTGAAATTGCAAATCGCCAAGGACGTTTACGGAAATTACCGAAACCGATCGGCGATTTCCGTAATTTTTGGCGAAATCTGGCTGGACCGATTTGGGTTCTTCAGTTTCTCGAGCCCTGACATGGACCATTGGTGCTTTTACTATGGTCATACCTGTTTAATGTATGTTATGTTGGTGATTCTGTCTCTTTCCCCTCATTATGTATGGTGTTCCTTTTTAGTTACATTTGGATTATCTGAGTCACCACCTGTATGGAAAAGACCTGCTAACTCAGTTTACCAGCTGTCTATTTTGTTTACTGTCGTAACTCCACGTTTAGACTTCTTTCCCTTGTGATATTGTGTGGGGGATTTGGGATCTGATTGTATTAGTTCCTGATCATTCAAGGATAAATTCTGTCCTTTAGAATAGCAATGTCCGTGCGGGCGGGCAGCCGGCCGGGCATCTGCGTCCCGGTTTACCTTTTGGTTAATCCTGAAAAACCTGTCCATAATGCCATTTGGCATTTTTCTTGTTTTTCTTTTCAATTAACATAAATACTGCTTTGTACCCCAACAATTGTGTTATAAAGAGATATTTGTGTATCATGTTTTCTCTTCCTTTGCAGAATCTCTAGTTATAGTTCCTGTGTCAAAGGCATCAGCTGATCAAAGAGCTGGTAGAGCTGGCAGGGTGAGAGCAGGCAAAGCTTACAGGCTGTATACTGGTGGGTACTAGAAATAAGCAATCACTTTGCACAAAGAATCAGAAAGCTGTAAAGCTTGGAAATAACACTATATACATGAAACTTTGATGGCTTAACTCATTGTATGCTAAAGGGGTACCTGGCAAACAGTGCAGGCCCAGATCAGAGGCCGCAGAACGCGGTGTCTGATCAGGGCCTGTACTATTTCCTAACAATTTTCCATCAAAAATAGAATAAAAATGAAATGATTGGCCTGACACCCCTAATATGGCAAATGGACTTATCCAACATATAGCAATGGAAGAGTCCACTAGTATACAATAGGTTGAAAACTGATGGCTTGTTTACCACGGCTGTTTCATGAGTCTTGAAAAAACTCCCATTGCTGCTGATATTAACCCTTAAGCTGCCGAGAAAAACAACATCTAAAAATGTCGTCTTTTTATGTTGTCTGCTGAATCTTCTAGCAAACGTTTTTAAGAATATTTTTGCATAAAGGTGCAAACAGTGTGGACCCAGATCAGACTGCTCCTTCTGGAGCAGTCTGATCTGGGTCCACAATGTTTGCAAAAAAATGACTTAAAGTAACCTGCAGACGACAAAGCAGACGAAAATTGTCGTGCTTGGCATTTAATAGGTTATTTTATTTGGGATAATTTAGGGAGACTTTTCTTATTTGATCTTCAAGTTGTGTGTTGTGTGTATTCATTAGGATCACTTGTATGGGTCGATTTATTTGGGTACACATGACATACTTTTATTAGCTCAAACCAAATATGTTGGGTTGGGGAGTGCGGAAATAGCCATCTACCTGGCATCCATCCAAATGTGTGTCAGTATTCACAACCTTGTGGTTGCCATATTGAGATATATTGATAGCACTTGGTACACTTGTACTTAAGGTTAGGATAGTGTGTAATGCGGAAGAACTACAACTTTGAGTGCATTGTTTGAGTTATCTGGCCTGACATTATAAACTTGTGATTGCAATACCTTTATGATGATATTTATGATATATTGATATGAAATACAGTTGTATATTAGATTGAGTGGCCCCCACCCATCGGGGCTTGAAGAAATATATGGACTGCACGATGCTTTCACGCAGAGCTAAATCCGACCAGCACACAAGTACTGGAAAACTGCTTATAGGATCTAAGCCTGCCCATGCAAAGCCATGTGAGTCGGACCGTCCATGCTTATAAACCCTATTGGTTTCATTCTGCGACAGGGCTTGAGATGTCATTTCATCTCAACGTCGGGTAAAAGTCCCACAAAATTGGAAGCAACGTCTCAAAAATGACCTTTACAGTGTTGACGGGGATGTTAAACCTCAAATCAAACAAAACAAACAAACATTAGGTTGAGGAGTGTCTAGTGCAAGAACCACAACTCTGGTGCCACATTATTTGAGTTATCTGCCGTGACAGTATTACCTTGTGATCATCTTAATGCCATTACTCTTTGCGGTATATAGATGGTACATGGTACAGCTGTACATGAGGTTATGAAAGTGTAACATGAGCAAGAACCACAACTCTTGATGCCATTGTATTTGAGTTATCTCTCCTGACAATATGATCTTGTGATTGCCATAACTGTAACACCCTCTGAGATACAGTGAATTTTTTATGGCTCATTTTACAAGGCTATTTTGAACTCTTTCCATAGGAAAAATTTCTAATAGCTGCAGATATTAACTTTACGAAAACACGCCTTTACAAATACATTGCCAATTTTTCGGCCAAAAAAATGAGATTTTAAGATGAAAAATTGTGATTTTTTTCTTATTTCTGCTCAAAACATAGATTGCGGGGACTCGGTAGAACCGCCTCGACGAGGCAGTTCTATTGAGTACCCACAATCTATGTTTTTGCTCAAAACATAGATTACAGAGACTCGGTAGAACCGCCTCGACGAGGCCGTTCTATCGAGTACCCACAATCTATGTTTTTGAGCATAAATAAGAAAAAATAATTTATACCCCCTTAAACCCCTGTTTCACTATATAAAAGTGGGGTATGAGGAGGTCAAAATTATATAGGCGTGTTCTCGTAATGCATACCTGAGTTCATTTCTTATTTTATCTTGACAATATCTTGGCTTACAGTCGGACAAGGCCTACTGTCATTGCAGCAGGTAAGGGTTGAGGGGGACTGTTGTTATTTCTTCTATTTCTACACTTCCATTCATTTTCCTCTTTCTCCTCTGTCCCTCACTTTCATCTCCTTTACTATCTCATCTATCACTTTTCTCCCTTTCTCTGGAAGACAACACAAAATGACGACAAGGATTGACATGTTGTTAAACCGGACACAATCAATCAATCAATGTCTGTTATGTGAATTCATTAGAATCCCTCGATAAGATGATTCTAATGAGTACACACAACATTCCTTTATCTTTGAGAAAATCAAAAAGATATCCTTTGTGCTGGTGTTGTGACTTATCCTTAGTGGCTCAAACTACACGTGTCTCAAACAAATATTCATTGTTCCAGAGGTGTTTGACCCATTGAAGTTCAACTGCATATTGATGGTAATTGGTACAATTGTACGGATGTCATGAGCAAGAGAACCACAACTCTTGGTGCCATGGTGGTTTTTTGAACTCCCCTCACAGTATAGCTTTGTGAACATTTTTAGCTCACCTGTCATGTAGTGACAAGGTGAGCTTTTGGGATCACTTTTTGTCCGTCGTGCGTCCGTGCGTGCGTGCGTCCGTAAACTTTTTCTTCAAACGACATCTCTTCCTAAACCACGGATCAGATTTTGACCAAACTTCACAGGAATGATCCTTAGGTGGTCCCCTTTCAAAGTTGTTCAAGTGGTTCCGGTCTGTTGCACATATAGGTCACAGGAGCCAAAAATAGATGTTTTTCATCGAAAATTTAAAAAATCTTCTTCTCTGAAACCGCAAAGCCCAGGACATTGATATTTGGTATGAAGCTTCATCTAGTGGACCCCTACCAAAATTGTTCAAATTATTGTGCTTGGGCCAAAAATGCCCCCGCACCGGGGCCCTTTGGTTTTACATGGGCTTAGATAGGGAAAATTTTTAAAAATCTTCTTCTCTGAAACCGCAAGGCCCAGGTCTTTGATATTTGGTATGAAGCTTCATCTAGTGGACCCCTACCAAGATTGTTCAAATTATAGTGCTGGAGCTAAAATTGCCCCCGCACCGGGGCCCTTTGGTTTTACATGGGCTTATAAAGGGAAAATCTTTAAAAATCTTCTTCTCTTAAACTGCAAGGCCAAGGACATTGATATTTGGTATGAAGCTTGATCTAGTGGACCCCTACCAAGATTGTTCAAATTATTGTGCTGGGACTGAAAATGCCCCTGCACCGGGGCCCTTTGGTTTTTCATGGGCTTATATAGGGAAAATCTTTAAAAATCTTCTTCTCTGAGACTGCAAGGCCCAGGTCTTTGATATTTGGTATGAAGCTTCATCTAGTGGACCCCTACCAAGATTGTTCAAATTATAGTGCTGGAGCTAAAAATGCCCCCGCACCGGGGCCCTTTTGTTTTACATAGGTTTATATAGGGAAAATCTTTAAAAATCTTCTTCTCTGAAACCGCAAGGCCCAGGACATTGATACTTGGTATGAAGCTTCATCTAGTGGACCCCTACCAAGATTGTTCAAATTATTGTGCTGGGGCCGAAAATGCCCCCGCACCGGGGCCCTTTGGTTTTACACGGGCTTATATAAAGGGAAAATCTTTAAAAATCTTTTTCTCTGAAACCGCAAGGCCTAGGTCTTTGATATTTGGTATGAAGCTTCATCTAGTGGACCCCTACCAAGATTATTCAAATTAGTGTGCTTGGGCCAAAAATGCCCCCGCCTGGGGTCCTTTTGTTTTACATGGGCTTATATAGGGAAAATCCTTAAAAATCTTCTTCTCTGAAACTGCAAGGCCCAGGTCTTTGCTATTTGGTATGAAACTTCATCTAGTGGACCCCTACCAAGATTGTTCAAATTATAGTGCTGGGGCCAAAAATGCCCCCGCCCCAGGGCCCTTTGGTTTTACATGGGCTTATATAGGGAAAATCTTTAAAAATCATCTTTTCTGAAACTGCAAGGCCCAGGTCTTTGATATTTGATATTAAGCTTCATCTTGTGGACCTCTACCAAGATTGTTCAAATTATAGCCCTGGGGCCAAAAGTGCCCCCGCTCCGGGGCCCTTTGGTTTTACATAGACTTATATAGGGAAAATCTTCTTCTCTGAAACCACAAGGCTTAGGTGTTTGATATTTGTTATGAAGCTTCAGCTAGTGGACCTCTACCAAGATTGTTCAAATTATAGCCCTGAGACCAAAAATGCCCCCGCCATGTGGTCCTTTGGTTTTACAAAGACTAATATAGGGAAAATCTTTAAAAATCTTCTTCTCTGAAACCACAAGGCTTAGGTCTTTGATATTTGTTATGAAGCTTCAGCTAGTGGACCTCTACCAAGATTGTTCAAATTATAGCCCTGGGGCCAAAAATACCCCCGCTCCGGGGCCCTTTGGTTTTACATAGGCTTATTTAGGGAAAATCTTGTTTTACATAGACTTCTTTATGCAGGGTAAACCTTTAAAATCTTCTTTTCTGAAACCACAAAGCCCAAGTCTTTCATATTCGATATGAAGCTTCATCGTGTTGACCTCTACCAAGATTGTTCAAATTATAGCCCTGGGGCCAAAATTGACCCCGCCCAGGGCCCACTTATTATACATTGGATCAGGTGAGCGAACCAGGGCCCTCTGGGCCCTCTTGTTTGAGATATATTGATGGTACTTGGTGCCATTGAACACAGTTTTTATGCCCCCGCCTATTCGAAGAATAGCGGAAGGGCATTAAGTTTTATCCCTGTCTGTTCGTTCGTCCATTCTTTCATTCGTTCGTCTGGTGACATCGTGTCTGGGCCATAACTCCTAAACCTTATGGAATATATTCATGAAACTTCACAGTTGTATTCATCACACTGAGACGATGTGTCATGAACAAAGAAGACAACTGTTGCATTTTTGGTTTTTGAATTATCTGCCCTTGACTTAGTACCATATAGTAAACCGTGTCCGGGCCATAACTCCTAAACCGTATGGAATATATTCATGAAACTTCACAGGTGCATTCATCACACTGAGACAATGTGTCATGAACAAGGAAGACAACTCTTGCATTTTTGGTTTTTGAATTATCTGCCCTTGACTCAGTACCATATAGTAAACCGTGTCCGGGCCATAACTCCTAAACCGTATGGAATATATTCATGAAACTTCACAGGTGCATTCATCACACTTAGACCATGTGTCATGAACAAAGAAGACAACTCTTGCATTTTTGGTTTTTGAATTATCTGCCCTTGACTTAGTACCATATAGTAAACCGTGTCTGGGCCATAATTCCTAAACCGTATGGAATATATTCATGAAACTTCACAGGTGCATTCATCACACTGAGACGATGTGTCATGAACAAGGAAGACAACTCTTGCATTTTTGGTTTTTGGATTATCTGCCCTTGATGCATATATTTTATGATTGATTTGAAGTACATTAGTAATATTTTTTATGAATGGCATTTGGCGGGGGCATCCGTGTCCTTTGGACATTTTTTCTAGTTTTAACTGTCACAGTTTCTGTTTTGGAACCCAGCATGAGTGTTATCTAGGTTGTAGTATATTAATTTAAGGGGAATGAGAACACCTTCAGGGGAGGCAACTCCTGCAAAAGTATTTTTGTCTCCCATGTCAATAGGGGTCAACTCTTAAAGGAACAGGGCTTATAGAAAAGTGAACAGTAAGTTCTGAAAGTTGTCTCCCTTTGAAAAATGGCGGACCAATTTGCCAGATGTTCCCATTTCACCTAAGCATGATAAGCTAATACATGGAGAAGAAGAAAGATAACTCTTGATTGTCTAGTTGTCTCTGTTCTTATTACATTCTTGTGTCACCATTTCAGAGGAAGGGTATGAGAAGTTACCCAGTGCTACTGTCCCCGAGATGCAGAGAAGTGACCTAGCACCTGTCATACTACAACTTAAAGCTCTTGGTATAGCTAATGTGCTCAGGTTTCATTTCCTCTCAGTAAGTATACTTCTTATAACACTGCTCATTATAGGGCCCCCGTCCATCAGGGATTGGAGAAATAGATTAGGCTGCATGGTGCTTCCACGCAGAGCTGAAACTGACGGCACATGAGTACTGGTAAACCATTCAGAACAACTAAGCCTGCCCAAGTAAAGTGGTGTGATTCGGACGGTGCAATGCATATAAGTCCTATTGGTTTCATGGGGCGGCAGGGCTTAAGATGTAATTTCATCTCAGTATTAGGTACTAATTGTAAGCCAAGTTTCCAAAATGACCTAAATAGTGTTGAAGGGGATGTTAAACCTCATTTCAAACAAAACTGTTCATTATAACTCGAATTAAAGATGGGTCCCAAAAATGAATAGTTTATACACAGGAAAGATAACTGCAAATAGTAGTTTTTATGCCCCGCCATTCGAAGAATGGTGGAAAGGGCATATAGCATTGCCCCTGTCCGTCCGTCCGCCCATGCATCAGAAACTTAAACGCAGTCAAAAACTTCCTTACTTATTGATGGATTTTAAAATTACTTGGCAGAAATGCTAAAACCCATGTCCGCACCTCCAAGGTCAAGGTCATACTTAGAGATCAAAGGTCAAAAAAAGGTCCGAAACTTAAACACAGTCAATAACTTTCTTATTTCTGGATGGATTTTGTAATTACTTTGTAGAAATGTTAACCGTCATGAGACGATGTGTCACGTGCAAAACCCAGGTCAGTACCTCCAAGGTCAAGGTCATAGAGGTCAAAGGTAAAAAAAAAGTGTCCGAAACTTAAACACAGTCAATTACTTACTTATTTCTGTATGGATTTAGAAATTACTTTGAAGAAATGTGAACCATCATGAGACGATATCTCGGATGCAAACCCAGATCCATACCTCCAAGGTCAAGATCATACTTTGAGGTCAAAGGTAAAAAAATAGTCCGAAACTTAAACCCAGTCAATAACTTTCTTATCTCTGGATGGATTTTGAAACTACTTGGCAGAAATGTTGGCCATCAATAGACAATCTGCCTCACACAAAACCAAGGTCCTTACTTCCAAGGTCAAGGTCATACTTAGAGGTCAAATGTGATAAAAGGGTTCAAAATTTACACACGGTCAATAACTTTCTATGGATGAATACGAACATAGACATATTTTCAGGCAGGGGCATCCTTGTCCTATGGATGCATTTCTAGTTTCTATATGTTATACATAGATTTTTGTTTGGATTTTACAGAGTGGAATATCTAAAATGACTCTGTTTTTGACCCAATAACTAGTGTTATAAAGAGGTTTTGATGTGTATAGAAAATGTTTTATATTTGTTTGGAATTTATCAACCCAGTCAACACTATTCAGTTAATAGCTAGCTGGTCAGTTTACCTAACTTGACTCTTCCAGAGCAGGCTTCAACATATGCAGTTAACCAGTACAGTGAACATTCTTTAACCAGAAACTGACAGCTGCCCTTCTTGAATCAGGGGGAGGGAGAGAATTATAGTTAAAAAGATTTCCTGATTACCGTATTTACCGCATGTATTTGGAGAGACAGGCCTAATCAAACATTGTTGACCCTGATTATTCTGCGGCGTCTCATCAGGTCTGCACTGTTTGCTACACATCTCGCTATTCTTAGACACATCGAGAAGCCTCCATGGTGTAGCGGTTACGCTACTCGCCTTGTAAACCAGGGGTCGCAGGATCGATCCCGGGCTTCTCCAGCTTTTCGGATGAGTCTTTAAACCAAGGTCCCGTCTTCGTATGACCTCAGCTGTTGGTGGGACGTTAAACTCAAACACTTACTCACTTAGACACATGGGGTAGTAAAAGTTTGGAACAAGTATGGTAAGAAGTTAAGATGTCCGAATATTTAGGGTAAATTTAGTACCGGTAATGTCCACAACAAAAAATGTTGCCAACCAAAAAAGTATTGAATCCATGAGCTCCTGATCACCAGCTGGATGACCATCTGACTGAGCCACCAAGGTCGCCATACAAAATATTAGTTTAAAATGCTCAATTTGAGGAAACTGGATACACCTGGCATATTTTGCTTATATTTGAGCCCCGCCAAGCGAATTTGTGTCTTCGAGCATTCCGTCATGACAAATTTTAACTGCGCATGCCCAGCCATTCAGACCGCCCCCGCCCGTAGGGGCTTGAAGAAATATATGGGCTGCATGATGCTTCCACGCAGAGCTGAATCCGGCCCGCACACTAGTACTGGTAAACCACTTATAGGATCTAAGTCTGTCCAGGAACCGCGCTGCGAGGTGGACCGTCCATGCTAATAAACCCTATTGGTTTCATTGGGCGACTGGGCTTGAGATGTCATTTCATCTCAATGTCGGGTAAAAGTCCCACAAAATTGGAAGCAACGTCTCCAAAATGACCTTTACAGTGTTGACGTGGACGTTAAACCTCAAATCAAACAAACAAATCCAGCCATTCAGAGGGGCCAGGGATATGGCTTTCTGTCTTAACCTTCCTCTTGATTCACTGCTTGTATGAGCGAGCAGCGAAGGTTCTGGCGAGACTGCGCTGATGCGCAGGCTCGCCTGAACCTTCGCTGCTCGCATAGGCGATGAGTACCAAAATCGCTTGACGGGGCCCATTTAATGTAGACATCTTTCCTAACTTTTTGTTCATTTTCATTTAAACCAATCTCCTAAAGAAGTTATCTATCCTTATTGAACAACAAAATAACTCTCCCCAGCAGAAAATACTCCCCATTTACACGCAGTAGATCTCTATTGATAAGGGAAACAAAGTTGCCTCATCTGAAAGTGTATCAGTGCTTCCCTCGAAAGGATACGGCTGGCAGATTTTTCCACCAATTTTTAAAGGGAGACAACTTTTTGTCATTTCCTGTTGGCTAGCCTGTAAACTTGGCCCCTCTGAAAAGGGGGCTACTCTTAAAGGAAAGAATTTGCTCCTAAGGAGCAAATTCTTTCCTTTAAGAGTAGACTCCTATTTATATGGGAAATGAAAGTATATTTCTAAGGGTTGCCTCCCCTAAATGTGTAGCCATTCCCCAAAGTCTTGGGTAGTACTAGAGTATGACGCATTGCTCCAGTTGTCGAGGTGTGACTAGAATGGTTGAGGATAATTTCTTCTTTTTTTTTTTTTTTTTTTTTTGCTAGAAACATATGCTTTGAGGAACTAGTTCGAATCACGTCATATTGGACACAGTTCCATAGCTCCTGAAATAAGTATTGTCTTGTATAAACGGGTAAGTCTGTGCTAGGCCATTACTATTAAATCTCTACCAAAGTTATGCCATGGTCAAAGTGTTTTGGCTGAAAAATTGTCTCTGCTGACTGGTTTTGTTTGTTTTGTTTGTTTGTAATGGGGTTTAAAGGCACAGTCAACACTATTTTGGTCATTTTGAGCTGGTCAGTTTACTTATCCACACTTTTCCTGGGCAGGCTTATACGGAAGCGGTTAACCAGTACAGTGCACATTCTTTCACCAGAAACTGACAACTGCCCTTCTTGAATCAGTGGAAGGGAGAAAAGATTTCATGATCAATCTCCACGAAAGAATGTTGCCGACCCCGGCAGGTATCAAGCCCACGTCCTCCTGATCACTAGTCAGACATGCATCCGACTGAGCTTCTGAGGCTGGCTCTGGTGACTGGTAGTGTTGAAGTAACATACAATGTCTCTGATGCTTTTGTTTTGCTTTATTTTTGCAGCCCCCACCAGCTCAGAATATGGTGAGAGGTTTAGAACTGCTGTATGCACTGGGAGGTTAGTATCACAAATAGGCTTTGAATTTCTCTAGGCAGATACAACACCATTTTTGCAAGGGAGACAATCTGGGTAGCTCAGTCAAATGTATGTGTTACTGGTGATTAAGAAGTCTGGGTTCAATACCTGCTGTGTCAGCAACATTTTTTCATGCAGATCGATCATGAAATTAGCCCTGCCAAGCGAATTTGTGTCTTCGAGCATTCCGTCATGACAAATTTTAACTGCGCATGCCCAGCCATTCAGAGGGGCCAGGGATATGGCTTTCTGTCTGAAGGTTCCTCTTGACTCACTTCTTGTATGAGCGAGCAGCCAAGGTTCTGGCGAGACTGCGCGGATGCGCAGGCTCGCCTAACCTTCGCTGCTCGCATAGGCGATAAGTACCAAAATTGCTTGACGGGGCCCAAATCTTTTCTCCAGGCTTTCTCTCATTTCCACTTATTCAAGAAGGGCAAGTGTCAGTTTCTGGTGAAAAAATGTGACCTGTACTGGGTAACAGTTTATGTATAAGCCTGCCTAGGAAAAGTGTGGTTAGCTAAACTAATTGGTTTGATATAGTGCAAAAAGTCTTGACTGGGCTATTAATCTTCAAACAAACTATTAAAATTTCAAATATTGAACTCCTCCAGCACCCCACTTGCTCTCTCAGATATACATTTAAATGGTGTCTAGGAGGTTGCCAGTTCAGCCTAGAATGGCAAAATCCATTCATGGAGATTGACTACAGTTTTTGGCCAGCCTTCTCTCCCTTTCATTATTTGAGAAAGGGGGTCTATCAGTGTCTATCAGTTATATGCAAAAGTATATGCTCTGTGTTGGTTAGCTGTTTAGAAGATTTAAGCCTACATTAGAAAAGTAGTGTTACCATAACTGACTGGCTTGAGAATAAACATTAAGCAGCAAAACTACTAGGAATGTAAAGCAATCTAGCTATTATTTACAGTAAAATTCCTCTATTAAGACCACCTAAAATTAAGACTAATTCTGCTTTAAAAAGCATAATTTGAAGAATGCACTTAATCTTTCTTTGTTTTCTGCCCACAGTGTCCTCTGGTCAGGGACCACCTTTGGAACTGTTCAAAACTGGTCTTAAAGACCACTTTTGAACAGCCCCGAAGGTGGTCTTGTATAGGAATTTTACTGTATAGCGTACTTGGAAAATGAATAGATTAATAGAAAAATGACAATGAATGGACATTTTTCCATATAATCTACCGTATTCGCCCCAATTACCGCACATGCTCCTATAAGTGCACACCAAAGCTATTTTTGAAAAGGAAATGCATAAGCGCACACTTTACAGTAATCTCCCCTTGAAGCTCTCATAGTAAATCTATAAAAACTTACCATTATTTCTTCCAACAGTGAAGGCAATGCTTAAGTATTTTTTTCCGTCCCATTAAATATCAGTATGCACCATCTTGGAAGCTGTTGTTTTCGTATCAAGTGTGCGCTAATTAGGTAGATTTTTCACCATGATTTTATGACACTATTTTGAAAAAACTAAGCGCACGGTGCGGTAATTAGGGCGAATACGGTATGTAGTTTGAACAAGCTATTACAGGTTGTGTCCTGAACACATTATATCTGCAGAGCCTAACAATAATATAAATAGAACTCGTTACATATAGCAAGATAAACTTTTGATTGATCTTGGAAAATCATGATTGATTATGAACACATGTGTCTGAAACAAGTAAACATGGAATATAATGATTAATCGGCACACACCACTATCAAATCAACAGGTTAACAAATCTGTGCAATTAACACCCCTATAAACCCCATTTTATATTCAGAAGACTTGGTTTACAGGGGTATGCATTATTTTTCTTATTTCTGCTCCAAGACAAAGGTTGTGGGTACTCATTAGAACCACCTCAATGAGGCGGTTCTAATGAGCACTTGCTGTATAAATAAGAGAAATATCACAGATTTTCGTCAGAAAAGTAGGAATTTTGGAGATGTTAAAAATGCACTATGTCACATGAGTGTGTTATTGTAATGCATTATTTCCCTTATTCTTGCAACCCCCCCCCCCAATATTATGGATACTCCTTAGAACTGCCTCAATGAGGCGGTTCTAATAAGCACCTATACCTATGTTTGGGATATAAATAAGAAAAATATACCGTAAAAATCCCAAAAATTGGGACACATTACGCAAACAAGCCTATACAAATACATTGCCACTTTTATCGCCCAAAAAAAACGAAAATTTTATGATGAAAAATTGTGATATTTTTCTTATTTCTGCTCTAAAATATAGATTGTGGGTACTCATTAGAACCGCCTCATCGAGGCGGTTCTAACGAGTACCCACAATCTATATTTTAGAGCAGAAATAAGAAAAATAAGGTATACCTCATGAAACCCCAGTTTTACTATATAAAGTAGGGTTCAATGGGGATCAACTTTATATAGGCGTGTTTTTGTGATGCCTTGAGAACTTGATGAAATTCTCCTAAAATCAAATTTGTTTCGGTGTCAATAAAGTGCAAACAGAATGGCAAATAGTGTGGACCCTAATCAGACTGAAGGAACAGTCTGATCTGGGTCTGCACTGTTTGCTAAGGCCTATCTGTCCCGATACTTAGGATCATTGTGGTAACAAATTCATCGGAAAACAACTGTTTATGAGTTCTGAAAGAATGCACTATGGCACATGGATGTATTATTGTACAGTAATATTTAAAACTACTTACCTTGTATTGTATGCTGCAGCCCTCGATGACAATGGTAACTTAACATCTCCACTGGGTATACAGATGGCAGAATTTCCCCTCCCACCAATGTTTGCCAAGATGCTTCTAGTCTCAGGTATGTGGCTACTTGGCAGTTTATCCATGCCTAGAATCATATTACCTCATAATGGCAGTATTCTTTCCCTAAATATTGAGGTGATTCTTATAAGCAACAACATCACAGGTGTATATTAAGAAATAAGAAAAAAACAACAACAGATAAGGTGGATATTTTGTGATAGCTGTAGGATAGTTTTCCTTATTTCTCCATATAAACCTATGTTGTGGGTATTCATTAGAACCGCCTCGGTGAGGCGGTTCTAATGAATACCCACAACATAGGTTTATATTGAGAATTGTCAAAAACTATCCTTCACTGATCACAAAATGTGAACCTTATCTGTTGCTATGACAATGTATCCTTTAATTATCCTCGTTTCTCTCCCTTATCTGGAAAAATTTACATAGAATAAATGGTACATGTCTGACTGGTGATCAGGAGATTTTAGGTTCAATCCCTGGGTTGGCAACATTTTTTATGGAGATTGAAATCTTTTCTACAGTCAGTCTCTGCCTCTAGCTGATTCAAGAAGGACGATTGTCAGTTTCTGATAAAAAAAAAAATTGGACTGTACTGGTCTTACACTTATGTACAAGCCTGCTCAGGAAAGGTGTAGTTAGGAAACTTACCGGCTTGATATGACATAAATAGTGTAAACTAGGTCATTAAACTCTAAACAAACAAACGAAAACTCATTTGAACCACCTACACAAGTAACCAAACCTATTTTTAAGTGCATAAGTAAGAAATTTATAAATTACTACCCAAAAGTGACATCCCTAAGTCATTTAAAATAGCATTAGTTTGCATAGGTTTGTTTTTCTTAGGATATGACAACTGGACATGGTTGTTCAAAGCTTTGTTAGCATAATGGTCATGATGTTAGCTGTTCTAACAAGTACAGAATCTAACACAGTGGTATTTATACTGAAGAAAATGTGAGCAGAGTCACATTTTCTTTCAGCAAAAATATCAGTTTTACTATACTGTATAATTAGAAGATATCTGTATTGAAAATTGTCACTTGGGCCAGTAGATTGGTGGTTTTATGGTCCAAAATTCCACTTTACGGGGACGCGTCAGCGGAGCCATAAAACTTACTTTGCGACCATAAAAGTGATGATTTACCTTCCCAAGTGACAATTTTCAATACTGTTATCCCCATTCTAATGTACTTGTTTGGTTGTTTTATAATCCCCTTGTACACTCTTTTGATTGTCCTCAGTGGGTCCCCACATTCTTGCATGTAATATTCTGTCAATATATTTAGTATCAGCTGACAGTAATTTTTCCTATGATATTTTTTCATGTATTTTTTTTTTCTAAATTATCCAGTAATAATAATTTTTTTGCCAATTTTTTAGTAGTCCAGTTAATTCATAAAAGTGCAATGTCACGTTGACCTGATAAAGCTCACTTGTCCTGAGATAGCATATCTTTATCAGGTTAAGGTGTTACAATGCAATTAATATAGGGTGTAATGATAAGGCTGTGTGTCTTGAAATCTGAAAATTCTTTCCTTTAAGAGTTGACCCCTTTCCCAATAGAACAGAGTTTATTGAAAAGCAAATAGGAAGTCCCGAAAGTTGTCTCCCTTTGAAAAAAGGCGGAAAAATCTGCCAAGTGTATCCATTCCCCTTAACATCTTCTTTTAGGGGCCTCTTTGTTTGCTTTTGCTGTATTTTTTTGGTCCTACTAGAACCTTCTAATATTTCAGGTGATTTCCAGTGTTCAGAAGAGGCTGTCACTATAGCATCCATGACTCAGATACAGAATGTGTTTGTTACTCCATCTGGACAGAAACATGCTTCAGTGAGTAAAGGAAAATTGGTGATGTTTTAAGGGGAATGGGAACACCTGCAGGGGAAGAAACTCCTGCAAAAGTATTTTTGTCTCCCAGATCAATAGGGGTCAACTCTTAAAGGAAAGAATTTGCTCCTGAGGAGCAAATTCTTTCCTTTAAGAGTAGACCCCCTTTTCCGTGGGACAGGGCTTATAGAAAGGCGAACAGGAAGTCCCGAAAGTTGTCTCCCTTTGAAAAATGGCGGAAAATCAGACAGGTGTTCCCATTCCCCTTAAGAGTTTTCATTAGTATCTCATTTTGTTTTACTTGTGAAGGACATGGAGAAATCTTGTATTCAGGGTTTTTGGGCAGGTAAGACACAAATCGGCCTGCTCAGCTACACAGACTAGCAGCAATCTGGGGCCAGTTGTTCAAAACTAACGAAGTCGTTAGTTAACGTATCGTTAAAACTTTGATCATTAAATATGGCAAATTTGCTAATATTTTTGCCGAAAAAATGTGAGCAGCTTTTGCAAAAGCAAAAGCTGCTCACGCTAATATTTTTGCTGAAAAATTGTGAGCAGCTTTTGCAAAAGCAAAAGCTGCTCACATTTTTTCAGCAAAAATACCAAAATTTTAGATATTGAACTGGCTAGAACAGTTAAGAGTATGACCACTAACGAGCTCGTTAAGCTAATGATGCTTTGAACAACTGGCCCCTGAAGTTTAAGATATAACAACTAGACGTAATCACCTGACAAAACAGCAAATAACGAGTATGATATTAAAGTAATAATGGGTCTTTTTCCTTAATTATTCCAAGAAACATATGTTGTAGACATTTGTTGGAGTAGCCTCATCAAAGTGATTCTAACAAACATTTATAACATTTGTTTCTTGGAGTATTTGATTACAAGAAACTTTTTTGAGTATGGCTTTGTTATAGGCATTTCCAATTCGAGGATGCCTGTGCCAGTGGGAACCAAGGCTAATCATTCCATTGAAATTGTCATACCATACTGATCCAGCTATAAGACGATTTGGCTAAAAGACGGGGGGTACTTTCTGGCCTTTCTTCCGGAGATTTTTGCTTAGTCTTGTCTATAAGACGGGTATAATTTTTTGCAAGTTGCCAGGAGGAGTGTCACCGATGTGGACATTTCATTTTCAGAGTGAGATAATGGTTGATCAATTTATCTGCGGCTGCATTCATGTTTTTTTTGCAACAATATTTGCCATTGTTTTCCGGAGCCGCCATTTTGTTGTTTACACTAAGAGAGACAACTTGACAGACTGTAAAAGGCAGTGGTCAATAATGATGCTAAATAACGTTCCAGGCAATCGATACCTACATTAACTGGCACACGATAAAAAGGCCTTGGTCTTTCGCACTTTTGCAAGAAACAACCTCGTGTTTTTTTTCTCTTTGTCTACGAACAGCAAAGGCTCTGGCGAGACTGCGCGTGTGCATATCCCTGACGCACAATAACATTCAAGGCAACAGATAATACGGAAGGTTTTTTTCACCGTGTCTAAGTGCAGCACCATTGTAAAAATATCCGTTTTCTCACGAACTGTGTGTCGGCGAATTCAATACCTTTCAACTTTTAAGCTTAAACATGGTGAGAGTTTATTTGACACAGTGTTTGTTTAACAGTTGCGATAAATGTAATCATTTATTAATAAACCATTTATTGCCAACATGTGGACCACTTTAGACCACACCCCAATAAATCTGTGGATTTGGATTTAAGCCGTGATTGGTCATTAGTTGTGGTTGTAATTATGACAGATGGTGAGACCCCACCCTCGTTGAAGAATTAAAGTATCACGTGACAATAAGCTGCACTAAAGATTTACTTCAAAGAAATGTTGATTGATGACTGTGGATTATGTCACGGTACATACTTTTCTTTAAGTTACCGGTAACTATAAATTTTATCGCTTCATTGCAAGAAGATAAACATAATTATTACATTTCAAGATGATTGCAGCTGGCTAGACAAAAGAAGCTCAGCTTGCTTACTTTACTCGCTAAAAGGTACCAAATTTTATAAGGAAATTATATTTGATGACCAATTTCCGTAATTGCACAAACATAGACTATCTGCTACAGTATGCACGTTTATCTGCCAGGTGTTTTGAAAGAAAATTGACATTTTCCATACATCTCTGACTTTCCGGACTTTGCCGAAATTTTCAAGGATGCCCAAGATCTCGACTATAAGACGGGTGTAAAATTTTGGGGTTATTCTGGCGGTAAAAAACCCCGTCTTATAGCCGGATCATTACGGTAATCTACAACGAATGTCGGTATTAAGTGTGTTAGTTGTATTTGATTCACGCAGCCAGCAAAGTTTAGACCAGGCTGGAAATTGACCAATGAGATAACATTATGATTACACATCCATGGGAGTTTGACCGTCCTATGCATATAAGCCTTCTGGTTTCATTGGGCAGCTTGAGATGTCATTTCATCTGTGTCCAGTAAAAGTCCCACAGAATTGAAAGCAACGTCTCCAAAATGACTAAAAAGTGCTGACAGGGATGATTAACCCTTTACCACTCAGGGATTTTGTGAATTTCACTGATTTTCACAGTGTTGCACCTGACAGCAACTTCAACTAGCCATTGTTTCATAATGGATGGTCTGTTTTACACCAAACTCGGTATGAATGTTCATTGGGCAGTAGCCTTTCAAATGCAACCTTTCATGACTTGATCATTGTTGTCATGGTAAAGAGGGGGCATCTCAAAGTTGGCAAAAAGTGTGTTTTCACATGAATTTTGGACCACATTTTAATCTTCACACAGCTGTCAAGGCAACCATTAAGGTGGTTGGCACTAACCATTTTCACTGTTTGCAGCATGTTTTATCAGCATCAATTTTCAGGCATGTTTGACCCCAGACACCCTCAGATACAAATTTTAGCGGCCGATTGGGCCATAAACCCAAAATTTTTCGGGATGTGAGGGGGGCGTTGCCCCCCTTCAAACTCTCCCAGGAATATTTTTAGTGGGGAGGCGCGCGAAAAAACAGGTCACTTTTTTGCCCAACAAATCCTAAAGCAAACTTAACTATCCAGGGGTAGAAATGCAGATTTTATGTGCTTCTGGGGCTTAAAATGGGGGGGGGGGGGTGCAGACACGTAAAAACACGTATCTGAGTGGTAAAGGGTTAACTAAAATCTGGGAACATACTGAATTTTAGCCTAAAATGCATTAATTATATCTGAAATATTGTTTCTTGCAATAAAATGATGAAAAAACATTATTTTGGTCAGTTGGGATTTTCTTCTTTAACCCTTTACCACTCAGGGATTTTGTGAATTTCACTGATTTTCACAGTGTTGCACCTGACAGCAACTTCAACTAGCCATTGTTTCATAATGGATGGTCTGTTTTACACCAAACTCGGTATGAATGTTCATTGGGCAGTAGCCTTTAAAATGCAACCTTTCATGACTTGATCATTGTTGTCATGGTAAAGAGGGGGCATCTCAAAGTTGGCAAAAAGTGTGTTTTCACATGAATTTTGGACCACATTTTAATCTTCACACAGCTGTCAAGACAACAGATTTTATGTGCTTCTGGGGCTTAAAATGGGGGGGGGTGCAGACACGTAAAAACACGTATCTGAGTGGTAAAGGGTTAATCTCAATCCAAACAAAAGCAATTATAATAAAAAAAAAATGAGAAAAATGCATATTGAAAATAACGCAATAAATGCAATAAAATACTCTTATATTAATATATTTAGACGGATTTCAGCTTGGCTTTTGAATAACATTTGTATTATTTTTATGGGTTTTTTTTCAGGACAGGGTGAAAAGAAAGTTTTCTGTGGAGGAGGGAGACCATATATCTCTTGTGAATGTCTACAACTCCTTCATTGAGGTCAGTAGAAATGAGCACATAAGTACTCATAGACCACTTGTTTATATATATACACAAAATTTACAAAATTGAGGTCAGTAGAAATGAGTCAGCTCAGAAATGGACATAAGTACCCACAGGCCAGTTGTTCAAAACTAATGATGTCAGTGGTTAACAGTAACATTAAAACTTTCATCAATTAATACAAAAAAAAAAAATACACAGTAAGTATATTCTAACAGACAGACTTGAGAAAACAGTGTAAACCCAGATGAGATGCCCCAGATGAGATGCCACAGAATATTGCGTCTCATCAGGGGCTACACTGTTTGTTTTAGACACAGTATAGGGTAGTAAAGTGTACTTGTTCAAATTTTAGAACAAGTATGGTAAGGAGTTGATGTGTCCAAATATTTAGGGTAATTATGGTACAACCATCTGTAACTGCATGAAGAAGTTTTGCATCTCTGTAGCACTTATCAAAGATTCTGAGATACCACCTAAGCAACAAACGCTAAAATCCAGTGTCCATTTGTTCAAAGCATTGTTAGATATATAGAGGATCTTACATGAGTTTTAATGTATTATTGAATTTATTAAACGAGTTAAGGAAAAGGGATAAAATGCGAGGCTTTGCCTAGCATTTTATCTCTTTTCCTCAACGAGTTTAATAAATTCAATAATACATGAGCAAGATTCTATTTATCATATGAAATTTAAAACGCATTCTATTCACGATTGTTTTATAAAAATGTCAATATTCTGCTATTAGTAAAAGTAACGTTGTTAAGGACGCCGTACGAGCGTATCTAACTAATTTGCATATTTAATCCACTAGTGGATTATCAAGTTTATTACATGGCGTTATTTCCTTCTCAGTCGCTGTGTCATATGACATGTTATATTAGTAGTTAAGTATATTGAAAATGTCTCATGTAGGAGCCATAATATACATTGTACCTTGAACTGTGTTGTAATGAATAGTGTAATGAGGTTCCATTGTACTGCCACTGTCTCTGGTTTAGATGTATGTCAGACTGGTGATCAGGAAGTCACCTGTCTTTACTACCAGGTCGGCAGCATTCTCTCGTACAGATTGATCATGAAATATTTTCTACAGCCATTCCCTTACCACTGATTTAACAAGGACAGTTGACAGGTTTTTAGATAGCTCCAGATAAGGCATTTTTTTATCCAAAAACATACATTGTGGGTATTCATTAGAAGGGCCTCAATGAGGTGCTTCTAATGAATACCCACAACAGGTTTTCGTGCAGAAATATGAAAACTGTCATCATTTGAACAATTCCGTGAAATTAACACCCCTCTAAACCTCACTTTATATAGAGAACTGGGGTTTAGGGGGGGTAAACTTTATTTTTCTTATTTCTGCTCCAACACATAGGTTGTGGATACTCGTTAGAACCACCTCAATGAGGCGGTTCTAACGAGCACCCACAACCTATGTTTGCAGTATAAATAAGAAAAATATCAAGGATTTTCCTCAGAAAAGTAGCCATTTTGGAGATGTGAAAAAATGCACTATGTCGCACGGGTGTTTTATCATAATGGTGGATACCCCCTCTTATCTTTGGCTATGGTTATCAATTAGACTGCCCAGAAAAAAAGTGTGGCTAGGTAAACTGACCATTTCTACATGACTTCAATGGTGTTGACTGGGCGATTTAACTCAAAACCTATGCAAACAGTGCAGATTGTGATGAGATGGCTTATAATGAGAATCATCTCATCAGGACCCGCACCATTTGCCAACCTGTTAGCAATTGTGAATAAATCCTGTATTCTATTTACAATTTTTTCGCTACAGCATGAGAAGAATGGAAAATGGTGTCATGAAAACTTCCTGAACTATAAAGGACTGCTGAGGGCTGTAGAGATAAGGGAGCAGTTAAAGAGACTACTCAAGAAGTTCAAGGTCCCCCTAGTCTCCTGTGAAGGTAGGAATTATCTCTCTTTGCTGTACTTACTGTAAAACCTGGGACTACATGTAAGCTTCTTGATAAACATTAAAAAAAAATATGGTTCTGTATATATCATAAATTGTATAATATATATACATTTTTGAATTCAGATGAATTAAGTATATGGCAGTTTGCTAAAAAAATTGCTGAAGGTAGACTCTGACCTATTTAGTAGGAAATGAACTATTTTGTTCAGCCCTTTGTCTCAATGCTTACAGTAACTACAGTAAAAACAACCTAGAAGTTTGGACATTGAAATGTACGTGTTCTGGCAGAATGTTGAGGGGAATGGATACACTTTCAGGGGAGGCAACTTCTGCAAAAGTATTTTTCTCTTACCACAGGGGTATACTCTTAAAGGAAAGAATTGGCTCCTGAGGAGTGAATTCTTTCCTTTAAGAGTAGGCCCCTATTTTAGCAGGACAAAATTTGTAGAAAACTGAACAGGAAGTCCCAAATGTTGTCTCCTTTTGAAAAATGGTTGCAAATGAGCCAAGTGTATCCATTCTGCTGAAGGGAACACACCTTCAGGGGAGACAACTGTTTCAGAATGAGTTCTGTCTCCCTTATCATAAGGTGTCTACTCTTAACTCATATCCTGCTGAATAAATGAATTTTGCCTCACCCATTGCTATCTGTCAACCAGTCAAATTACTTGATATAATTAATGTGTTTGTTCAGTTCAGAAACTGCATGACGAACAGTATAGATCCTGATCAGATGGCTTCTTCAGAATCTTCAGAAGACATCTAATCTGGATCTATACTGTTCCCAAATGTAGAGGATGTCGTGATCAGGAGGGTAAGAGTTAAAGACCTCTTTTTCAGAAATGTTCTGTTTTTAGAAAAACAAACAAGAAGTCCCTAATGTTGTCTCCCTTACAAAAATGGTGTATGCCTCCTAATTTATTGAAAGACGATTTTGGCAGTACCATATATGGAAGAAGAGATATTTTGGTTACATTTCATAAAAGGAGGTCTTTATTTATGCCTTGCATGTATCTCAGTGTCCAAATTTTTAAGGTGCATGCTGAATTGATCTTTTTTTTTTTTTTGGAAAATTTGTCAAAGATTGATAAGTTGATAACTTCACAGGTGTTGAAAATCTCAGCTGATATGGTTAGTTCAAACATTTTTATCTTTAACATCTTATGCATGAAGTTCCTTCTTCATCTTTTGCTTACCTGATCTGATCTGCCTCTGTTTGTTATAGAAAGCCGACAATTCAGCTGGAAGCAGTATGAGGGGTGTTAAAAATCCTTTGCAAACACAATGTATACTCGAAAATCAAGGGATTTACCTGTACAAAACAGATATGAAAGTGATCACTGCTCATCACTGTATATTGTGTATAAATATTCATATACCGTATTCGCCCTAATTACCGCACCGTGCGCTTAGTTTTTTCAAAATCGTGTCAGAAAATCGTGGTGAAAAATCTACCTAATTAGCGCACACTTGATACGAAAACAATAGCTTCCGAGATGATGCATACTGATATATAATGTGACAGAAAAGGATACTTAAGCATTGCCTTCACTGTTGAAGAAATAACAGCAAGTTTTTATAGATTTACTGTGAGAACTTCGAGAGGAGGCTACTGTAAAGTGTGCGCTTATGCATTTCCTTTTCAAAAATAGCTTTGGTGTGCGCTTATAGGAGCATGTGCGGTAATTAGGTCGAATACGGTACTTGAAATCCACAAACCAGCCTTTTGCCATTTTGATTGTTTTATTTGTATTCTAAGACACCGCATTGAAAATTGGTAGAAAACAAATAGAAAATGTTCCTGAAATCAGGGGCTTTGTGCCAAACATAGATGGTGGATTCTCGTTAGAACTTCCTTAGTGATATGGTTCTAATGAGTTCACAAAATCTATGCTTTAAGCAAAAATAAGGTAAATAATGTTTATCCCTTTTAAACCCCAGTTCTCTGTATATAAAGTGGGATTTACAGAGATGTTCATTTCATGGACCCCTTAACCCATTGTATTCGGGAAACCCCTGCAAACAGTGCAGGCCCAGATCAGACGACACAGAATGTGGCGTCTGATCAGGTCCTGCACTATTTGCTAACAGAATTTTCAATTAAAAATAGAATGAAAATGAAAACATAGGCCTGACACCACTTGTATGACAAATGGACCTGTTCAACATTTAGCAATGGAAGAGTCCACTAGTATACAATGGGTTAAACCCAATGCAGCCTGATTTCAGTCTTCACTTGCTGCATATGTCTAATCGGCCCCCGCCCATCGGGGCTTGAAGAAGTAGATGGGCTGCATGATGCTTCCATGCAGAGCTGAAACCGACCCACACACGAGTACTGGTGAACCGCATAGATGATCTAAGCCTGCCCAGGCAAAGCGGTGAGAGTCGGTCCATCCAAGCTTATAAACCCTATTGGTTTCATTGGGCGACAGGGTTTGGGATGTCATTTCATCTCAATGTCGGGTAAAAGTCCCTCAAAATTGGAAGCAACATCTCCAAAATGACCTTTATAGTGTTGATGGGGATGTTAAACCTCAAATCAAACAAAACAAAAAGCATATGTCTAAGTGTATTTTTTCATGTGCTCAGTTATAAACATACTGTAAAAATTCGGACACCTTACGGACTTGCTGTAATTCTTTCTGAAATTTTGACAACTTTGTTTCATGCTTTGGCAAGGAGTCCAAAAGTTGCAGACGTATTGGCAAATAGTGTAGACCCTGATCAGACTGCTCCTCTAGGAGCAGTCTGATCTGAGTCTACACTGTTTGTTTGGGCCTATGTGTCTCAATACTTAGGATCATTACGGTAGTCTTCTTGGTCCCAGCTAAATTTTCATATCTCAAGATAAGGAGATGTAATAAAGATTACTAAGGGATAAATTTACTTATGTCTTGATAGAAATAAGATGTGGGTTCCTGTTAGAAATGCCTCACTGAGGCAATTCTAACATGTATGCACTAATTCTGTTTTGATTGAAAAATAAGAAAAATTACCACCAAAGTATTCTCATTACATCTACGCGTTTTGGGTTTATGGCTTTGGATGCCTCTGTGTTAGGATTTGTACACATGTTGCTATTACTACTTTGATAATTAGGGTAATTGCTGCAATTGACCTAAATCTGAATATGTTAATTTGACAATTCCATTGTGTGAGGAAACCATGCTAATGTAATGCAAAATACTGTAAACCTTGCTAGGACTGATCCTGTATTGACACTTTTTGGAACAGTGTACTGTGTGAACAGGGCTTTATGCCCCAGTTAGTATTTTCTGCAGACTGCCATGTGGAGATAAACAAACCTTAACTTTCTTGTAATGCTTGATGTAGTTTTACCCCCTGTTCTTAATCTGAGAAAGAAAGAAAGAAAGGCTGCACTTCATTAATTTGCCCTGCAGTTAAATCAGGGCCTATCAGGTTTATTCAGATTAAGTGCTTTGAAAAAGCATTGTTCAAAGAATTGTTAGCTTACAAATTTGTTGGTGGTGGGAACATTAACTTTTACAGCAAACAACATACCTGATATGTACTATGTATTTTTCTCTGAGAATGAGCTACTCACTTTTTTCAGCAACTGTGTCATTAAACTTGTTAACCCTTACCCTAGCCACACCTATTTTGGACTTTCAACCATTGAGAGTATTTGATGTAATTTGTTTCCTACAAATTAAGGTACTGAATGTCAAACAGTGTAGATTGAGAAGCTATCTGTTCTGGATCATCACTGTTTGCAAAGGTAGGAAATTGACATGGTTAGGCCGGTCAAGGGTTAATCCTTATGCCACTGAACACCACAACCGCTGCCTTTGGAAACAGTGCAGATCCAGATCAGATGGCTTTTGAAAAAGCCATCTGATCAGGATCTACACTGTTTGCCATTCAGTTTTTAGAATGAACAAAAACATGTCAAGTTATTTGATTGGTTGATAGTCAGAAATGGATGTAGCTAAATTAATTCATGCAGCAGGTCAAGGGTTAACTATCATTTAGCTTTGAGCAAATAGGATAGAAGCCTCCGTAGTCGAGTGGTTACGCTACTCGCCTTGTAAACCAGGGGTCGCAGGTTCAATCCTGGGCTTCTCCAGACTTTTGGATGAGTCTTTAAACCGAGGTCCCGTCTCCGTATGACCTTAGCTGTTGGTGGTGTGTAAAACTGAAACACTCACTTTGAGCAACTAGGCAAAGCTCTTATAACTTAGTATTTAGTATAGTTCTGGTAGGCACCCGAAACTGTTTTAATTGTTGTTCAAAGCCCTGAAAATAACCTCAGTCCTTGAGGAAATGGATTCTGCTATTAAAACGTCAGTTGAATGATGGAGAAACTCTTTAGTGGACCCATACAATGTCACTAGAAATCTGTCCGATGGGTTTACACCAAGGTAAGACAGAAACCAACCTGCTTAGCTACCTACAACTGTATTATTATTTTTTTTCAAGAAATTAAATTGTTTTAACTCAGAACTATTACAAAACACTGCCATACCATTGTCCAATGGCTTTTTTTTTTGTTGCTCCTGCTTGAATTAAGCATGGCATTATATGGGAGTATTGTTTTCCATCGGTTTACCTGTTTCTCTATTTATGCATTCTTTCATTCATTTATTCATTTGTCAATCCATCAGCATTTGTATCAACCATGGCTGCAACCCAAATTTTCAAGTCTATTTCTCAAGAACTACTATCACAGATGCAACATAGCGAAATTCTGGTTTCCCTTTGTTGCTGGTGGATTCCAGATTATCTGACTAAACTTGAAGTGTCAGGACAACCTTGCCTACTAATAGAAGGGACTTGAGATTAGCATTCAGTTATACTGAGGACATCTAACAACCCTTCTTTTACTTTAGTGCAGTCTTCCTGTTCCAGAAGGAGCATTGTTGGTACATAAGAAATGGGTCAACAAGTCCAGATGCAATATTGTTGTTCAAGAAGGC